>CM038222.1:125431990-125844939 GCA_021442155.1 Cymbidium sinense | reverse complement strand
ATGATGCATTTTGAGATAGATCAAAATTTGGCATGGTAGTAGACATTATTGAAAAAGAAAATATGTCAAAACTAAAGATACAATCCATATACTTGAAATAAGAATATTGGTACATTTTATTGATATAACACATATAGAAATAGAACACTAGACTATAATTGTGTAATTAATTTGAATATATAGAAATAGGTTAACCACCAATACAATCATGATAATATAATGGAAACATCTTATCCAAATTAAACTACATGAGCATGATATTTACGATAAAACAATAAGTATTCACAAGACATCATTAATAAATTTGACATTTTAAGCATAAAAAGTCAACTTAAACATAAACATGAAGCTTGTCTTTCTTGATTCTAGTAAAGCAAAATAGAATTAAATGTGGAGAGATTTAGAAAACAACTGCCCTAGCTACAAACAATGGTATTCATAGTTGACACCTTATTAATATAAAATAGAGATGATATGAGAAATTGAATTGAATGCCAAGAACAGTTTCAAAGATGTTCAAAATATTATTAAATAAGTTAGTTTTTACTATAATTTTTATTTTATTTGTTATTTTATTATATTTTGGTATTTACTTTATCAATACTACACTTGGTTTTGTGCTGAATAAGTTAGATTTATGGGTTTTTTAAGAATTTAAGCAACCATCAAGTTATGACAGCATCATTGATTAGCTGATATAAAATTCCAAACTATGCCCATTTAAGAATTAAAGCAGCCATCAATGTTAGTGAGTTTTTTTACCGCTTTTTTTTTGCCTTTACTATTATTTTGAGATCAATCTACTTATTATTTTCTTCTATTTTTTTAGCCGTGAAGAAGAATCTCCACCTGGAATATATACACACCATGCCTTCAAATTTTAGTCACTTTATAAATTAGCAAGTTTTTGCTTCATTGGAAAGAAATCAAATTCTCCATGATACAGTCTAATAACTATTGATAGTTATTTTGAGATATGACTACTTGTTGTTCTCTCCATATTCTTCATTCATGAGGACCATTTGATACTATTTATATAGCAATTGGGCTACACCATTATGAATACATTAAGAGTTATGATTTTTAAAAGGCTATGATGTTAAACCTTTTATAATATGAGATGCAACTTAGCTTGATAAGATGGTTGTTTATATATCTTATTTTGGTGGGCCTATTTCAATTATTTTTTACTGTAATTTCCATTTTATTTGCTATTTAATTTATCAGTACTGCACTTAATTTTATGTTGGATATGCATGTATAAGTGTACAACTTAGAGAAGAGAGATAATGTAAGATGGTGATGGTATGACTGATTTGAAATAAGTGAGAATTTAATAAGACATATCCAGCTAAGAAGAAAGCAACAAGAAAAAAGATGTATGATACAAAAAGACCAATCAATGAAACCCGAAATCCTTAGAGGCTCAAACAGATCAAATAGATATAGATAGTAAACCCTAAACACCAAATTTTGATGATGAAACTGCATAAAAAGACCCTCCAAACAATTAACTAACCATGCTACTTTCTTCAAATTAATACCAGTAAGCATTCCATGCTTGATTTCCAGTATAACACAGTCAATCAGTCACTAAGTCACCATCATACCATCATAACATAGTTAGATAATACAATGGAATCATGTCATTGAATACAAAAAATAAAACTAAATACAAATTAAGAATTTATAACACTATATGCTGCCCTAAATTAGAACTTGCTTTCACAACAATTTCAAAAAGCCTGCAGAAAATAAAGCATCAAGTATCTCAATAGCATAAGGTGGAGAAAGATACTAAATATATCATGCTCTTTTTTAACATCTTTATTTACATATTAAATACCAAAATCCACATGCTCTAGAAGTAAAGAAATTTCAAAAACCTTCTATGGAGATTCACAAACATTTACATAAAACAGAGGCTTTGAGTATCCAACTTTTGGAGTGAGCTCTCAACTTCTCCATCTTAGACATAAGGACTCCTCTAAACATTAAGAGCTCCTTAGTCTTAAGACTCTTCTAGTGATTAAGTGAACACTTAACTTATCCCTAGAGACTTAGAAGAGTTAGCCATAGGAATAGGCTATGCCTTAAGGGTATTAGGAGGACTTGCCTACCTTACCTTATAGCTCAAACCCAATCCTTGCTTCCTTCTTTCAAACCAAACCTCAAATCAAAATCTTAAAATCCATTCCAACTAAGTTGATTTTCTCAAATCATGAATCAATTGCAAATAATTAAAACTCATGATCAATTCCAAATCCAAAACCTTTCCTAAGCCCTTTTGATTTCTTCTTATGGACTTAGCTCAAATCAAATCCAAATCACTCCAAATTCAAAGCATTTTATCATAACCCATTTATATTCTCATTTATATTCATGAATATAAATGAAATATAAATTCAAATACCCAAAACTAAATTCAAAACTCAAATCCAAGTCTAACCAAAATCCAACTTATACTCTTTCAAGTCAAATCCTTGGTCTTAGCTCAAATCAAATCCAAATCACTCCAAATTCAAAAAATTTTCTTATAACCCATTTATATTCTCATTTATATTCACAAATATAAATGAAATATAAATTCAAATAATCAAAACTAAATTCAAAACTCAAATCAAAATCTAACTTAAATCCAACTTATACTCTTTCAAGTCAAATCCTTGAACTTAGCCAAATCATTCTCAAATCAATCCAAATCTTTGGATTTCCTCTTCAAACAATCATTCCTTCAATCACATGCCCAAATATAAACATAAACTACAATCACCAAACCAAAATCAAACTAACCCAAGTTAAACCCATGTTCATCCTTTTGGCTTAAAATTGTCAAATGAATCAAAACCCATTTGACTCTAAATCACTTATAATTAGATTTATATTTCAATCATAAGCCCATATGTGAGTTCAACCAAACTAGAATCAAGCTTTAATCAAGCCAATTGACCCACTTAGGCTCACTTGACCCAAAGTGACCTAATGGACCTTTTTGAGCCAAATTATAATCTAACCTAAATTGGATTGAACTAATCCCATCGAAGCCTCACATTGTGAGTAACAGTCATCCTAGGGTGGTCAATCACTCAAATTAGGTCAAACCAAGTCAAACCTAGCCTTTAACCAAGTGAACAATTAGCCCAAATGAAATCCAAACTAGCCAAAATCCACCATAAGCCAAATTAATTGAAACCATTGATCTAAATCAATCCATAATCAATGATTGAACTTGACCAAGCCATCAATTGAGCCAAACCAAGCCTAATTGGCCACTTAACCTAAGTTGACCCAAGTTGACCTAAAAAGTAAAAATAGGTCAAATCTTGATCTAAGCCAAATTGAATGCAACTAATGAGTTAAATTCATTGTAAATCACTTGTTAAACTTGACCAAAGCTTTAATTGGCCAACTAGACCCAATCAACTTGAAATCAAACTAAACCAAAATTGATTGAAACCAAAGCTTGCAATACATTTTAAATGATCAACCAAGCCTAAACCAACCTATGACCTAACCCAATTGGGTCAAATTGGTCAACTTAACCCATTTGACCTAAATGAACCTAAATGAACTAAAATCAAATGTAAACTAAATTGAACCAAATCAATGATACCCATAGACTCAAAAAGATCATTTGAACTTGACTTAACCTATGGTTTGGCCCAATTTGACCAATTGGTTAACCTAACTCAATTTGACCCAACTTGACCTAAATGGGTCAAGTTGAACCAATTCAAACCAAATGAACTCCAAATCACTTGAAATTTGGCCCAACCCATTTTTGAATCATTTCAAATCTGTCTAAATTAAAATTAAGGTCAAATGACCATTTTACCCATAGGTCAAAGGATATCTTATGGCCAAATTCACTTGGAATTTGGCCAAATTCTTTCTCAAAGCCACTTGACATCCTCCTAATGGTCCACATGGATACTAAGGGAGGTGGTGAACATGACCCAATGGGCTTAGGTCAGCCATGACCCAACCCAAGGCTAAACTGACCCCTCCAATGAGAATCAAGTACTTGATCACCCCATACACTCACCTAGCACATGGGCACTTACTCTCCTTCCCCCCACTACCTAAAGTGAATCACATAGGATGCTAAAAAAACCCAAACTGATCAACAAATCTCCTCCATTGATAAAAAATGGCAAGAATGCTCTTCTCTGTCCGATCTACGGAGGGGGAGATATACTCCCCTTCATTCCAACTCAAACCACAAGCATTGAATTTGATTGAGCTCTGGGGATCGAAACCAAGCATTCCTAAGCTCCCTTAATTTATCTTTCTCGATTTTGCTCAAAGCCAAAATAGAGGAGGTGAAGTGAAAATCCAACTCATCCAATTCTCCACCAAACCTAAATTAATCTTGCAAGCACCATCAAGGGACCTCATCAAGCTCAATCAAGTTGTTTCCTAAGTCACCAAACCACGGGAACGAGGACTTTGATCAAAGCTAACTGCCATTGAAGGAGAGCTTGATCAATCAATCCATCCACTTAAAATCAAGGGTTGATACCTTTAATAGGGCTTTGTCTCTGCTAGATGAAGCTACCTCCTCCGTTGGAAGCACCAGTGATAGCCTCCGACGAGGTATTACTCAAAATCGATCTTAGGATAAAAATTGCTTGGTCATTTATGAAGAAAATTATAATCTCATTAGATGTTGACCATTGGATACTTTGCTAGTGCCTCCTCAAAGGTGTGGGGTGAGTTTGAACTCCATCCAAGCTCGGGTGACCTCGGATCGAGCGACGATCGACAAACGACATCCGTCTCTCACCCCTCGAGAAGAGATAGATCACACACCGTCCATTCTGTGTGACTAGAACAGACGATTGTGATCAAATCAAGATAGATCTCCCTTTAATTTAAGCATAAATAGCGAGATTAATCGTAGCCATCTGATCTTAGATCTGATGGCCCTTGGAGAAAGAGCATTTGTTGCCGGTTGACTCAACGGTGGATGTGATAATTTAAATATCCTATCCTGTCACACCGCGTAAGCCGCCATGTGGCCCGACGGGATTAAGGGGTTAATTAGCTCTAATGAATTTATTTTTAGTGCTAAAACTTCCAAAATTCATAATTAATTATAGAAAAATTCAAAAAATACAAACTCAAGTTCATTTTAAAGATAATTCAGTGAGGAATAATATAAAATTAAAATCAATTGATTTTGAATAGTGACTTTCACTCAATTTTGGTTTTATTAGAAATATAATTAGGCTAATTACTCCTTAATTACTTCAGCAATTATTTCCAAACTTCTTAGGGTTAATTAGTGGGATGACTTCTATCTCCCTTGATTTTCTTAGAATTTATTGTTAGACTAATTGTGGTAATTTCTTATTTAATCCTTAATCCCTCTCTTAACTAAATGAACGATTAATTGACCTATTAAAAAGTGATAAATTCATTAATTAAGTTTGTTAATCATCATAAAATAATGAATGGACTTAGGAAATAAGATTAGGATTTCTTTTCCAAATCTTTTCCCCTATGAGTATTTCATTTGGATAAAGACTCAATTAATTTGTAAATTGATTAATGATTTAATCACTCCATTAAGTGGCTTAGTTAACTAAACTCAAAACTAAATTATTCTAAAATTTAATCATCTTAATCTTGGGTAGATTCTTAGGTGTTCAATAACCTAAGAGGCTTCAAAGAAAATTATAATCAAACTACATGTGTAGGATGGTTATAAAAGTACTTAATTAAATTCTTTGACTTAATTAATCAATAATTGTGAGCCAATTATATTAGGCCCCCTTTTATTTCTTAGGTGCATTGCTGATTTAAATTCCATGTGGTTGTATATCATATGTTGACTCAGTTTTGTTTAGATAATTATGTTAAGGAGGTGTAGGTAAGGCATAATTAATGGATTTACACGTACCTTAACATAAAAAAAATATAAAATCAACCTAATTATTCTAAAATTAAACTAAACTAATTCACAAATTGGGAAATGGGTTAGGATCAACAAACCTTTCTTATATTTTATAAGTCAAGTCAAATTCAAAAATAAAAATTTCCTTAAAGAATTTTGATTCACTTTAAATAATCTTATTTTATAGGATTGTCTTTAGGAATTAATTAGGGTAAATGAAGTCATATGCTTACATCACTTTAATTCTTTCCAAGCATGCTAATTGTTGTTTGCCATATAAAATTAGGAATTCACCTCTTTTGAAAAATCAATTAAATATGAGTGGTTATTATCACTATTAAACTAAAAATTTTTTTTTCAAAAATTATAAATTAAAGATTATGAGTGAAATGATGCTACTTATAAGTACTTATAAGCTTATATGTGATTATAGCATAAGATGTATTTTATGTTGTTTTCTTCTCTTCTCTTAACATGGATTTGAATAGGATTTACAAAGTGTGTAGTTCATTTGAAAAGAACACAACACTTACTTAAATCTATTCCTATGCATTTTCAGGTTATGACTTATGACAAATCCTCACATTTACACATGTAAATTATACAACCAAATCAAACATAAATCTTTGCATGATTCTTTATCCATTTGTTTCTTTATACATCTACATGTATTTAAGAAAAGTGGTATATTAGACATCTCGGTCGTGAAGCTTTAGGTAGCCCTCAGTAGGTCTTGTACCTTACGCCCCTGGTGTAAAAAATAATGGCATCATACTCACTTATGTCTTTTATACATGTCGATGTGCATTTTGTTAACGGATGAGAAATCCCTCTTTTCTACATAATAAAGACATGTATTTCATAAAATATCCAAATTTTCAAATCATATCTCTTAGCATTCATCATCAAGGTGTGCTAAAATTTACATTGCATGTATAGGTATGCTTAGGATTATTCATATGCATGGTATACATGGTGGAAAAAAAATGGTTGTATGTTATGTGATAGTAATTCACTTTAAGTTATCCTAAGATGACTTTCTTATTGAATAGGTCTATTTAGAGAAAATATAAACATAGGGTTAATTAAAACACATAAAAAACATTCATTAAAGAAAAAAATTCATTAATGATTCTACCTTAGAAATTACTTAAGGTAGGGATGAAAGAGAAGTTCTCTTCTCTTTCTTTCTCTTTACAAAATTTAGTAACTAAATATAGGTTCATCATTTAAATCAAATCATCAAATAAAATTAATGGATCAACTAAATCACTTAAAATGAAACCACCCTCTAAATTGAATCCTTCACACTTAAAAAATTTCAACCCTAAAGCCTAGCTAAGACATGCCGCGCAAGCCTTAAATGACACACACATTAGGTTAGGTTAGCATTTCTAGCTCTATGTTAGGGCTGTGCATGGATTTATGCCTGATTTTATTTTACGATGTAAAGTTTTAGACTAGCTATTAGAATGCATGTCCATAGACTAGATGTTAGGCCGATATTAGCCAAATCATATCTTCTATAAGGGATTGTGCTTAAGGGGAGCTGTAATAAAAATATAAAAAAAATTTTGCTGTGAAGGTTGCTTATACCCCTAAGCATAATCCGAACTAGGATAGGTGGACTTGGTTACCCATGTGTGAGGTGCTAAGTCCAAATTATTCATATAAATGCTTTGGTTGTGTGGTATATTTAGCTAATCTCTTTTGCAAGATTTATCTTTCCCTTTTGATGTAGATTTTGCAATTAAAACTTGAAATAAATGTTATGGGAGAATTAAGATGAATATTGGTTATAAGACCATGTCTTATATACCATATGAACCCTTGGAGAAAACTACATCCTAAGTCAAGCCAAGAGAAAGGAATAAATGAAGAAATGAAGAAATGAAGAGTGAAGATCCCCATAACATGAATTCCTTTTAATTGTAATTATTCATGTGTAATATGGGTTGTATAAGGGTAGAGCTCGGCTACCCATCCTTCTTTTCGGGTTTGTACAGTGGAGCTTGACCACATTAGCCTCTTATTCTTTTACGTTGATTTCATAAATTGATTGATATTTTATTTATGATTATGCAATTAGGATGGCATGATCTTTCTAATTTCTTCATTGTTTGATGAATGGCCTGGATGCGATTAGCCTCTTAGAGAAAAATAATTTTCTATCTAATTAATCAACTCAAAATTAAATTAAATAACTCATAACCTCACCTAAAGCCTAGGAAATAAATCAAGATAATAAAAGATTTAGCAACCCCTTAGTTGGATATTGTATGTCTCACATCATGCATAAAATCATATTATTTCACTCTTGCTAATGAAGGACTTCCACCTTTGCCAGAGAAAATGGCTTGACCTTTGAGAGACATGGTGAAAACACACCTCCTTCTTTTTGATTTTGGCCCATAATCAATTTCTCAGACATATAAAATCCCATGTGTCAAATAAAATGTCCAAAATTAAAATAAAGTTTAACAAAATTTGCATTAGATTTAGGTCATTATTCATGCCCTTCATGATCTAGTTAGAGAGTGTGTTTAAGGACTTAGTCTCCCTTCTAAACAAACAATAGCCTAGTTATCATGCAAAGCATAAGACTTTCCTACATGTATTTAAAATTATAGGAGGAGTTAGTTGGCGGCCACCCCCAAGCGGTTGAAAGTCTAACAGTCGGGTGGTTTATTCTCTCTTAAGGAGATAAATCATATACCCATTTTTGCCTTAGATTTAGGTCGTTTTGGCCCTCGTTGTTCCTAGATTTAGAATCTAAGATTGTTCTTTGCTAACTACAAGCATAAATTCTCACCTCTTAGGCATTTTCATGATCTCGTGTTATAAATTGTAAGCTCTATATCTCTATTAAAATTCAACTCAAACATATAATCCTCTTCAAATTTCAATATAAAAGCCCAAACATAGGATAATTTAGGATGCTCACTATTTTTCCTAGTATCATGAATATCTCCTACTCATCTCCCATTGATTCCAACAATAACTTTCTCTATCTGATCAATCTCACTTGATTTTCCAAAAAATAACCAATTTGTTGATAGTCCTATCTTTGAAATCTTTGGAGACAACAATCATTTACCTTAATCAAGAGTATTCTTAAGGAATTTTACTCCTTAAGATGTAATTAACTATGGGGTCTTGTCTCTATAGGGAACTTAACAAACCTAATTTAACCAATCCCTATGTTACTTTTTCATGTAAAGTTGGGAAAAGATCTCTGGAACATTCAAAGACCTATTACCCTTAGGAGTTCTTATTAGGTGATTAGGCCCATTGTAGGATGGTGACTTCAATCTCTCGAGATAGTACATCATTCTTCAATGTCGCACTCGACCACCCTAATGAGTACATCTATAGATCTACGTGGTGTCCCAACAAACATATATTTTTTAAATTCACCAATTTGAAAAAAAATAAAAATAAGACCACAATACCCTACAAGAAATAAGCACATCAAGCATTTTAGTACCATGAGATAGCAATATATAATAAATTCATCAAGCTATGTTTCTCACATTTTCAATCTACAAATCAAACAACAAAACCCTCAAATCGTAGAAGTAATTAAATTTCGAGAAGCCTACAGTGAATAAGCACTTCAAGCATTTCAATGCCATAAGATAGCAATATATAATAAAGTCATCAAACTTTGTTTCTCACATTTTAAATTTACAAATCAAACAGCAAAACCCATAAATTGCAGAAGTATTGAATTTTCGAAAAGTTTCCTTGATGTCTTGATGATTCAAAAATTAGAACCCTAAATTAGATATTTTAAAAATGTCGAACATAATAAACAAACCAATATCTGGATGCACACTACCAACTATAAATCAAACACCAAATCCATAAACCCTAAAAGTTTTAAGAGTATTTTTGCTTTTAATAGGAAACCGACGTAATCACTAGTTGCAGAGAGAAGGGTGAAGAGAATCTATAAAAATCAATAGATTATGAGAAAAATTACACATGATTATTAGAAATCTATAGATTAAAAGAAATATATAGGAAATAGAAGTATCAGTAAATCACATATTATTTACTTCACAGATCAAAAAGAAAAACTAAAAATTAAATAAAAATCTATAGATTATTACTTTATGATGGAGAAGGGTGAAGAGAATGATGCTACATGCAAAGTCGACCGAGTCCAAAGTGGAAGTCTAATAAAAAAGAAAGTAATGATCGATACCAAACCATAGAAAACCATAAATCGTGTTTGAAGGTTCAACTCTGGTTATAGATAGCGGCATTGCAACTCACAAGACTCACAACTCACCTGAATGTCAAGAGTAGAAAGTACGGACTTAGAGGATTAAAATGAAGCTAAATGATCAAGTGTTTGAGACTGTTAGGATTCATGCCATGAGGAAAGCCCTATATATATGTATATAA
The DNA here is from genome assembly GCA_021442155.1 of Cymbidium sinense. Taxonomy (NCBI): domain Eukaryota; kingdom Viridiplantae; phylum Streptophyta; class Magnoliopsida; order Asparagales; family Orchidaceae; genus Cymbidium; species Cymbidium sinense. The sequence goes on along the minus strand of CM038222.1, from coordinate 125,834,627 downwards.
GTGTTTAAATCTGCTATAATCAAAAAATCTAATCGTTATGATATTATCATAATAAAAAAATTCCTAAAAATTTATTATAATATATTTTAACTCATTTGATTTAAAATTTTTTTAACTAATCTAATTATTAAAATAAATATGTATGTTTAAAATATTTAATATATAACTTATATTTTAAATGAAATTTATATGATTAATTATAATTATTTATTTATTTAGAGCTAAATCGAGCCGAACACGGTCAAACAAAGGATTGTTCTTGCTTATAATCGAGCTAAAATATTTCTTCGTGTTACTCGCTCAATTAACAAACGAAATGACATGAACTTCCAACAATGAGCTTTTTTGACAGCCCTACTTTTATATACTATATTATCTTACTCTTTTATATTTATAAATTAATCATCTTTAATTTTAATTTTTAAAACAACATTTAAATATTAAAATTCATAACAAAAGCCTAACTCATATTTTAATTTTTAAAAAATTCTTAATGATTTGATCACGTCTCACTCAAATTTATAGGTCCAATAGTTCAAAAAAAAAAATGCAGAGAATAATTAAATTGTAAATACATAGATATTAAATGATTGATTTATAAAAATTTCTAATTAAAATTAAAAATAATTTGAAATTAATTTAAAATTAAACTCGACTTAAACTATTGTTAAACTTAACTTTGAAATTGACCTTACAAAATAATGATATTTCTATAGTTACAAATTAATGCTATTTTGGAGTATTTTCACTAGATTTTAACCTAATAATCGCAATCATGCTGGATTTTAGCATAATTAAAGTTCCATATTTAAGTTGAAATCATTTATGATTGTTTTTTGAGTGATGTTAATTTCTTGAAAGCTTCATTTTAGAAACTTGTTCAAAATGATTGTTTACTTATTTAAAATGACTTTAAAATGATTAAACTCAAGGTCATGGTCATTTAAAATGATTGTTTACTTATGACTATCTTACAAGCAAGGTCATGGTCATTTATGATCAAACTCAACCATCTCATCAGATATAATAAATGAGGGTGCAAATCACTTCATCAAAAGTGTCATACAAAATATATTTGATATGCATTGATCTTAGGATCATCACAAGTGGTCAAAATAGAATAAAGACAGAGACGATGTCACCTTAGATTAAGCTCACCAACTCTAGAATAAGAAAGAATTGTCAACCTAACAAATGATAAATCATATCTTAACAAAATAATGCATTAATTACATGATATGAAAGTACTATATTTATTAGATTGAGCTTATCATCCTCATAATAGAATGTTGACTTGCCAATCACTTGAGGATTCTAATAAAATGATAAAACTTTCCGATAAAATAATGCATCAATCAAATCAATCTAGAAGGACCAATATGCATGATAATGGTCAATAAAATATTTGAGTTCCAAACCCATTTTTACTTGAACATAATATTTTAAATAAAATTAGGTATCCCTAATAATAGTTGAGCGATTTTCATTCTAATATGAGTAAAGTAAGAAATTGAGATACCACAAAATATCATCCAATGATACATACAAACAACAAATTACCCCAAAATATCACACATTACCTATTTGCCAACTCACTTTTAAATGTCTTAGATGGATTGTTGCATATAAGTGAATGTTCCTATAGGTTTTTAGCATATTTCTACATTGCTCATGCCCAACTCTTTTGTTATGTTGTGAGGAATGATGGCTTTATGTAAGAAGTGTCGATTGGGTTGACAAATTGGTGTTCTTGTTCACAAGTCCTTATGATGAATGACTTGATGGAGGGTTTATTTGGGATTTTTATTATATTTTTTGGACTTATTTCATTAACTTTGACAACTACATGTTGCTTTCTAGATGTTATGTGGTGGAAAGTTATTTTAACAATCATCTACTATTGTATGGTAGCATTAAAAAATTGTTATTTGATACCCATAATAATTTTAAAAGTTTCTATTTTACAACTCACAATCATCTTTACAAAAGTATATCGCCCCAAATGGACTTAGAGTGTGAAGAATTGGTGGGATACTTTTACATTTGGTTAAAGATAGGGTGGGCATTGTTAACCAAGCCCTCAAATAATATCAAAGTGGAGGTGGATGCAAAGAATGTTCCCACCTCTTTGAAGGATTTCACAAATAAGGGGCAAGTTTGTACTTGTTCCACAAAATTTTTTTGCATGTGGACCACAAGCTAGTACTTATATAGGATGATAAGATAAGACAAGAATTTTCCTATGAAGAGAGGGCAATCTCCTCTAGCTCTGGCGAGTGAATGAGATAAAGAAGATTAGTTATAATCAACATTCTCTCATCTAAGTTATTTCAATGGGTGATGGCAATAATTATCATGTCATCATTCAAGCAACCCCACACACCTAGCATGTCAACAAGAGCTCCACCCCACCTTTAGAAGTGTAGGTTGATGTGAGATGTGGCCTCCAATGATGTCGAATGATTACTATTGGTTTGTCTAATGGAGCTTTTAGCTTTGGGAGTCCCATTTAAGTCTTAACTAGAAACATTGAAAATCACATTTATGTGTTTGTTGAGATGTTCAATTGGTTGAAGATCGACTTTAATGCTATGAAAACAAGGGGCAGACATACACACAACCTTCCCCTTTAACTAGACATAAACATTTCCATAATGATTGTTACCAATATCATTGTGTTGAGTACCTTTGATATTGATCGAGAGTGCCAATGAGACAAGATCATTGAGGAGGTGAAGGATGAAAAGCAGCAAATAAATGCGATTGAGAAAATAGCAAATGGATATCTTGAGTGGATAATCTTTGTGGGCTTCGAAAATTCTCCATTGACCTTTCGCAGATGAAGGGAATAGTTAAAATGTCAAAATTTTCGTAAATGTAGATAGTAGATAAGATACAACCCATAGATTTAGCTCTCATTTTATGACTTTAAATATAGTTCTAGGTTTCCTATAAGCATAAGCACTTATAATTAATTACCCTTCCCAGTACTGAGAGAGCATTTTCAATTAAGGCTTGTCAATGAATCATTAAATAACAAGTATATAAAGTTGTTTTTTAAAAATTATGAAGATTTATTATTTTAATTTAAAGCTTTTTGTTTAGAACGATGATGCACCGATCAAGATCACATTTCTATCGATTATCGCACCCATGGTCCACTTAGTCAAAGGAGGTAGTCAACCGAAGATCCTTAATAACTGCCTCCAAAGTGTCTAGAATTGGATGGAGTTTGTCTAAGGGGACAAATAGAAGTCAACCTTACCTAATAGAGGGATTTTTTTACCCAATCAAATACATTATATAATTCATAGCTAAAAGAGCAAATTCATTGGGAACATATTTATGACAAGTGATTTAGATGTCATATCGTATAATCACCCGAATGAGGGTTCGCCATAACAAGCTATTATGGTACCATTTGAGGCAAAATCATAATGAATAGAGGACATGACATCCTTACCGACTAAGATTATTTGGGTAAAAATAACTATGCATTTGATTTGAGATTGACTCTTTGTGAGCAAAATATTTTTAATTTGCCACTCGATAAACAAATATGGGTGGATGGATTTTACTTTAAACTTAAATAATTAATTTTATTTAATTATATATATATATATATATATATTATTTATTTGAATAATTGATTATTTTATATTTGATTTAGATTTAAGCATGTAATGATTAATCATTTAAACCTTAATAATGACATTTTTATATGGCTATTATAAAGTATGATTATCAACTTTGTCTTTTTGTAGAGGATCAGAAATTTATTTCTTATAATTTATATTTCTCTAAATCTTGTCTCTAAGAGTATAGAGAATCATTTGAGACTTTTTAAGAGTTTGAACTTGAGAAGTTATGTCATAGATTTATCTTACAATTATAACAAATTAACTTCAAATTTCATCAAATTGAAATTCATTTTATAATATAATCAAATTTTTAGGTTTTGTTAACCCAAACTCCTTAAGAATTAACGGATTCATTACTTCAAAATTTATAGTCCTCCAAACTTTGTCAACTCTAGCTTGAGCATTGAGGATCGTGTTTAAGACTTTTCTATTGAAAATTTAAACTTCAAAAATTACATTAAATATTATGTTGATATATTTATCTTTTATAATTCTATGATAAAATTAACTTCTCAGATTTTATTAAGTTAAAAATATTATAATAACATCATTAGATTTTTTAGGTTTTGTTAACCTGGACCATATCTTAAGACCCAATGTGATATCATTCAATCATTGCACATACTTGCATATTTCAATCATTTATTTAGTGGATACTTCAACATACATATAAGTATCTATTCTTTAAAAGTGTTGACATTCATTCTAAGTTGAATAATTATATTTACTTATATGTGTGTCAAATTATAAGCATAAGTTCAATTTTTTTAAAATTATAAATCAAGTGTAGACTTTAAAATGTTTATTAGATCAAGTAGAGATTTGTTCTATAAGATATTTGATTTCTTTCAATTAATGAAGTCAAGTATATATTTGTTCTATAAGACAATACTTGATTTTTTTTTCAAATGTTTGTTATAAATCAAATATCTATTTAGTAAAACAAGGGTTTGATTTTCCTAAATGCTTATAATGATTCAAGCATATATATGTTGTAATAAATCAAGGATGCATTTGTTAGAGCATGAATTTGATTCTTTCTATTTACATGAATCAAGTAAGAAATGTTCTAATATGATTTAACTTTAAATGTTTATATGAATCAAGTGATTAAGAAAATATTGCTCTATGAAGTAAGTATGAGACTCATTTCACTTGTATTAAAGACATTCAAATTGAATATAATACAACCATTTGAATATTAATGAAACTATTACCTTTGGAATGTAGCTCACTATGAACTCATGTGAAACTATAATTAGTGTTGATACATATGCTATAATGATCAAGACAAGTCTAATTCATGGACTTAAAGTACAGGCACAAATTGCTCAAATGCATTGACAAAAATGATGATCTAATAATGAACAAACTTTGATATTCAAATCAAATTGATCAAAATATAAATATTGCAAGTCATGATCAATGATTATATGAAATCAAAGTCAACACGATATCGAGTAAAAGTATGATTGACCAAATGTATAAATTGATATGTATTCACATCAAAATCTATTCAAATGTTTATATAAACAAATGCACAAATAATAAGAGACAAGCACAAATGCTCAAAATGTTGACCACCAAAATGGTCAAATGACCTCAATCGATGAACGGACTTGATGCATTCAAAATATCAAAAGTCAATATAAAATATTGTATAATTTGATGATCAACCATTAAGCTAATAACACATTGAGGTCAAAAGGATCAAATGACCTATGTTCATGAAATTGATCTCATCATTGGCTTTGAAACATTAAAATCTATCGAATAAGACTATTCACACTCAATTCTTACAAGTCTGCGTGAATGTCAAGTGGTCAAATCATGCATTTTGATAAATGGATCCAGACGTCAATCAACCAAAAGCTTATTGCAAAACGGATTGACCATTGCATCAAAATGTTAAATTTGTTTAGAAATGATATTCATATTATGCAAAGTTAAGTCAACAAAGATATACATTTTTAAGTTAAGTTCATTTATGACTTAAAAATAAAATTTAAATCAAGCAAAAAAAGAAAATAATTTCATTTTATTTGCCAAATTTCCTCAATAATTGAAGCTTGTCAATGCTCTCATTTATTCGGTTGAGGAACAAAAGGAGCAATGACTCTTTTCTTGCATTATGTCAAAAAAAAATTAAAGAAATGGATCTACAAATACTTTTCATCTCAATATTGTGATGAAACATGCTTGAATGCCATCATCAAAAGATGTCAAAATATTCATGAGCTTAAATTTATCAATTGCAATCAAAGTACTCATTATATTGTAGGAAAAAGTCAAGATCATTTAATAATTTGCAAAAATCAACAAATAATTATCAAATTTTAATGAGAACTTCAATTTTCAAATTAGGTTAATTTAACTAAAAAAAGAATCAAAGACAAATTTCTATAATTCAAACAAGCTTCACCGATCCAACTTTTGTAGAATGTATGATCATTAAGCTCTCATCGAAGCAAATCAAATAAGATAGAAAGAAGAAGAAATGTTCCATAAGATTAACATTAAATAAGCAATATTTAACAAAGTCTACAAAATAACTTTGAAAAAGTGGATAAAGAGGAATAGCACAAAATAAAGCAATTTCAGCCAACCACATCAAGATAGAGGAATTCACATTGTCACATACATAAAATTCTCAAAGTGCTCAAAGAAATGATTGATTTGAGCCTGATGGAAAATATCTCCACTAAGAAAGTTACCATCTTGAACCAGCCAACATAAAATATGGTGACATCAGGTGACACTTCCATGTCTAAGAATCCATTAAAGGTCGGATAAGAACATAGAGGCCAACTGTAATGAATTCAGTAATAGAAGTGACATCCGATACATATACAATAATCGCTCAAAATTAACTTTAAAAGTGGATACCCAAAAGAAAGGATATCAGATGAAAGATATGATGAATCCCAGAGAATCTCTATGATCCATCAGATAATACAATCAAGGTTGACATTTGTGATCTATAGAAGAAGTGATTGTTCAAGACATTGAAATAGAGATTCACTAGACAATCTTTGTTAAGAAAAAATAATGAAGAGGACACTATGAAAGTGAAATTGTCTATATGAAGAGATATAGATGAACTCCTGACCATCGACAATAATATGAACTCGAGGAACTTGAACCATTTTGACATTTATGAAGAAGAGTCTCAAGCAAATAGAATGGATCTTCATCAAGATGAAGAAGAAGAAGACTCATGAGAAAGAGATATATGAAGCTATCTATATGGTTGAAAGAAATGATCACGGTACAGCTATAATCAGCATCATCATAGAACAAATTGTCTGAAATGCACAAGGAGAAGGACCAAGTTCTTCCTCAAAATGAGTAAGGAATAGAATAGCAATAAGAAATAGAAGAAGAGGAAAATCTTGTGATGATGCCATGATGCTAGAGTAAAGAGAAATGAAAATGGAGGTACAAGGAGATTGCATAGCTCTAAATGAATGATATGATGTACAAATGAACATCATGATGAAGACGCATAAGAATATCACATCAAGTGCATCAATCTTGTCTCAAAATAACAGCAAAATAATAATACAACATATCACCAAATATATGGGTACCTCAAACTCCATAGATGCTACGCATGATGAGGAACAAAGTTAACCCACCATCTCAAAATGATCAAAATTTATTGCACATGAAGAATAATTAGAAATGTTAATCAATGATAAAGCATATCCTGATATGAAAATGGTGAGTAAAGGATACCCAATGAAAATGATCAAGTGTCATAGAAAGTTTATTCGAAAAATTTAATACTTTGGAATAAAGAACATTTAACCTAATTTAAGGCACTATGAACATAGAGGAATATGATGAACCATGGGATCTAGATGACTTCATCATTAAACATTTTGCTCAACATTTATGAAGAAGAGTCTTCACATAAGCAAATAGAGGATGGATCTTCAATCTCTGCTGAAGAAGAAGAAGAAGAAGACCAGAATGAGAAAGAGATCATGGATGTCAAAGCTATCTATATGGTTGAACCAGGAAATGATCAGCCGTGTACACACTTTTATAATCAAGATCGTGACAACAACTTGTCTCGCAAATGCACAAGGAGAAGGGCAATCAAGTTCTTCCTCTGAGCAAGGAATAGAACAAGAATAAGAAATAAAAGAAGAGGAAAATCTTGATTGATGCCATGCCAGCTAGCTAGAGTAAAGAGAAATGCTGTCAAATGGAGGTTAAAGACAAGGAGATTGTATAGCTTACTAAATGAATGATATGATGGTACAAATGAACATCATGATGAAGATGTTGTGAAGAATATCACATCAAGACCCTTCTTGTCTACTAATCAAGCATCTAATAATACAACTTCTATATCACCACTATGGTACCTCAAACTCCGTACATGAAGTACGAAGCGAAAGTTAACCCACCACCAAGCCATCAATTAAAATTCAAACACAAAAAAATGATAAAAATGAATAAAGTATAAAAGTTGGTGAGTAAGGTCACCCTTACCAACTAAAATGATCAAGTGTCATACAGAAAGTTTATTCATGTCAAAATTTAATACTTTCGCTTGGTAATCCAAAGCAACATTTGGCCTAATTTAAGGCTACTTATGGTAACATAGGAGGGACCCGAGATGACAACCATGGGATCTAGATGAGCATCATCATTCCCCAACCATCCGGTTTAAGCTAAAATGATAAATTTCATACCTAAATTTTGAAACTCCATATGCTGCTATTATATGTTACGCATTAAGAGATCTAACGGCTAGCCTTAATCGAAAGTTCCCTTTCATTTATTGGGAGGGATAATTAACTATAGGGGCTTGCGCCTATTGGAAACTTGAAACCAGATCTAAAGTCCTTACAAAATGAGGGCAAAATCTCTGGGTAGTGTCTTATCTACTATCTCATCTGCCTTCTGAAAATTACATCGACACTTCAAATCACATTCTCTTCAATTCAATATTCAAATTCAAAAATTATCGAGAGGTCGATGGAAAATTTTCAGAGCCCACAGATTTTTGATGACTCGGCTGGGGATAGTTTTCTCTTTCCATCTTTGGCTAGTCGAATCTAAACTATAATAGAAGCGGAATATAATAAAATTAAAATTTAAAGTTACTTGGTGAACTATTACTTTAGTCTCTAGAATATTACAACTTTGTAGTTGAACTTTTCGCACTAGGAAGGCATGATGTTGAAGTCTCTTTTGGTGGAGGAAAATTGAGTAGAAGAAATGTTGAACTATGAGATCAGCAGTTACTTCCTGAATCACTAACCATGCGACTAGACTTGATTCCAGAAGCGAGTGTTCCCTCTCATAACAAGTTTGAAAATATGAAGTTGGTGAAAATGAGCAGCTCTACTAGCAATATCAAATAATCATTCTGAGAGCAACGACACCCAACTATAATCCCACAAAGGAAGTATCCTGAGACTCTGTCCTCTAGAGTGCACATGGTACTGAAAGTTGTCGAGGAGAAGGGTCTTATAAAGAAAAAAGTATCAGTGATTGATTATCAGAGAAAATGAGAAAGCTTCAATAAAAAGGCTGCTCTTAGTGGGTAATGCTCAAGATCGTTCTAAATAATTCCTACATGGTGAGCATTGGGGCGTGACACCTGAACCACATATTTGGGAATCACAAAGGTCCAGAGAATGAAAAAAATAAATATGGAGGTTAAAGTCCTCGATAAGAAGTAGCAGCACAAAAGTTTTTTCATCTGGAAGCAAGCTAACCCAGAGACAATGGAGAAAGAAAAATGCTAAACTGCGTGCTCAACAGCCATTGTTCAAGTAAAATTTGTACAACCAAATGAAACCGAACTAATGTTCTAACTCATAATAGGTTTGATAGCCTAAGATGGGTAATTCAAACAAATTCTTCAACGGATAACATTAGGTTCTAGCTTATCTAGTGAGGAAACTTAGAAACTGTATATGTCAGAGTACATCGGGTCCTCAAAGTTGCTAAGGAGAAATGATTGATGAAAAAAATATCAAAGTCTATAGTTGCTCTTCTAAAGAGACTTCCTCCTATAACCTAGACAAGATGTCTACTAATTCAAGTCCCGCATAGTGAGCATCAAGGCGTGGCACTTGGACCATAGGTCCAAGAATTTGCCATCGAAAGGTCTTGCCAAATAGGTGAACAAATTTGGAGGCCAAAATATTGAAGTGAAATTCCCTTATAGAAATACAATATCGTAATATCTAGATTGTACTCCCATAAAAATCCACTCATTATGAGCTAGTATTAAGGGTTGAAGCAGTTCTATCACTTGAAATTGAACTACCTTCGCTCTGAGTAGCCATTCAACACAAATTCACTCAAGATGAGAATGTCAGTCTACTGATGGAAGAGCTTAATGTGCTTAACGAGATCAAGCTCCAAGCTCAACAAAATTCAGAAGTTTATCGAGCAAGGATGTCCATAGCATTCAACCATATGGGGTCTCAAACATTCCAAAAGGGGAATAAGTTCTAGTGCTGAGAAGATCAATTATTCCTAACCAAAAATTTGGTGGCAAATTTGAGCCTAATTGGGAAGGCCGTTTTGTCATTGAAAAAGTATACTTGAAAAAGTACTATACTTAACGATCACATGCTCGAGGTACAATAGAAATCCTCCTATAAGACAGGTGGCATTTTTTTAGTATATCTATTTAGGTTGACATCGCGTTTCATGCTGAGATCCCTAAATAAACATACTCTAGATGAAGAACTTTTCTGAAAAAATTCTCTTGTTATACAGGGGACATTTTTTTAAGTTTTATATACAGATGAAATCAATATTGTATGTCAAAATCCCCTTTAGAGTACATCAATTCAAATATTGATGTATTTATGTATTTTCATCTTGAAAATTCTCCTAAATGTACTTTAGAATTCCCCCTACAAGACAGAAGATATTTTTTTAGTTTATATCTAGTTTATTTGAGTTGACATCGTGGCATAAAGAGAGATCCTTAAATATATTCTTATTCAGGTTGACATCGAGCTTTACGAAATCCCTGAGTATGTCCATAATTGTTACTGTTAAGTTGCAGAGTTTTGTAGGAACAAAACAAATATATTTCTATGCAGGAAAGTAGAACCCTAAATCTCAAGAAATTTATCTCTCAGATTTGCCAAATTTTGAAGATCAAGTCAAAGGAACTCCCGATTTTGGATGCTTCAATCAATTAAGTTAGAGAAACATTAATCTCTACATCCTAAAGTCTAGGACACGAATAGGTTCTAAAGGTCAAACTCAACAAGCCCACAAATGGTCGAAGTTGTCGACGCTCTCTTCACCAAACAAGTGAAAAGAGCCACCATTCATCAGTCTAATGACAAAACCATTGACTCATTATAGTTTAAGTCGAAGACTCAAGTAGGTTCTAAAGGTCAAACTCAACAAGCCTAAATATGGCCGAGTTGCTGACGCTCTCCTCACTCAACAAGCCTCAAGAAAAAGTTGCAGTGAAAGAGCCCCTGCTAGTCAGTCTAATGATGATAGTTGTTCAATCTCAAATCAGATCCAGCATAGTAATTACAAGCAACCAGGATCCAAGAGATATTTCTACTTGATTGATAGATCAAGGTAATTTGAGGAAACACTCAATTCAGGGCTGCCTCAAATCAATCTTCATATTACCTGCAAGGTGATATTTCAATCTATTCTCAAATGATCTGATCAAACTCAAAGCATAGATCAAAGCTTATCTCCTCATCAAGTCTATCAAAGTAGAAAGCACAGGACCGAGGAAGCAATTCCATAGTTCATATAAAGCTGATGGCTGAACTAAAGGAATTTTATGGCTATTCAGTCTATTAAAGCACATGTTACTAGAATAATCAACATTGACCTATATAAGCCAAAAGATATCTCATGTATCCTTCAATGAATCCATCAAAGCAAAGAAGCAGATTCATGGAGTGCATACACTTCCTGACAAGTCGATTGGGAAAAATCAGGTCAGTCTTTTATCAAGTCCTTCAAGCTCAAAGCTAGGATAGAAGAAATTTCAAATCTGACCAAGCAAAGATAAGCCAATTCCTCCATCAAACCCAACCAAGCATGAAGCTAGGATCGGAGGAGGCTTAAATCCGCAATGATATAAAAGAAAGAGATCTTCAGCAAAGCCATGGAAGTAGATAGTAGATGATCTAAGAACTCTTATCTATCCGACAAGTCAATTTTGACAAGTTGGTCAATCTCATCATTTAGCATGTCCTGAATAAGGCATAATAATGACAAACTCCAAACTTTCTTAAGTTAAGATGAAATGATCCAAGTTCTCATCCCAAAAGGTCAACCAGTTTTCAACAAAATGTGACTCACTCCATGCACAATCACATTTGTTTGGGGGACATTTGTTGACCTCCACATACATGCCATAAGTTGAGTCAAACCCACAAGTCTAATTCGACGAACTGGAAGCATCAATGGGCTCAAAAATCGACATCACGAAAATGGTCAAAATGACCTCTAGTCGATGAACGGACTTCATTGCATTCAAAATGTCAAAATTGATCAAAATATAAAGTCTAACGATCAATCGATTAAGCGTTCAAGTTATCAAAGTATATATCAAAGTCGAATGAATGATGACCCATTTATAAAATTGATGGTACCATTAGCTTCAAAATATCAAAATCTATCAAGTAAGACTATCCACACTCAATTTAGGCAAGTCTCTGCAAATGTCAAATAATCAAAAATGTGCAAACCGATTTAAAATGCTTGGATGTCACCGAAAATGGTCGAAATGACCTCTGATCAACGAACGGACTTTATCATCATGTTCAAAACATCAAAACTGGTAAGAATATAAATATTGCATAGCGTGATGATCAACTGATCAATCGCTTGAGTCATCAATGTGTCTGCATGTATATCGAGGTCAGGAGGTATCGATGAGGATCAAATGACCTCTGTTCATGAAATTGATCTTGCAATTAGCTTCAAAACATCGAAATCTATCAAATAAGACTGTTCTCACTCAATTTGAACAAGTCTGCATGAATGCCAAGTGATGGCGATGTGCATTTTGAGTGAAATGGATCCAATTTGACGCACTTCAAATGGCCTCATTAAGAAATCGCACTATTGCATCCATAATGTTGAATTTGCTTAAAATGATATTCATATTATGAAAAATTGAGTTCAACAAGATATACATTTTAAATTAAAGTTCATTTGTGACTTAATCAAATAAAATTTAATTTGACAAAACAAAAAAGAAAGGGGAATTTTATTTTATTTTATTTCCTCGCTCAATCGATCCCGCCTCTAGCTCCTCACACATAGAATTGAAGCTTCTTGCTCTCAACTATTCCCTCTAATTCATTCGGTTGAGGAACCACAAAGGAGCAACTGTTCCCTCCACTCTTCCCCTTCTTGCATTCCCACATTCAAAAAAAACTCCTCCGAAGACATGGATCTCTAAGCTCCTTTCACCGTTCAACTAGGTGGTGCGAACATCTACCTAGCCAACACCATCATCAACACAGGAGATGTCGGGGCTACCATTCAATTTGGTAGCTTAAATTTCAGGCTATCATAGTTAAACTCCGGTACCCATTCATCCGAGGAGCCATCTGAAAGGCCTCAAGTTAATGAATAGCTCTGCCACCAACCAGCAACAACAACCTCTGTCAAGGAGTTCTCCCAACAAAGAACTTCAGTTTTCAAGAGGCTAGGTCAATCTGAAGCTCCCATGATGAAAAGAATCATCAAGGGACAAATTGTGTCTATAATTCCTTGTGATACAGCTGCTGCACCGACTGAACCTTTTGTACATGGAAAGCATGATCATGAAGCTTCTTCATCAAAAAGCAAATTAACCAGAAGACATGGAAGAAGAAGAAATTCTGAGCTAAGAGCTCAGTAGATCCCCTTTGAATAACCCAGCAAACAAGCAATACTACCGTCGAAAGCGAGTATTCCTACCCACAACAACTTTGGCAATCTAAAGTGGATAAAGAGGAATAGCTCTACTGTCAAAATAAACCAGTCCTTCTGAAACCAACCACGTCAAGCTCCACCACGACAGAGGAGACATAATGAAACATTGTGTGCCAGGATGCATAAAGTTCTCAAAGTAGCCAGGACAAATGAAAAGAAGAGAGGCCTATGGTGATGGAACATCGAGGCTCCACCAAGAAAGTTGTCATCTCTTTTGGTAATCAAAGACACTTCACATGGTGAGCATGAGTGTGACACTTGGACCATGTCCAAGAATCCTAAAATGTCCCGAAAAAGGATAAGCAAATATGGAGGCCAAGGTCCCATAATAAAATCTTGAGTAATAGAAGAGGTGACATGGATACTCAAAAAATCGCCAAAATTAACTCATGTGGATACCCAATGAAAGATATGATGACAACATGGAGAATACTGGGGATCATCATCGCCAATTACAAGAAAAGGTTACCATTGATCATGGTCCTTTAATAGAAGAAGTGGTTGTTCCACACATTGAACCAGAGATTCACTGAAAACATCAATCAGAAATTCGTGTACAGGAAAAAATTAATGAAGAGGACACTAAGGAAATGGAAGTTGTCTATACGATCAGAGATATAGATGAACTCCCCGGTCAACACCATCAACAGCAATGTGAACTCGGGAAACCTGAACTTGATTTCAACATTTATGAAGAAGAGTCTTCACAGAAGCAAATAGAGGATGGATCTTTGATCTCTTCTGAAGATGAAGAAGAAGAAGACCAGAATGAGAAAGAGATCATGGGTGTCAAAGCTATCTATATGGCTGAACCAAAAATGATCACATGCAGACGCTTTATAATCGATACAACTCTAATTGTGTCTCAAATGCACAAGGAGAAGGGCAGTCAAGTTCTTCCCTCAAAAATGAGCAAGGAACAAAACAACAATAAGAAATAAAAGAAAAGGAAGAGCCTGTACTGATTGACACCATGGCGCCAGCTATAGAGTAAAGAGAAATGCAGCATCAAATGGAGATCAAAAATAAGGAGGTTGCACAGCTCGGTACCAAAATGAATGATATGATGATACAAATGAATATCATGATGGAGATGTTGCAGAAGAATATCACATCAAGTGCAGCACCTGTCTTGTCTACTAATCAACAGACATCTAATAATGCAACTTTTATATCACCAGCCACTATGGTACCTCAAACTCCTATAGTACATACGCAAAGCGAGGAAGGTTAACCACCACCTCCAACCGACAAATCAAAATCTAGCAAAGCACACGGAACGATAATAGCTTCAATTGGAAACTATAATCAATTTAAATAAAGGCACATAGCCAAAGCAGGTCAAAAGGTTACTCAATGCAAAAAAAAATTTAATACTGGGACTTGGTAATTCAAAGCAACATTTGGCCCAATTTAAGGTGTGACATAGGAGGGATCGCAACTGCTCGAGATGACAGAACCATGGGATCTAGATCGAACGTCATCATTCCCCAACCATCCAGTTTAAGCTAAAATGATAAATTTCATAACCTAAATTTTGAAACTCCATGTGCTATTACTATACGCTATGCATTAAGCAATCTAATGACTAGCCTTAATTAAAAATTCTCTCTCACTTATTGGGAGGGGTAATTATCTATAGGGGCTTGCGCCTATAAGAAACCTAGAACCAGATCTAAAGTCCTTACAAAATGAGGGTGAAATCTCTGTTTAGTGTCTTATTTACTCTCATCTCTTTGAAAATTACATCAACATTTCAAATCACACTCTCTTTAATTCAATATTCAAATTCAAAAAATGTTAGAAGTCATGGCAAATTTTTGGAGCCCAAAACTAGGTACAAGAGTTTAACTCTTTTGAACATTTCCATAAACCATAAAGCAATAAGTTTAGATGTGAAATTTCTTAATACATTTGTCATCAAACTTAAGTTTATTCAAGCTTATGGTTCAAACTTCTCTTAAGCCTTTCCCTTTAATTCATTTAATGAAGCACATGTTGTATTTTAAATAGTAATTGAAAGTGTTAAATCATGTTCATTATTGAGATATCAAATCATGTCTTATGCTTGTGAATAAATTATCAAACCTCTTATGATTTATATTTCATTCAACTTTTATGATCAATCAATTGATCAATATTTTCATGAATAGTTTGAGTTTTCATTTACTTTCATCTTAATACATAAGGTTCAAAATTTTATCTAAAAATGTTAAACCTTATAGAATTCATTAAAAATTTAGGTAGTCTCTCGATGTCATCCCCATGTAGGGGTTACTACGTGAGACTAAGCCTTCCCACCACGCCAAGAAAGGCATGCATGGTAGGTGTCATAAGACATTGTGGCTAAAAGTATAGTTTACCTACCATGCCAAGAAAGACGTGCATAGGTTTATATAGCATAACATTTCCTTGCCGCATTGGAATAATGCATGCAAGTACTTATATCACAAGATTTTTTTGCCACATTGGAACAATATGAACGTGTACTTATCACAAAGCATATTTCCTTGCCACGTTAGAACAACATGAGCAAGTACTTATTTCCCGCTATATTAAAATAATGTGAATGTGTACTTATCACAAAGTAGGTTTCTTTATCACATTGGATAAACGTGTGCAAATACTTATAGCACAAGTTTTTCTGCCATATTAGAACAATATGAACAGTTACTTATCACAGAACAAGTTTTCTTACCACGTTGAAATAACGTGAATAAGCACTTATATCACAGGTTTCTCACGCATTGAAATAATGTGAATGAATATTTATCACAAAGCATATTTCCACAAATTTTATTTACATGTGCATGAAATTAAAATACAACTTATACCCCTTGCTATAGCATGATTTTCATCACTATTTCAACTAATTTTGCTTTTGAAATATTTAAATAGGAAGTAGTAACATAAGATTTTGATCACATGTGAGCACTGTTCCATCCTTCTCACTTTGAATATAAAGGAGGAAATGCCTTTCTCAAAGCCCACTAATAAAATAACAATTAAATGTAAATTTGTATGCATATATTTTATCTTTTGCTAACAAATAATCACAAAGAACTTTACATATCCTATATATCCAATTCTCAACAATTTCATGTCAAGGCAAGCTTCAACATTTAATCAAAGATATGATAGAAAGAAGAATAGTTTAAATTATGTCTTGCCTCATTCATCATTTCTTTTAACATGATAATTATTTGTATGTAGGGCTTGATTTACTTAAAGTAAAATAGTCAATTTAATTTGACAAGCATAAATCTGAGCTTCATTCTTTTCATTTCAATTGGACATGCCTTATTATTCATCTTAGGCTACTAAAGAAATATCACTTTAGATTGCATGCAAGTAAATTTCAGCTCTTAGTAACATGAAGGAAGCAATATCATATCTCACTCATATGAAGTCTCATTTCGTACAACATGATAGCTATTTGGAAGTGACATATTACACAACATTATAAAACCTAAAGTCAATGCTATTCAACAATAGAAAATGCAATTAGATTGTATGCAAGTAAATTTCAACCCTTGGTAACATGAAAGAAGCAATGTAACATACTATACACATGAACTCCCACTCTTTATTTTGAAGGGTATTGACTTGGTAGAAGGATTTAAATTGAACTTGATTTAAACTTATACCAAACAACATGTTCCACAAAAATAAACTTTATATAAATTTGAAATTTCACTATTTGCTTAAAACTCAAATAGGTGTATCAAGAGAGAGCATAAGTAAATGTTTCACAACATAAGGACTTGCTTAGATCGCACCACAAATCAAACATCATCTCTTTTTCTTTAATGTAACTTAGTAAGGGAAATATAATTCAACCATGAAGTGCATGTAAATGAGACTTCACTTTTGTATTTTGCTTTGAAAATTCATTGATTTAATGAAAATAATAATGAGAAAAAGAATAACAATATTAGCAAACAAATTCATATCCTCTATTTCCCTTTCTTTAACATGACAGTCAAATGGAGTTTAAGCCATATAAAGTAAGCAATTACATTAGGTTTGACAAATGCATAAGACTAAAATTTTAGATTTAGCTAAAGTAATCATTTGGATGATAAGGTGTCAAAGAGGTAATTATGCAAGTGAGCAACTCAAAGGTCAAAATTTAACATTAAGTGGGATGTTTAGTATCAAGACAGGAACAAGACCTAAAGTGGATTCGATCTACATGCTGCCCAATGGAAAAGATGACAACTTTAACTTGCACATAGAAATTGAGACCCTATTTTCCTCGATGTTGTATTAGCCTGAAAGAAAGATGATACAAAGTAAAAGGTCAAAGCATGAGTTTAAAATAACAATAAAATAATAACTCTAAATCTTATAGCTTCATTTTTCTCACTTCTTTTCTTAGCATAACTTCAAAGGGTTTCGAGATCAGTTGGAGGGTTGTTTTATTATTTATAGTACATGTTTGAGGCATTATGAGGGCATCAGGAATTCATTGAAGAAACATTATGTATGATCCAAGTCTAAATTGACAAACTTGTACAAATGTGAACTCATATAGCTTCTGCACTCCTCTAAGGTACCATTTTGGGAGGTATACTCTATCATTAAACCAACGCAAGCATAGTATACATGCTAGTAGGAAAGCAAAGGCACTCGAATATTTATAGTTGCGAAGACCTATGTCACTAGGTGTAGCCATAATTTCATCCTAGAAAAAAAAAACTTATAAATCTGGACTTCTCCCAGTGTGAACCACGAGACAAGAAATTTCTGTAAACCCTTTCAAAAATGAGGATTGAGAAAAAGAAGATTTGTTCTTCCTCTAGCCTTTGCTTCTGGCCAATTAGAAATCAGAGTAGCTCTTTGGTAGAGGAGATGGACGGGAAGAGGGAATTTGGAAGGGAGCGACTCATTTCTTCGGCTAGGACAGATAGAACAAGTGAAATTGAGCCATGTTCGACTGCTCTAGATGAAAGGCACAAGAGGGATGGGAAGGGGGTTTTGTTCGGTTGAGACCTTGCGAATAGCTTGCTCAGTTGCTCGAGAGGGGAGGAGCTTGATCGGTTGAGACGAACGGGAGAGGTCGAATGAAACGAGAAGGAGAGGAATAGTTTAGGGCTTTCTTTGTCCTGGCCTGACCCAGCCCATCTCGTTCAAACAACAGGAGAAGAAAAATGAGACATGTGTCATTCAACATTCTTCATCACAGAATAGTTTAGGGCTTTTTTAACGAAGAAATATTTCTCAGCTCAGCTCCCGCTCTCGATCGACGCACGTCCGACCTTCGCTCAGTGATTTAGAAAATCTTGTAAATTAAAAATTGAGGTATTGTCGGCAACTATATGAGGTATTTACACATGCATTCCCAAACTTTAATGAATTTAGGATTTTCTCACCCTCCAGTAGGTAGTCGACGTAAAACTTGTCAAAATAATCATGACATGAATCCTTTAAATCATTGTGTTAATGCTAGGTCCCAAGACGACTATATGGCTTGAATACGGAAAATGTGCTAGAGCGTTGCATCGGGCCTGTGTTAAATAAGCAAGGGTTCCCACATTATGGATGGATGCGGGCAAAGAAGTTAGTCCATGAAACTAGAATTAGGTTAGGATCTTGAATATAAGTACTCTTATAAATTAAAGGAATTAATAGATATTATGGTTCATAGAAAGATAAATATTTTATGTGTTCAAGAAACTAAATGGGTTGGGAAGAAGGCCAGGAGATTGATAGTTTAGGTTTTAAACTTTGGTATTCGGGAAAAAAGTCAAACTAGAAATGGTGTAGTGTGATTATAGATAAAAGTTTGATAATAATGTTATAAATATTAATAGATGGAGATAGAATTATAGCTTTAAAGATTATTGTTGATACTAAGATTATCATTAAGTGTCTATGCTCCTCAAGTAGGTTTGGAGGTAAGCTCAAAAGAAAATTTTGGAATGAATTAGAGGGATTAATACAAAAGATACCTCTTAAAGAAAAGTATTTATTGGAGGAGATTTAAATGGACATGTTGGTAGAGTGTAGAGGATTTTAAAAGTATTCATGGTGGTTATGGATTTGGGTGACTAAGAAGAAGGTAGGAGTATATTAGATTTTGCCTTAGCTTATGATTTTATAGTTGCTAACACTTTATTTAAGAAAGAGATGAACATATTATTACTTATAAAAATGGATCTAGTAAAACATAGATTGATTATTTTCTGATAAGAAAAATAGATCGTTTAGATTGTAAAGATTGTAAGGTCATTTTTAGTGAAAATTTAAGCACCCAACATCGATTATTAGTTTTAGATTTTAAGATGAAAGGTTATAAGAAAAAAAATAAATCAAAATATTGTCCTAGGATTAGATGGGGACACTTAAAGAACACAAATTAAAATATTTTTAAGAGCAAGCTACAAGAGATTAGAATTTGGGATGTTCATAAGGAAGCTAACGTTATGTGGGAAAAAATAGCAAGTAAAATTAAGCAAGTTGCTAAAGATGTGCTTGGAGAATCAAAAGGAAAAGCTTCTTTTAATAAGAATAGTTGGTGGAGTCAGAGTGTGCAAGAAAAGATAAGAAATAAGAAGCATTGTTATAAAACTTAGTTTAGATGTAAAACTTCGAGAATTGGGAAAGATATAAAGTATCAGAGATTCTAAGAAAGCAATATATGATGTAAAAAATTTAGCTTTTAGTGATTTATACAATAGATTAGATACCAAAGAAGGTGAAAGATGTATGTATAAGTTAGCCAACCAAAGAGATAGAAGTAAAGACATAGTTCAAGTGAGGTGTATTAAGGATGAAAATAATAAAGTGCTTTTCTTAGAAAAGGATATTGAAAATAGGTGGATGAGGTATTTTGATAAACTTTTCAATGAAGGATCTGAAAGTATGATTGATTTTAGCAACCTCAATACCCTAAACAAAAATAGAGAATTTTATTTTATCATCAGATTAGTAAATCGAAGTTAGTGAAGCTTTAAAGAAAATGAAATGTGGAAAAGCAAGAATAATATTTCAATAGAAGTGTGTAAATGTTTAGAGATCAAGGAATTCTTGGCTTACAAATATTTTAATGTTATTTTAAAGACTAAAAGATGCGATGAGTGGAGAAAGAGTTTGTTAGTTCCTATATTTAAGAATAAAGGTGATGCACAAGAGTGTGCAAATTATAGAGGAATTAAGTTAATGTGTCATACATTAAAACTATGGGAGAGAGTAATTGAGCATAAGTTATGATGTGATATAGAAGTTTCTCACAATTAGTTTGGTTTCCTGCCAGGTAGATCTACTATGGATGATATACATTTGTTATAAGGTTTGATGGAGAAGTATAGAGAAAGTAAGGAGGATCTACATCTGATATTTATTGATTTAGAGAAAGCTTATAATAAAGTTTCAGGAGCTGTTCCTTGGAGGGTTCTAGAACAGAAAGGAGTTAATATTGGTTATATTCAAGTCATTAAGGATATGTATACTGAGCTGTTACCTGTGTCTAAACACAAGGAGGATTGACAAAATATTTTCCTATTTCAGTTAGATTACATCAAGGATCAGCTTTAAGCCCTTTTCTTTTTTACTTTAGTTATGGATGTTCTTACTAGGCATTTATAAGAAGATGTACCTTGGTGTATACTTTTTACTTATGACATTCTTCTTGTTGATAAGACTAGAGAGGGAGTCTAATAGAAACTTGAATTATGGAGGTCAACTTTAGAGTCTAAAGATTTTCATTTAAGTAGATCTAAAACTGAATATATGGAGTGTAATTTTAGTTGTAGAAGTTCTAGTGGTAGTGTTGTGACATTAGGTGAATAGGTCATTAATAAGAGTGAACGATTCAGATATTTAGGCTCTATTGTTCAAAATGATGGTGAAATAGATGGAGATGTTATTAGTAGAATTTAAGTTAGATGGTTGAAGTGGAGGAATGCATCTGGCCTATTATGTGATAGAAAAGTTCCACTTAAACTTAAGGAAAAATTTTATAAGAGGGTGGTAAGACCTGCAATGACTTATGGTGCAGAATGTTGGCCAATAAAAGAGAAGCATAAGACTAAGTTAAGTGTTAGATGAGGATGCTTAGGTGGATGAGTGGCTTTACTCTTAGAGATAGAATGAAAAATGAGTATGTTGGGAAAAGTTGGAGTAGCTCAGGGTAGATAAGATTAGAGAGTCACCTTAGATGGTTTGGCCACATAAAGTGTCAGTCCATGATGATTAGAGAGTAGATGCATTAGATTTTCCTTATGTTAAGAAAGGTAGAGGTAGACCTAAAAGACTTGGTTAAGATGTATAAAAATGATCTTAGTATACTTGAATTAAATGAGAATTTGACACATAATAAGACACAATGGAGACAAAGGATTCATGTAGCTGACCCCACCTAGTGGGATTAAGGCTTGTTATTGTTGTTGTTGTTGTTCTCACTGTCCAGTAGGTGAACATTTGTGAATTATTTAGCCTTGTGAAATGTTTAGTATATCACATGGTATAATGTTTGGTACTATTTCATATAAATTTTGGGCCTATTTAGGGATAGTATGTTCAGTCGATGGCATTAGAATTTGTTTATAGATTGATTTATATGTGCTTTTTTTTGCATGTGTTGTACCTTAGGAGAGTACATCCCATTTTGACATTTTTTTAAAGACTTCTCTGTTTGGATATAATATGCTACATAATGCATTTAGAAAGATGATTGCTTGGTTTTAGTGGTTTTTTTATATTTATACTCTCTACCTCATGAGAGTATAGATGATTTTTCTATTTTTTTGGCTTTTTGGAGAATATATGTTCATTACAATCCATTAGGAATAATTTGGACATTGATTGCTTGGTTTTTAAGAGAGTTTTGCATCTGTACTCTTTGTACTCTCATGAGAGTACAGAGCATTTTGGCCATTTCTTTCAGTTTCTATGGCCTATTTGAAGGAAATATGTTCATTACAATCAATTAAGAATAATTTGGAGGCATATTGCTTGATTATTAGGAGAGTTTTACATCTGTACTCTCTATACTCTCATGAGAGTATAGAGCATTTTGTACATTTTTTTCCACTTTCTTTGGACTGTTTGGAGGAAATATGTGCATTGCAGTCCATTAGGAATAATTTGGAGGTTGATTGGATAGTTTTAGGTAGAGATCGACTCTCGTACTCTATACTCTCATGAGAGTACAAATTATTTTGCTATTATTTTTTCCACTTTCTTTGTCTTGATTGGAGGAAATATGTTCATTACAATCTAGTTAGAATAATTTAGAGGCTGATTGGATGATTTTAGGTGGAGTTTTACATATATACTCTCTGTACTCTCTGTACTCTCTGTACTCTCCATACTTTCATGAGAGTACAGAGTATTTTGCTAATTTTTTTCACTTTCTTTGGCTTGTTTGGAGGAAATATGTTCATTACAATCCAGTAGGAATAATTTGGAAGCTGATTTATTTATTTTTAGGAGAGTTTTACATCTGTACTCTCTGTACTCTCATGAGAGTATGGAGTAATTTGCTAATATTTTTTCCACTTTCTTTGGCCTATTTAGAAGAAATATGTTCATTACAATCTAGTAGGAATAATTTGGAGGCAGATTGCTTAGTTTTCATGGGAGTTTTGTATCTGTACTCTCTGTACTCTCATGAGAGTACAGAGCATTTTGCTCATTTTCTTCCAGTTCTTTGGCCTGGTTGTTGAGATTATGTTCATTACATTCCATTGGAAGCAATTTGGAAATTATTTGGATGGTTTTTTTGGAAGAATCTGATCTTTTGTCTCTATACTCTCATGAGAGTAGAGTATTTTACTTTTTCTAATTTTTGATTTGGAGGAAATATGTTCATTACATTCTATTAGGAATAATTTGGGGGCTGTTTCGTTATTTTTTTAGGATTATTTTGCATCTGTACTCTCTGTACTCTCTGTATTCTTTTGAGAATACAGATAATTTTGCCCAATTTTTTGCACTTCCTTTTGGACTGCTTAGAGCAAATATGTTCATTGCAATCCATTAGAAATAATTTGGAGGCTAATTGAATGATTTTTAGAGGAGCTTTGCATCTGTACTCTCTGTACTCTTATAAGAGTACAGAGCATTTTGGTCATTTTTTCTCACTTTTTTTGGCTTGGTTGTTGAGATTATATTCATTACATTTCATTGGAAGCAATTTAGAGGCTGTTTGGATGATTTTTGTGGAAGTACTGAATTTGTACTCTCTGTACTCTCTGTACACTCATGAGAGTACAAAGCATTTTGCTCTTTGTTTCTAATTTCTTTGGACTGTTTGGAGGAAATATATTCATTACATTCCATTAGGAGTAATTTGGAGGGTGATTAGTTAGTTTTTATGGGTGATTTCTATCTATACTATCTGTACTCTCTGTACTCTCTATATTCTTTTGAGAGTACATATGATTTTGCCAAATTTTTTTCACTTTCATCTAGACTATTTGGAGGAAATATGTTCATTGCAGTCTATTAGGAACAATTTGGAGGCTAATTGGATGGTTTTTAGGGAAGCTTTGCATCTGTACTCTCTGTACTCCTATGAGAGTACAGAGCATTTTGGTCATTTTTTCTCACTTTCTTTGGCCTGGTTATTGAAATTATGTTCATTACATTCCATTGGAAAAAATTTGGAGACTGTTTAGATGGTTTTTGTGAAAGTCTTATACTCTATACTCTCGCACTCTCAGACTCTATACTCTATACTCTCTATACTCTCATAGGAGACTGAGTATTTTCTTTTTTTACTTTAAACTCTTTGGAGAAATATGTTCACTATCTTAAATTTTAATTAAATTGAGATTATTTTTTTTAGAGCTTGATGTCTACTCTGGGGCTTTATTGTGCTAATAATGTTCTCATTAACTGACTTTTCATTTTAAAGTTTATCATATCTGGGAAAAGGATAACTTCGAGATGCAGGCCTAACACCGTTATAATGGTGTTCGATAATATTGCAACATGCTTTACTAATGAAGTGATTGACATTTCAAAAAGGCTTCATTTGCATCAATTTATTAGATTGCACAGAATTCAACAAGTCTTAGTTGCCATTACCTCAATCCTGTCTTGCTGGGACATATGGAAGCAAGCTTTTTTTCTGTGTGGCAAATGCATTCCTTTCACCCCCGATGAAGTTATAGTAATTATAGGGATGTCAAATAGAGGGGAGAAGGTCTTATGACAGAAATCCCCACTGTCGTAGTTTAGTTCAGTGGACTATAAGAATAAACTTGAGCATTCGGATAGCTTGTTGCCTACGACACAATTTGTGCAGTTGTATATAAGTTTTTTGCTTTCAAATCTTTTTTTATATATCATAACTACAAGGTGGCATCGGAATTGATTGCCTACGCTGATAACATAGATAAATTTGCTAAATACAACTGGGTAGAGGTCATTTGGGCCTTTCTAGGTTCACAATTTGATAGTATTACATTAAAGATTCAGGCGCATAAGGCACCCGGGTACATGAGTGGCTTTGTCACTCTTCTTATGGTACATTTTATATCTTCAATTATGTATTATTTGATGCATTGAAGTTAACTTATATAAATATTCATTGTAGATCTGGGCGGCTAAGCACATAAGCATCATAAGGCTGCCATTTCCATCTGTAAAGCCACATATTTTATGATGGCCAAAAATAAAGTTTGTACAAGATGCTTTCACTGGTTTGGGAGGACACTAGGTGACACATAATAATATCACTTAGTTCATATAAGAATATATTTATTTATATTGTAAGTCATCACATTTTCTTATTAGTTTAACACAGGAATGCCTCTCATTCGAGGACATATTAGAAGAGGAGACCTGGCTCCTTGAATCATTATCTCAAGCCCAACATACAACCCATGTCGAGCCCGATAGTAGTCGCATCCTAAGTCCACTGAGTGCCAATCTCCATATGTCTCTCCTTGATATTCTCCCCTTCTAGTGTATCTATATCCGCCACTACCCCATAAGGCTCAGGATGGGATACTTTGCGTGGAAAAGATATAGTATCATCTTTTCAAGCAACAAGAGAGAATAGATGGGATTGATTTGGCACTGCATTGAGGTGGTTCTTCAAAGAAGGGTCCTAGCATCCCTAGCTTGGGGGAAGCTCCTATGGAGACTACCATAGGGGAGTCTCCTATGGTGGATACTACAGCAGCTACCCCTGTAGAGACTTTCACTTGGGAAGCCCCTATGGTAGCTTCCACTAAGGAAGCCCCTGTGGAGTCCACCATAGTGGAAGCACTTGTGGAGGCTTCCATTAGGGAAGCCCCTTGTGGTAGAGGCCACCACAGGGGAGGTTCTGTGTCTGGAGGGACCGTGGAGACTTCCACCTTGTGGAAGCTTCCACTAAGGAAGCCCCTGTGGAGTCCACCATAGGGGAAGCTCCCGTGGAGGCTTTCACTGCATAAAGAAGATGTTTGGTAGCATTGAGCATGGTATGAAGGCTCAGATGAGGAAGGAAAGCTATATCTTCCCCTTCACACACTTAGAAGTCATGCATAATAACTCTGGTGGCCTCTCAAATATCGAAGAGGTATTATATTACTTTCTTTTAAATTTGAGATAAAAGAAACTGGTTTCACTAAGTTTTTTTTGTAAGTTTGATAAGATGAGTCAATAAAAGTAGTTGAACTATAGACTTCTATCGTTGTGATAGAGGAGCATCAGTCGGAGGTATGCAACATCTCAGAAGATCGATCTTTAATTCACAATGAATCTAGCTCTTTATCACTAACTTTCATCCGTAATTTTCTTCCTAGAGGCACATCATGTTGTTGAATTTTCATCCGAGATGTCCTACCGCCGATGCTCTTATTGACATGCTCGATTCAAAAGACAAGTAAGTCATTCTTCATACATAAAATAACATATTCGTTTAATTAAGCTCACTTTCAAATATTTCAAACATGCAAGGGTGATATAGTATTCATACCGGGAATATTATTATTGATGAGATTGATGAGTGATCGATTCATCGATGCACATGTCGATGCCTCCTTTAGAAGTACTCGCTATGCCCAGGATTGTATGTCCCCTATTTGAATATTTCATGCTTGCACTGGGTAAGTTACCCCACAGAAATGTAGGGTATTATGATTCAATCCTAATTTATATAGATAGAAGCTAGAATTTATAAACATTCTCTTCCCTTCTTGCAGAGTTATGCATAATATGGCCTACAAAAAGAAAGGAAAATGTTCATTCAGCATGTCATTGCAGATAGTGTATCAAAGACTGAGCTACTCTTACTTTCTATTATAAATAATCAACACTGGACACTCTTAGTTGGGCATACTAAGCTAGGGGTATGATATTTTTATGATTCATTACCAAACCCAACCCATAAGGCCATTCTTCTTGAGATTGTAAGAACTATTTTCAATTAGGTTTTCCTAAATTACTTTTTTTGGCCAACTTATTGACTATACTTATTATTCAGATCAAATTATTAGTTGAAGATGATGGCCATTCTTTTGAGTGATCCCATAAAATGGCCAAATGGTGAGTCACCAAGAAAATAATATTACTCGTTTGGATGTCTCGCAAGTACATGGAGGCAACAATCAGCAAACTCCTAGTGAACTGGGCTGACCACAATGATTGGCCCAAAATGATGAATTACTTTAAGGCTGAGTTCTCTTACACTATCTTCTGCTGGGGAATGAAAAATCTAAAATGAGAACTGTATAGTTGAAGTTTGATATTTCAAAATAACCTGTTTTACAAGCTATTATTTCTTATTTTAAACTTTTTTATAGAAATAGCATGTGCATAATCTATTTGAATAGAATATATTTTCTAGAAACCATTTGTTTACTACCTATCAAGATCTCTTCAATCATTTACCAAGAGCCTTAATGTTAGCCTTCTTAACCTATTTTGCATCTGTACTCTCTGTACTCTCCTGAGAGTACAGAGTATTTCTTCTAATTTTTAATTTTCTTGGTAGTTTTGGATAAAATATGTTTAGCAGAGATCATCTGCAGTAATTTGGTTGATGCTGGGCTGCTTTAGTGAGAAGTGTTTCATCTGTACACTCTATACTCTCCTGAGAGTACAAAGTATTTCTTCTATTTTTTTCAATTTTCTTGGGCAGTTTTGAATAAAATATGTTTAGCAGAGATCATCATCTAGTAATTTGGTTGATCGGGTGTTTTAGTAAGATACTCACTCTCCGAGTACAGAGTATTTCTTTTTTTTTCAATTTTCCTGGGCAATTTTGGATAAAATATGTTTATCAAGAAACCATCTGCAATTTCGTTAATTGACTTTTAGTGAGATATGTTTCATACTCTGTACTCTGAGAGTTATTTCTTCTATTTTTTTCAATTTTTGCGCTTTGGATAAAATATGTTTATCAAGAAACCATCTAGCAATTTTGTTAATCTTTGCTTTATTGAGATGTGTTTCATTTATACTCTCATACTCTATATTTTGTACTATGTATTCTCGCACTTACTCTATACTCTCTTGCGTAGTTTGAAGGTATTATTAGAATATTTGAGGTGTTTTGTAGCTGAACTCTTTGTATTCTCCAAAGAGTATAGATTATTTTCTTAATTTTTTTTCACTTTTTTGCTGAGAGGAAATGTTTACTATAACCTTTGAAGGCTCTTGGGTTGCTTTGTTTGGAGCTATTCTGACATGTCTGTCATTAATATGTTAAGTAGATTCCATTATAGCTTGTGCGGATCCTTAATAGTAATATTTGCAAGTACCCTATGTACTCTGTTCTCCGTACTGTACTCTCTATACTATTTGTACTCTCTATACTCTCTATACTCTTTGTACTCTTCTAAGCATGCGCAGTTCATATAAGATTATTTATGTTTTTATGATGATTTCTTTACTTGTTTGGAGAAAATATGCTTAACAAATTAAAAACACCTTAAAATAAATGTTCAATCAGAATTAAAAGTTAAAGATAATTTTATTATCATTCTAAAAAAATTAAAATACTTTAATAGTCTTTAACTCAATAGTTTTTTCATTATGCTCCTAATTATAACACATATGTAAGATACAAGTCATGGCTTTCTTAAATATTTTTCTAATTGGATTAATTAATTTTGACATTCAAATTATATCATATTTTAAATTCAAAATTACCTAATATAATAACTAATTTTAAACTATATTTTAATTCAGTTATCTTAACAAATACCTTCTACATCATCGTAAAGATATGTAAATATCTTTACTCGATCATGTTATCATATAAAAGGCTTGATCAATCACCAGTTGTCACACATGCCCATGATGTTGGGCATATGTTGTGTCAAACCTAGATTTGATTGATCGATTCTTATCGCCTTCTAACCTATCGACATGTCATGGAAAAGATCAACTAAAAAAAGTGAAGTTAAAATTTACATGTGAACTTAATATAAGTGGGTAAGATTATTAAATTTAACTCTTTAATAAACAAAATTATATTCTTTAAAAATGTGCTATAATTTTTTAAATGTATGAAATTAGTTTATATCATCAAAATCATGCTTCTTAAAATCTACTTTCTAATGAATTATGTAGTGCATAAAATAACCAATAAACTATCGAACATACAGCTTAGCAACATCTTATTTAGAAATATAAATTTTGAGGGCAGTGCTGGTGCAAATTATTTATTTTAAGTTGATGAATTTTTTAAAATAATCTAATAACTAAAATTATCAACTTAATTAAATTAATATAATTGACAAATTTATAAATAATTAGTAAACTAATATCATCAGTACTATAAAAGAATATATAAGTGGGACAGACTTTTAAACTTAGCGATTATATATTAATAATTAATTAGTTAAAATTAACTAAATTGAATTTGCTACAATCACAATTTTTTTCCAAGTTCTATTAATCTTATTGATAAGAGCATACGGGCTTATCAAATTTTGTAATGCATGCAATAAAAATCATTTCATAAAATATAAAGTACTTTATAGAGTATATATCAAACTATGTAATGCATGCAATGAAAATCAGTTCATTCTCTTAAGCAAGGTAGAGTCATCAATCAGATGCTAAAATTTGGTAAAATATAGGGATAAACATCGACATCATTCAACATACATCATCGTGAATTTCATAAGCTACCAGTATAAATTTAGTAAATGGAAATGGGACAATTAGTTAAGACCTATTAGTTTTTTTTCTTTTTAGGGGAACTCCATATAGGGGAATTTTATTGCCACAGTCAAAGGATTACAAGGTCCTTAATAGGGGATAAACTAAATAACTACTACTTAAATAGCTACAAATAGCCTAGAGAGTAAATCCCCTAGCTAAATACAGTCATAACATGTGAAAGAGGAAAAGAAAGCAAAAGGTATAAATAGAGCAAAGGAGCGAGCAATTGGGTAGCCATCAGCAGAAACTCTTGAGGATAAGAGAAGTGTATGCCTCCAGGAGAGAAGAAACCTGCAAAAATAAGCAGATTCTACAAAAATCTAGAAGGAAGAGTTAGCCTAGTTAAAGTGATACAAGCTAGGTTGAAATTAAAACAATGTAATGAGAGAGATATGGAGAAATAAGTGGAGAGAGGCTCAGGCTCAGTCACACCAAATTGGGGCAGCCGCTAACATGAGCATCCAAACATCAAAGGAAGGGTTACATCACACGTGCTACTACCAACCAAGGAATGGGTGAAGTCATCCCAACCATCATAGCCTACAAACCCGGGGGAAAATGATAGCCAATTTGATGAAAATCTTGTGATCTTAGCCAACAACACCCCTGGAGGAAAATGGTAAAGGGTTGACAACTCCCCTGTCTAAGATAATAGACACCAGACAATGCAAGCATAACAAAGATAAATCATACCAACAACACTAACACAAACATCACTAATCACAATTACACGCTTACCAAGGCACAACCACATTCACATATGCAAGGATAACAAAATCAAAGTGGTAAAGGGATGGACTAAACAAGAACCAACATCGTAATGCATAGCATAACAACACCTTAAGCAACCCATAGTGAGAAAATCACAAAAGTATCGAATGCAGATGGTATCAATCAATAATTAAATAAAGTTATACCCCAATACACTTGCAGTGTCAAAAGAAATAAGAATCTATTGAGATAGTGGATAATTCTATACAAGAAAGGCATAATTAATAAGGATGACCACATGGCAGTCAACAGACCAAAGTTCCAAGCAGAATCCAAACATATTAGGTAGCACAAACACTAACAAGAAAACCATTGTAGTAGCCAGAAAAAAAAACCAAGCAGAAAATTGAACTCGACAATAGGCAGTAAGGGTAGAATCATTGGAAAATTACTAAATAATATAATAAACTCAAATATGAGATAGATTGAGTGTCTTTGAGCAAGTATTTGATTATGACATAGACTAAGTGTTTTTAAAATAATTAACTAATATTAATGTCCATTTGGGCCTTTTTGGTTTCAAGCAAGTTCTATTATCTGTACTCTTTGTACTCTCTGTACTCTTTGTACTCTTTATACTCTTTGTACTCTCATGAGAGTAGAGAGCATTTTGCTAATATTTTTCCACTTTTTTTGGCCTGTTTGGAGGAAATCTGTTCATTACAATTCATTAGGAATAATTTAGAGGCTGATTGCTTGATTTTTTTAGGGGAGTTTTGTATCTGTACTCTTTATACTCTTTGTACTCTCTGTACTCTCCTAATCATGGGATGGAGAGTACGATGCCTAGGCTAAAATGAACTCCACAATGGGCACAAGATCATTGAAAAATTACTAAAAATATAATAAACTCAAATATGAGATAGACTGATTGTCTTCAAACAAGTAATTGATTATGACATAGACTGAGTGCCTTCAAAATAATTGACCAATATTAATATCTATTAAATAAAAATTGAAATATGAGATTATTATATTAGTAACCATTAAGTTGAAGATGCTTTGAAATATTGACTTGAATAGTATATGAGTATCTATAGTACATTGATTAGTAAATCTTAGTCATAAAATATCATAATAAATTAATTCATTTTCAAGAGAAATGGATAAATTTTATAATAGATTGATGAAATTTATATATTTTGGTATAGATGGAAATAATAATAGTATGATTAAGAATAAAGATGAACACAAGAAGTAAGAAAATAAAGTTATAAAAGGAAAAGGAGAGTAAATTCTTATATTTATCCTAAAACTCTAAGGCAGTATATTATTTAGCACTATGGTAGTACTGGTATCGTGATTGACTTTTAGATAATTTCATTAAAAAATTGAAAATGTCGAACTCGGCCTTCCTAACCAAATCCCTTAGATGAGACTGTTGGTGTGCCTGTTAAGTAAAAAAAGTCTGCTGGGAGACTTTAAAGTAATACATAAATGATTGTAATGACGTAATTATGGTTATAATCGACATTGCAGCGTGTACAGTTGAAGAACACATAACTAAATGATATTATGCATTAAAATGTTTTCCTGTAATAATATCCATCATCAGCTTAGTGTACCATTCAGCCGACTAATTAATTGTTAAGCTCAAGTTGAATTCCTATAGTAGAACATCGTGTTAGTTGATGATTTTTTACAGCATCAATGTGTGATATTCTGTGCATACCTCTAAAAAATACTCTGACATAACAGAGAAAGGTGTTGCAACGGGTGACACAACACATTCTACACCACTCTCAGACTATACTTTGGTTTTTGTAACAACAAAAATAGGATGGTTTGAAGATTAACAATAATATTTAAAATACTAAAAATTAAGAGGCAAATAGAAAATTACTCTTGGCTTTCTTGGATCTCTTTCAATATCCCTTAAGCCTTGCGTTAGAAACACCCTTTGGACGTTGCTTAACTGGATCCTTTAAGATGTCTTTTCCTTTCTGCTATGGTTGACTTCTTCTCTGTTGAGGAGAATTCTCACTTATTATAGATACATCGTCATAGTTTTTTTAAGGATCCAAGCATATAGTCCTCTCTTATTACTCATGCTCGATGCTTATTTGATATGCATATCGACTTATGTGGTTATGAAAAATAATTCTAGTTGCATTTCCATCTGCTTTCCACATCTTTTTTTTTTGTATGCACTATCGATGTAGATATCCCTCTGCCATATGAGAAGATACTTATCGAATTATAACATCTTCCTGATTAAGAACTCTGATACAGTGAGCACAAAGTAATCCCATCATTTCAAATTTTTTGCATTACATCTAGGGTAGTCCCATCAAAATGGACAGTCCAAATTTTGGATGCATTTATATTCTCTAAGTTTCTCACCAAATACTCCACATCCTTCGATTGATAGGCCTCCAACTCCATGCAAAAATTCTTCCTCAAACATAGAATAAAGCTTTTTTGTATACAATATAGCAGCTTGTTTTAGAATTTGGCTGGTCTTAACAACAGGAACAATTGCTGACTTGCCACACTTGAAGTCATCGTCATGTTCATTCTGGTGCCATGTGTCCATAACCTTCCAACCCCAAGAAATAATCTGTGAGCAAACTTGTTAGTTTAGAGATTCCGTGACATACGTTATTCATGGACTCACTATATTTTTTTGACAAGATGCCCATATAGAATGAATCTTTGCTAAAGATCACTTGGATCTAATTTTATAAAGCTCAAACAACCAAGCATGATCATGCAAATTACCTTCTTCTAGTATGGAAGACCAAGCTTCCTCAAACTCTTCTCTAAGTCACACTTGCTCATGCATGTATAGAATAGCCCTTGTACTCTCTTATTACTATTAAAGCAATGAACCTTTAAAGGAGCTTTCTTCAAAATATGTTATTGGCATAAACTATGACGAGTATGCGGCAATATAATTTCAATAGCTCTCGCCATAGCTTGATCTTGATCAGTGAATATTGTTATAGAATGTCTGTTACTCATCAACCGAAGAAATGTCTGGAATAGCCATGTGAATGACTCAATTGTCTCTTCTGATAGAAAGGCTACTCCAAATAAGACATTTTCCCAGAGATGATTCACTCCAACAAGAGGGGCACAAACAAGATTATATTTATTGAGTCGATAGCTTGTATCAAAAATTATCACATCCCCAAAATAATCATATTTTATCGTAGACATTCCATTGCTCCAAAAATAAAAACTTACCAAGCAATCTGACTCATCAACTTGTACATCACATGCAAACATCACGTCCGCTGCTTGCCTTTCCTTGAACAATTGTATTAATGCATTACTGTCACCATTCATAATCCTCGATCTTCTCTCTTTCTGAATGAAATTGAAAGCATCTCTTTTTGTGAATCCAATATTATCTACAACGTCAACTTCCTCAGTTAGATAGCTGAATGCATCAGTTGCTCTAATTCTGACCTCTATCATTGTCTTCAACACAGACGCCTTGTTATCACTAATGCATGTGTGATCTAAGAAGATGTAGGTCAGCAGGCTTTGCCAATGAATGATTATAACTTTCTATATGCTTTTTAACCATCCAGTTCCCCTCTAAATCAACAAAGAATCTAATCATGGCCAGATAACCAGTCTTTGTATCAATTTTCTGGAATTTTGTTATGCAGTTTAGACTAACAGATTTCTTTTGACCTACTTTCGCACATAAAAAATATTTTGATTTTAACTTCTTGGAGTTTGGCCAGTAACTAGTATGGTCCTTCCTAACAGCCAGTTTGATGTGCATAGTCACAGTACAGTGAATATGCCTCCACTTCATTCTGAACAAGGTGCCAAGGAGTTTCCCTAAATTTTGATCATTATACATCATGACTTCATCATCACACTGCTCATTGATCGCATTCATCTGTCCAAATAGCTCCACAAATATGTGACATGTAAAATAGCTCCACAAATGAACATATTCCCTCCAAATAGGCCAAAGAAAGTGAAAAAATGGCCAAAATGCTCTGTACTCTTACAAATACAAAACTCACCTAAAAACTAACCAATCAACCTCCAAATTGCTTCAAATGGAATTTTATGAACATATTCCCTCCATACAAGCCAAAGAAACTGGAAGAAAATGAGCAAAATGCTATGTACTCTCATGAGATTACAGAAAATATAGATGCAAAATAATCTTAAAAAATCAACCAAACAGCCTCCAAATGACTTCAAATGAAATGTAATAAAGATATTTCTCCCCAAACAGGCCAAACAAAGAAGAAAAATATGAGAAAATAGTTTGTACACTCATGAGAGTACAAAGAGTACAGAGAGTACAGATGCAAAACACCCCAAAAAATAAACCAATCATGCCCCCAACTTATTCCTAATGGAATGTAATGAACATATTTCCTCCAAACATGCCAAAAAAAATATAAAAAATGACCAAAATCATATGTACTATCATGAGAATACAGAGAGTACAGACAGTACAAATATAATTCTCACCCATAAAAACCTATCAACCTCCAAATTACTTATATTGGATTGTAATGAACATATTCCATCCAAACAGGCCTAAGAAAGTGGAGAAAAATGAGATAAATCCTCTGTACTGAGAGTACAGAGAGTACAAATGCAAAACTCTCCTAAAAACTAAGCAATTAGCCTCCAAATTATTCCTACTAGATTGTAATGAACATATTTCCTCCAAACAGGCCAAAGAAAGTAGAAAAATATTACCAAAATGCTATGTACTCTCATGAGAGTATAGAAAGTACAGAAATTACAGAGAGTACAAATATAAAACAACCCTAAAAAAATCAAACAACCTCTAAATTGTTCCTGATGGATTATAATGAACATATTTCATCTAAATAGGCCAAAGAAAGTGGAAAAATATTTATAAAATATTCTGTATTCTCATGAGATTATAGAGAGTACAGAGAGTACATAAAGTACAGATTCAGTACTCCCCCAAAAACCACCCAAATTACTTCCAATGAAATATAATGAACATAATCTCAACAACCAGGCCAAAAAAACTGAAAAAAATGGCCAAAATTATTTGTACTCTCATGAGAGTATAGAGAGTACAGAGAGTACAGATGCAAAACTCTCTTAAAAATAAACAAATCAGCCTCCAAATTATTCCTATAGGATTTTAATGAACATATTTCCTCCAAACAGGCCAAAGAAAATGAAAAAAAATTAGCAAAATGCTCTGTACTCTCATGAGAGTACAGAGAGTATAGATGGAAATATTTCACAAAAATTAACCAAACAGCCATAAAATTGCTTCTAATAAAATGTAATGACCATATTCTCTCCATACAGGCAAAATAAACTGGAAAAATATGACAAAATATTATGTACTCTCATGAGAGTACAGAAAGTACAGATACAAAAATCCCTCAAAAATTATCCAAATAGCCTCCAAATTATTTCTAGTCGAATGTACTGAACATAATTTCAACAACCAAGCCAAAGAAAGTGAGAAAAATGTGCAAAATGCTATGTACTCTCATGAGAGTACAGAGAGTACATATGTAAAACTCTCCTAAAAACTAACCAAATAGCTTCCAGATTGCTTTAATGGAATGTAATGAACATATTCTCTCCAGACAGGCCAGGAACTAATGAAATTAATATGAAATTGATCACTAATCTCATGAGATTACAGAGAGTACCCATACAAAGCAGTTCCTAAAATAAGCAAAGTTCTCTTGCAAAGAACTCCAAACAGTGTAGGAAATATACATTAAATAAAAGATTTCCAAGCAATATCACTAACAAACGGTTAAAAAATTGTACATATACAATGACTGAGAAAAATTACCAATGAGCTTTTGTTTAATACATCCTAAACTAAATTGGTCGTTATTTCCTCAAGGCCATAACTTCCAAATTCGTTCTCCATCTTCATGGTTCTATTGTAGAAAGGAAATGAGATTTTCTATTTCTCTCTCTGAGCTCAGTTTGCCTAAAAAAATACATCATAAATCCTAAATCTATATATATATATTTCTATTAAATTCTTCTCGTGCATTCCGACGATGCTTCTTCTCTCGCTGTTTGAACGAGAAGGGTCGGGTCGGGCCAGGGTAAGCATAAATGACATCGTGAATGCGCCATCAATTTATAGTGTCATCCATCCAGTTACAGCATCGTTAAGCGCTAAAACAAGAAATTAAAACATTGGACACGCGTCAGCCAATGATTGGAGTCCACACATAAAACTATGTGCGGACTCCGGACGTAATATTTCACCCAATGGGGTTTATTAGGTAGCTGATTCAATTAGTAGGCTGGCGGTAGGGTTAGGTATATTAAGCAGGGTAAAGCGATCATTACTCATTATGATTAGTATTTTATTAGTAATTTTATTGTAAATTAGGCAAATTATCCCGTGCAATAAATACTAACAATATGGGTATCAATTTTAGGTGATTTTGCTGTGCCGGACACAGGGACGATGTTCGTTTCGCGATTGGAGGTCATTTGAGTGACTTTGGCGATAATCGGAGCGAAATCAAGCTTAAATTGTATGATGTCGCATTCAAATTGCTAGATGTTCACGTAGACTTTACCGAATTGATCGTGAAAGGTGTCGTTTAATAGATTTTGACATTTTACAACGACGCCAATTTTGTGCAGTTTGTGATGTCGGGCTTCCCAAATTTGATATGCGCGTAATTTCATTAAAAATTGATTTTAATTAATTGATCAGTTATTGATTGTTTCGATATTTTTTATTTAATTAATTTTGATATTTTAGATGCATTTACGAAGCCGAATTTTCAAATCGAAATGATTTTGATCGAATCTAATCACGATTTGAGCATTTTAAACTCGATTCATACGATGTTCTTCTCGTTAATTATTTATTTTAACTTTCATAATTCATTTGACTTGTGAATCATATGTGGAGGTCAACAACCTTGTTTGCTTAATAGTGATTTTTTTAGAGGTAGAGAAGGATATAAGCTGAAATGAATCAGATTTCTAGTACAAACTACAAAGTCAGCTTGGCTTTTACTATTTTGGGATTTGATATTTTTTAAGCTATAATCGAATTGAGTATATCGTGCATTAGGCTAAGTTTAATTTTATTATAAGTTGTTCATGTTCGGCTTGAGCTTGAGTCGAGCTTTGACTTGCATGTCCATACTTATGTTGTTTAAATTTTTAGTAATTATACTTTATTTGTACTTGGTTTGCTTATATTGATTGAATGAGTACTTCAATGAGTTAATAAACAAGCTAAAAATTTGAATAAATATTTTACTTAACAAATGATTTATAAATTTAATCAAACAAGCAATTGAATAAATTTAAAATTAGTTTTTAATTCCATTATTTTAATTAATTGAGATATGATAGAAGTTGTGAGTAAATTTTCTTGCAATCAATTAACATAAATAAGTACTAATGAATAACTTCATTGAAATAAATAAATAAATAGGACTTTCATCAAATATATATACATTTTCACTAATAACAAATAAATTAATTTGAAAAAAATTTAAAAAGCTAAAAAAATATGATTACTTATATTGACAACAAGCATTTTGTGTTAAATAAATTTACATCAAGTCCATAAAATAGTTATTACTTTCATTCGATTAGGAATTCAAATTTTTCTTAGGATTTTTTTGTTGGAGCTAAATTTAATTGATTGACGGGATTTCAAAGTGGTTGAGATTTAAAGTTTTTTTAAATAAATTAAAAATAAGATTTTAAAAAGAAATTGATGTGTAATGATTTTTTCTTGCATTTTCTCATCCCCACATGTCAAATTTAGTTCACTTCTTGCATATGGTGGACAATGGTTGAGATATGTTAATTAATAAATTGGTTAATAAATAAATATTAGTACAATAAATACTATTGAAATTAAATTATAATATATTACTATTAATTGTATAATTAACTAATTTTATATTTTATTTAAATAATATATGAGTTATCATTGAACTTCATATCTACTATTTAAAAAATTATTTATTGAACAACAAATGAGTTTGTTCATAAACATAAATAAACAAATTAAACTAAGTTCAAATTTGATTCATTTAACTTTAGAGTTTTTTAAAAATATTTAAGTTTATTTATTTACTAATTTGAACAAACATGATCTAGTATTAATCTAATCGAATTTGAGTTGTTCATCGAGTGCATTGGTTCATTTAAAATTTTATCTTGAACTGTCGTGCAACGACAGAAATTGTCCCTTAAGATGTTTTGGACACTCAACTATGGGAATCTACTTAAATGAAGCCAATCGAAACCAACATCAAAGCTAGCTCTCTCTATTTGTCTTTGAGAAATGTTGGCTATATACACTTTTTGTTTTTTGCATGTAAGTAGAAGTTAAACTATATAATCTAGATGACCATATAGAAAGTAAACTTGTATAAATGAGAAGATGTTGCGGAACTTTTGTCCAAATTATCGTTTGATGATCTAGTCTTCTCTTGTGGCTTCTTACCACACTTTAGTGTGATCCTGTCTTCTTTTACCACATGGGTTACCTATTCAATTAACTTTTTTCTGTCAGAACGTTGGCAATAGAGTTTGCACATTAGTTATTATTGTAGAATATAATAGAGTTTCTTCTGTAATTATTTTATAGAAATATTTGCTTATTTTTATGGCAAATTCTTATGCTACTCTTGCACAAAGTAATAGTTTTTAGTTGTGTGATTATTGCCTTTAGGTGTGCTAGAGATAAGAGTCCAAGTCATGATGAGTTCAAACATGATGTTGTCTTCTAGTGATATAGAGAAGGTTTAGTGCCTCTTGAATCACCCCTCAACAGGCAAAATATGAAAAATAAATCTTTATAAAATTGCTCCCAAATACTTGAGTGAGGGTCTCTACCATTGATGAGGATGACATCAAGTACGATCAATGATGACACATGGTGTAGTAGTATACTATAGTTATTATCTGAAATTTTATTTTATTTTTTCTTTAAGTTGTCGTTCTAGGCTTTCTCTAGACTCCATTAATATAAACATATGTTATCTCTAAGCATATCTGTATGGGTCCAACACACATCTGTGTATAATATCCTATATTTTGTGATTAATCTACTTTTATAATCATGTTCTGCCTTACTGGGGTTTGACCTTGTATCCTCCAGTTCATATCGTACTCTTCAATCACCTCTAGGTGCTAGTGGATTTCCTAAGAAGATTCAGGCTCAACAATTAAGACCACAACCCTATACGATTACTTTAGATGATCAAAGTACAGCTGTTGTTCGTTTCCTACACTAGGCGTAACAAGTAATGCAACACACAATTATACCATCATATTATTACAAAATAAAAGACATTACAATAGTACTGCTAGAAATTATAAAGCTATACTTACAGACATCAC
Source organism: Cymbidium sinense (assembly GCA_021442155.1). NCBI lineage: Eukaryota > Viridiplantae > Streptophyta > Magnoliopsida > Asparagales > Orchidaceae > Cymbidium > Cymbidium sinense. Next base: position 125,794,821 of record CM038222.1, on the reverse strand, counting down.
CAGAGAGAAGTATTATTTAGCCTGATAGGCAATAATACATTGGAATTCTCTTCAACACTGATATATTACACTCACAGAAGAACACAAAGGAAAATAAGGGAACTCCGCCTTCAGCTCTATTTCAAATAGAGATGGTTCCTCATTTATAGAGTGGCCCGGCTGATAAATCTTTAGTGCTTCTAATAATTGATTTGAGTGTCCTTCTTTGCTGAGTGCTCTCTATAATTGAGAATACGTGTCTTTACTTTTTCTAATTTTTTTTTTGGAGAAAAAGATGAGAGCATTTGCCCAATTTCATTCCAAAAAGAGAATAGTTACAGAGAGAAAAAATGTATAATAAAAAGTTAAACCAAAAAAGGGGTCTGCGGTCCCACGGGCCGAAAAACAAAAGAGGTCATAGCTCAAAAACATGCAGGAGAAAAAACTCCACTGGACTCAGAGCCACACGAATAGAATAACATCATCAATGCATTCGTTCCTCCGATTTTGTCACCTGCCATCCAATGGGTCAATTTTATAAAAGAGTCTCCTTAAGGGAGAGAAGAGCAGCCATATTAATAACCCTCCTATTCGGATCAACCATTTCCCAGGTTTCAGGTAACACCATCCAAGGAGGAACCAGCAAAGACACAATATGATAAAGAAATCAGATGAACAACCTTCCATAACACTAATCTCATCATCGTCCAGATTTACCGCCACGGTAGATAGCAGAAACATGTAGCCAATGCCAAAAACATAAAAGCAAATAAGCAAACAGCATAGGACGATATGCACATCGCCCCGGCAGCCCAGAAATCTGCAGAAAAAAAAAACACAAAGCCATCATAATTGAAAAAATGCATCTCCCCCATTCTCAGACTGAAACCATTCAGTGCAACCCACACGGTTGGACCCTTTCTAGACTTCCAAGGTAGAAATAACTTGCCGTTAAATTGTCCAACGCAATTTAAGTGATAAACGCCTTTTAATTTTAAAACATAGAGCTTCAAGGGAGGTTTCTTTCACCTGAAACAGTCTGCAATTTCTTTCACACGATAATGTATAAACAGTAATTGCCACCATCAATAAATAAAGCCTAGACAAGGCTTTATGCTCAAGGGAAGAAGAAGCAGCATGGACTTGCTGTAATGTAGGATGCAGCAAAAAAAAATTCCATTAGGGAGGATCGTTTTAATGATTCTAAATGTAAAAGGGCATCTGAAAAAGATATGTGAGTGTGATTCCTTCTCAGCATGGCAAAATCTACAATCAATAACATAACCAAGACCCCTAGAGCACAAAACATCCGTCATTTTTAACCCATTGAGATAAGCCATCCAGCAAAAGAGTGCATAATTTAAAGAGAAACCTTTGAACCAAATATCATCAGATCAGTCCACAGAGGGGTGATGATTAAATATAACATGAAGAATCAGCCTACTAGATATACTTTTCTTCCCATCCCAAAGAATCTCATCACATCCGGTGGTGAGAGGAACATCACCAATGGAATAGGAATAATTCCAATTGGGTGGGTTTGAAAGGGCCACCCACCTATTATTCACAATGATAGAGCTCAAACAGGCTTGGCTGGGAACATTTAACCAAGAAAAGCATGCTTGGCATAAAATATCATATAGTGATCGGCCATGGCACCATGGATCAAACAAAAGAGAAAAGGATGCACCATTGCCAATAGAAAAAAGAATTTTTTTCTCTGAATCTAATAGCATACAGTTGAATTTCCCTCCAAAGGGTAGAGGAACGAGCAGTTTTTTGCCAAATCAACCCATACTTGTTACACAACCAGGAGGCAAAGGGGTTAGAATGATTTAAAACTTTCCATAGGACCTTCACTTTACTCATAACATTAAGGGTGTTCATTGAAATTAACCTGATTCCCCCCTTCTCTCTTGGAAGTGTAGTTTAGAACCAAGAAATAGTGTGCATTTTCTTGCTTAGTTCGCCAAGGAAGAAGAATTTGGAAGTGATTGAGGTCAGTTTTTTAGGATATTTTTTGGAACAGACACTGCCCTAAACCAAAATGATAAGTAACCATTGATGGAAGAATGAATGAGCACACCCCCATAGACACTTTGGACTTCCAACCCATCAGCCAAGAAGAAATTCTATCAAGAAGAGAAGAAAAGTGCTGGGTTTTTAGTGTTCCAGCAATCAAGGGCAGCCCCAAATACTTTAAGGGGAACTCCCCCACATCAAAATTTAAGATTTGACAAAAAAAGCTCAAATTTAGAAGAAAACTTAGAAAAACATAACCTGAACTTATGAAAATTTACATCCAGCCCAATGGAAACATAGAGGGTATGTAAAGTATCTTTAAGAGTAGAGCTTGAACAAGAATCCACTTCACCTACTACCAGAATGTCATCAGCAAACAACAAATGGAAGATGTGATAATTTCCATATGCGATCAGCTTAAATAAACCTAGTTCAACTTTCTTATCCATTATACAAGAGAAAATATCCATAATAATTGTGAAAAGAAAAGGTGATAAAGGACACCCCTACCGTAAACTATTGGAAGAGATAAAGTATCCCTAAATCTGACCATTTAGAACAATGGAAAATGGAATACCCGTGACACATCCTTCGATCCATCTGACAAAAATTTCAGGAAAACCTTTATGCTTGAGCCTAAGCAAAAGAGCTTATCTATTAACACTAGCAAAAGCTTTTTTTTAGATCGATTTTTGCACAAAAAAAGTTTTTGCTGCCTTGTCTCCTAAAATCAGTGCAAATTTCCTCAGCAAACCTGATATTATCAGCTATGTCCCTATGCTTAATGAAAGCAGATTGAGCATTATGCACTATGTGTGGAAGCACTGATTTAATTCTATTAGCAAGAATTTTGGCTATGACTTTATAAATGGTGTTACATAAAGGTATAGGTCTGAAATTTTCCAAAGAAGTAGCATGTTTTGCTTTCGAAATAAGAGTAATAGCATTATGTTTGAGGCAATCAGGAATCTGCTGTGTTTTAAAAAAATGATGAATCGCAAGTAAGAATTGCTTCCCAATGATATTCCAACAGCGAATGAAAAAAATTGATGTAAAACCATCCGGACCCGGGGATTTATTTCCATTAATGCTGTGAAGGGCTGTAATAATTTTCTGATCAGTAACGGGGGCTCCCAAATCGGCATATTGAGCCTGAGAAACAACATTTTCAACTGGAATGTCCTGTAAGTTAATAGAATCTAGTTGAACCTTATTAAACAAAGACTTATAGAAGTTACAAATTGCATTAGCAATCTCACTAGGATCAATAAGGGCACCATGATCAGTATCTATCTCTTTGATAAAATTCGCATTACCTCTTTCCTTGATGGAGTGGTATAGGAACTTAAGGTTGTCATCGTCATGAGTAAGCCAATAGTTTTTGGCTTGTTGTTTAACCCAAAGGCTTTCCTTTCTTGCAACATCAGAGTACCGAGAATTTATGTCCTGGAAGTGGTGAAGCGGAATAGGATTTAAAGGGTCCTTCTCAAGAGCTTGGAGGTTCCTATTCCATTCTAAGATGACTTAATTGCTACTTTAAGGGATGGATATCCCAATGGAAATTTCTTAAAGCTCTTTTGACATTTTTTAACTTCTTGAACAGCACTATCAATGGGTCTACCTCAACATAAGTAGCCCAAGCACCCCGCACAACATCTTGAAATTGTGGATAATGAACCCAGAAATTCCTAAACATAAATAGGTGATGCTTTTGGTCAATCAGCTTGGAGCATAAAATTAGAGGGGAGTGATCAGAAGATAGCAGGGGAGGAATCTTATAAAAAGAGTAAGGAAAATTTTCCAGCCACAACGCATTACACAGCAATCTATCCAACTTAGATAGAATAGGGAGGTTGGTCCTATGATTAGACCACGTATATAACAGACCTGAGCTAGAGAGATCTAGTAATCCTGCATCGTTAACACAATACAAAAATTCAGATAATCGATTTGGATGTATAGCCCTACCTTCAGACTTTTCATGTGAATAAAGCACACAATTGAAGTCGCCTAACAGTAGCCATGGAGACACCATAGAGCTAGAAAAACTCCTAATGGAGTTCCAAAGTTCTCTTCTTTCTGAAGCATCATTATGTGCATAAATCCAAGTTATATAGAAGTCCTACGATACAGAAAAAGAAACAACCCCATGAATGTATTGAGATGACATATGTATAGGTGTGAAGGAGATATTCCCAGAGTTCCATTTCAACCAAATACGGCCACCCAGGCTTTGATCAAAATTGTTCCAACAATTTTCTGAAGGGAAAAATTTTAATTTATTGCTAGCGGAGGTAACAAGAGAGTGATCTCTACTAAGTTTTGTTTCAAGTAGACAAAACATATCCAGGTGAAACTCCTTAATGATTCTTCGACAGTCTTGAGTCTGGCCTTCAGCCAATAAGCCCCTCACATTCCAACAACCCAATTTTGGAGGGAGCATTAGGGAGAAATTGAAATTAGTGGTTTTTCCCCTTCTTCTTATCCTTTTGAGCTAAGGAAAAGGAAGAGGTATTGGTCTTTGGTATAGTTTTCCCGTCATATTATTTCCCAGGGGATTTTGATTTATCAATTGTCTTCATAGGAGAGGCTGTAGAGGAACGGGTAGTAATGCTATAGAGCGCATTTGAGGTAGAGGTAGTTATGGCTTCATTTTCATCCACATTTGAGAGGATGTTAATGTCTTCTTGCTCGGGAGAAGAGTGCGATTGGGTTGGGAGCTGATTCAAGTCATTAAGGGGGGTAGGGTTATGAGGGGGAGGATTTTCAGAGGCCATAAGCGGATTAGGCTCATGAGGGGTGTCTTGTAGTTCGGTTGATGGGGAAGAAGAGGTATTCTGTTCAGCCAGAATAGTAGGATTCCCCCCAAGAGGCTGGAGGTTTGGTCTACCCTGAGGTTTACAACTTTGGCTTCGTCCACGGTTCCGTTGATGAGTTGTTTCTATAAGAGGGCAGTGGGCAAAGGAATGAGAAAAGGTTGAGCACTTCCCACAAGCCTGCGGTTTCCAATCATATTATATTTCCTACTCTACTCTAGTCCCATTCAGATTAATGAAAATAGTATCTGGAAGAGAGGAAGTAGGACTGATTTGGACACAAATCCGAGCGAAAGTAAGTCTCGATCTAGTAGTAGTTAGGTGATCGACTGCAAGGGGAATGCCAGCCTTGCTAGCGACCTTAGAAAAGCCTTCCTCATTCCAACAACACAAGGGGAAGTTAGGTAGTTTTATCCAAAGAGGAATATCAGAGAAGTTTTCTTTAACTTGCCGAAAATCCCAAGACCATTTCTTGAAAACAAAAAGTCTACCATTTAAGAAACAGGGACCATTGTCCCAAACCGCATCAAAATCTTCCTCAAGTGTGAGTAGAATCAAATTGTCCCTTAAACACCCATTTTTTCTTAATGGCAGCAAGGAGTGATCCGTAAAAGGGTCGTTTCCCGATGGCATGACCAACTAGGGAAAGCTTCCAAACATTTTGGCCGGCCTCTAGTTCGGCCTCAGAAAAACAAACTTCCTCCTCTGTCGAAGGAGTATAGGTAAGGTTAAGAGTTTTATCAACCGATGGATAGGAGTTAAATAGCTCCTTCCAATTATAAGTGGAGTGGGGCCTCAAAGTAGGAGGGGGAGGGGGAAAACGTAACCCAGATGAGGTGAGGAGGGTACCCAAGATGGAGCCAGAGATAGATTGAGGAGCTCGGAAAGACGATGCTTGGCCGGGATCCATTATAGTGTGTGTAGAATGGAGGGGAGGAAGAAAAACACTAGAAGCGAAACCGGAGAGTAGAGGGCCAGACCAAAATAAGAACCAGAAGGAAATGCCTCAAGCGACCGGACCCCCGGCCGAGGCCGGAGGCCAGGGGAAAGAAGAAGCTACAGGGAAACAAACGGAGCGTACCTTCAATCAACACAGCCTCGCAGGAGGAAAATCGGAGCTCTTCGTGGAGGAAAAACGGGAACCCTAACATTCACTCTTCACTCAGAAAACCAGAGCTCTCTCTATTTGTCTTTAAAAAATGTTGGTTGTATACACTTTTCACTAATATTTTTTCTGATTTGAGTGCTCTGTCCTTTTTTGTTGAGTGCTTTCTATAATTGAGAACACGTGTCTTTTTTTTTGAGTGCTTGCTTTTTTCTGAGTAGCTTTAATAATTTCATCTTTTTTTCTTTTTCTGAATGCGCAGTAGATTTAATAATTGTAGTTTTTTGTAGTGCATTAATTATTATGTCTGCTATTATTTTTCCAAGCTTTTTCGAAACGATTGTAGCATTTGATTTTTCTTGCAATATATGCACTGGTGTGTTTTTTCTTTCTACAGCCTTTCGTGGAATTTTTCTTTTACTTTGTTACTAGCTTTTATAATATTTTTTCGTAGTAAATTTATTTATTTCTGATATAATACTTCATGAATTCTTCTAGTACTTGATTTGCTATAATTGTATATGAATAAATTATCTGAGCAATGATATACCCAGATGTTGCTTGCATCTATCTTTTTGTCTCCAGCCAAAGCTGATATAAATCTTCATATTTTTGTCACTAGTAACATGGTTTGTCAGCAGTATATTTAGGATAGAATGATTCACTGCTGATGCCTATTTGTATTAGTGAAATCTGTCATTTTGAGATTTTAGGATATATTTGAAATAATTTAATATATATATTCCAGTGCTTAACGACCGCCTGGAATGTTTCAACATCATCTAAAAAGACTTTTGGTAATTTTTGAAGATTAGATAAATCTTCAATATACATCATCCAGATTAATCCAGACTAGTATAATTCGTGAATAATTTCGGCATCTATGATGTCATATATATAAGCTATATGATATTTTCCATAGGAATGAAAATATATCTGAGCATTAATTTTTTCTTGGTATAAGAAATATCCTTACCAATTTTTAGCTATTTCCAATATATTTTTTTGGTTTGGGGGCTTCTTTTGTAGTATAGTAAAAAAGGTACTTTCTTTTTCACTTATTATTTTGGCTGAGTTGATAGAGTGGAAATCCTTTAATTCAGCTTGTAATTGTGGCACAGAGGGTAGTTGTTCATCATCAATCTCTCCCAGGAGATATTTTTTGACATTTTATAATTCTGCAAGTATTTTATTACTATATGCTATTTCACATTCGAGCTTCCACAATTGGGTGCCCAATATTTCGAGATAACTTTCAAACTTCTGATCGTCAGATTTGACTGTGATTATTTTTTAAGTACTATGGAATGATTATATTATTATTTACTTCTTTTATGATACAGCTTGAGGACCTTTCTGAACCTTCCAAGGATACAGGGGCTAAAGATAATGTGACTGTTTCAGATAAAAAGGAACCTTCTTTGCCGGATATTACAAGAGAAACTAGTTCAGTGGATGTGTCTGCATAGGGAGCTCCAGGAAGGGATTTCCACAGTATTAACATAATTTTGTGAAGAGGTGATGAAGATATCATAAATTTGAATTGTTTTTTAGCTATTTAAGTTGGATTTGTAGATAGTTTTTTAAAAAGTAATTTTGTGAAGAGGTGAATGAATTATTGTAATATATAATTGGTTGCAAGTATAAGATGTGAATAGTAAAATAAATATAAAGATTTGAGTTTTTTTTGTCTAAATGTTTGGTTTGAAGTAAATTAAATAAAATCAATTGTGTGGGGAATTTAGAATACAATGGAGTATTATTTATTTTTGAGGAATTTAAAATTTACTTAATTTGTGTGAATTTTAAATATATGAAAATTTGCAAGTCTAATTTTAACCATCATGCCATCTATTTTTGTTCATCACATCCGATCAAATAAATTCAATCTTAATATTTCAAATTGACATATTCATAACAAGAACTTAATCTATTATTTTTATTTTTGTATAATTTTTAATGATTTGATCATGATATATATAAATAAATAAATAAAGAGTGATTAAAAGGTTATTTGTAAAAATCCCTAATTAAATTTAGTGTTGACTTAAGAAGATGCAATAGTTAGTTATTATAAATATGAAAAATGTTTTTAAGGAGTGATAAGAAAACACTATTATGACTTACAATGACGAGAAAAGATATTTTGCAAATTATATAATAAGCAAAGTAAAGCTATAATTTAGTGTAATTTATATCATCGTTTGGATGTAAAAGTACGAGGAAAGGAGATATATGTAAGAATAATCATGCATGACTAACCCAAAACACCGTCATATCCATTTATATCCCATCCATGCATATGTATATATCTAAAGAGAAATCTCGAGGTCAAGCTTGTTCCCTGTGACGAAGCACAGCTTGTCATCTCCGTCTCTAAAAGCCCACATCTCAACCTGATCGCCAGCGGCAAAGTAACTCCGGCGACGAAATTCTCTGTAGTTTTCGCCCTTAAGCACAGAAGCTTTACTCGCATCCCACCTCGTAAGATATAGCAAACAACCCCATCCATTTCTATTATACACCATCACCTCAAGTCTTCCATGATCTCTACCCTGTTTCATCTCTCCTGCTTTGCCTTCTCTGCCATAAAATCACAGCCTTTTTGAAGTCGTAAAGTTAGCAATACTCTTCATATTCGCCAGTGCCATCTCCTCTGTTGTCATCTTTGGCATTATCCGGTCTTCGGCGATCTGCTTCCTTATCATGAAGCGGGTCTGCTGATTGCTAGCGTCGGAAGCATAGATTTGCTTCTTCATTACTTTCCATAGAAAGGTGGCTCCTTTATCGGCGGCGAGCTTCGCAACCCATGCTGGCATGTCTTCTACGTTCTCTGTTTCGCCGGTGGTGGTTGCTAGTCATGGGCGGCAGAAATTTATTTTAGTGGAACCACAATAAAATAAAAAATAATTCATTTATATATAAAGTTAAAAATAGAATATCTCATATAATAAAATATATAACAAAATATATAACAAAATAAAAAAATATAATCTCATAATAACATAAATTTTTTTCACATTACATATTATTTATAACTTCTCCCTCCGAGTGTTCATATTTAGAAATCTTGGTACAATTAATTCTTTATCAATACTCTTAAATAAAAAAAATATTCATATATCTTAATTGATTGTAAAGATTATTCCATTAAAAGATATTTTTGAATATTCTACTTCTCTAAGATTACCTAATATAAATTAAAATATATATAGATATATATATTTTAGGATAAAAAATAACTAAGTAATGCAAATTAACTAAACAATAAAAATTAGATATCATTGATTGTGAGCAAATAATATCAATGATATTTATTTTAAAATAAGCAATGAGATTTATAATAAAAAATTATCTATTTTTGAATAAAATTTAATTAAAATTACCTTATGTTAAGAAAGGTAGAACAAAAGACTTTTAAGAAGATGTATAAAAATGACCTTAGTATACCGAATTAAATGAGAATTTGACATAATAGGACATAATGACGAAGGATTCATGTAGCCTATAAAGTGATAGCTTATTATTATTGTTTTATTGTTATTTACATAAAATAATATAATCATAAGTAAATTAATTAAATATAATTATCATAATATAATACATCATAAATCTATTTATTAATCATAAAATAATAAGTCTATATCATTTACATCTAATTTCATTAAATTATAATTAATCTAAAATGATATATTAATTAATCATTATTTAAATAAATTAATATGAAATTAAAAATAAATCAAAATAAAATTAATAAACCAGAAAAGGTAAGAGATTGAGGGGATTTTAACGTTCGAAATCTTTCATTTTTTAATTGCCCGGAAAAGAGAAGGGGAGAAGGTAATCCTCTTCTTCCCTCCCACCTCTTTCTACGCTTCTGCTTCTCTAAATCCCGTAAACCGCCTACCAACAGGATTTAGCAAATTCAGATTTAACTTGCCAAAGCGGCTTTAACGGGATTGCAAAAAACCTGATTTAACTTGTCCAAAAATATCGTTTGGCTGGATTTAAGTTAAATTCAGCTTAAATCCTGCTCAAATCCTGCAGCCAAACAGCCCTAAACTTGAAAGTACAAGAAGGGAGAAATACTATCAAGAAAGATGATGGATACCTTCGCGTGCAGCTTCGTGAGTCCGAGTCGATCCGGCCCACGGAAACGCACCGAGGGCTGGGAGGGTGACGGATTCACGAGATTTAGAGAAAATTTTAGAAGAAGTAGCAGATGATAGCAGAGAGAGAGAGAATGAACGAAGAGAATAAGGAGCCATAGTTTGATGACGTCGATGAGTTAAATTGGTCTGGACTTCAATCATATTTGAACACGTGAACATATGCTCAACTGCCTGTAAAAGTTTGGATCCATATATTATGTACCGGACTGAGAGTCCGTTTTCTGGCGGAAAGAACAAGTGCTTAGTGTGAACAATTGTCAAACTAATTTTTTTTTATATAATTATCTCGCTCTCTCTCTCTCTCTCTCTCTCTCTCTCTCTCTCCGTGTCATGCAGTTTAAAAAAATTAAGTTAAAATATTCTAGCCAAATTTTGTTAAATTTATAAATTTAATTTAATAAGAGTATAATAAATGAGTACTTATATGATTTTATATCATATTTTATCTTAAAATTAAAGAAAGAATTTAAAATTTATCTTAGTTAAATTTTGATATTCATACAATTATAATGTCTTAAAGAATAGTAGATAATAATAAATTTTTTTTTTCTTGAAAAATAGTCAATAGTGTTTTTTTATCTTTTTTTTATATCTATTTCATATAAATATTTTTTGATATATTTAATATATTTTAAAATTATATTATTACAAAACAATCAAAAAATAATGATGATTGATAAACACTATTATAATGTAACACTAATAAAATTTATACTTTTTGAAGCAAGCAAATTTAGTGACTATTTAATATCTTATATTGAGAAATAAATATTTAATTTGATTCTTATTAAAGTTATTATATAATATTATAAAAATATATAAAATAGCATGAAAAGATTGTAATCAATTTTTAAGTTATTGATCATAATAAAATATAAGATTTTATTTTGATTTATCTATTATTCAATTTAAAATTTAATATAAAATTATTTATATAATAATTTTGCCGATCCTAAAAAAATAAGTTAGTTCGACCTCTCAAGCAGGTGGGTTTTGATTTCCTAGTAAAGTTTTAGCTTATTATTTTTATTTTAAAGATCTGAGTGAATCTGAGTTTCGGAGCTATGGACTGCTGCATACTCTATTTTTGGAAACAAAATATTACTTCTTTGATTTTGTTTTTCTAAAATATAAGTTAAGGCTTAATTTTGCATATATTAAGGCGTCTTTTTATAGGTTAAAACAATGGAAAATATTATTTTCCAGACGTTTTTTTATTCTGAGGCAATACATGATCAGGAAAATAAATTCAAATCGATAGATTTTTAAAGCGAAATGGCCTAAATTTTTTCTGCATTTAATTGTTATTTTAGTGTTATTCAGTACTCGTATAATTAAGTTCATATTTGTTACACCAAATAACATATTATTTGAATGCGCATACAATCACTTGGCAATCTCTATTCCTACTTCCAATACTCTCTTAGTGGAAAAGGCCCTTCAAAAAGATTAAAATTCAAAAAAAATTGAAATAATTTAAAATTAATGTAAATTCAAAAAGTATTAAACTTGTTGCATGCCAAAAAAAATTATAATGATAGAGTAAAATTTGACATCTTAATTTTGTATGGAAATTCAGCACATACACAAATAGTTAAAAAGAGAACAAGAAATTTCAGAATTTTTATGTAGAAAAATACTTTAAAAGCAGAAAAAAAATTACGGGGCCTAGTCTAATCAAAATATTCCACTATATGTGTTTGAGTTACAAAGTTTCAACTTTTCTGATAACGGGATTACAATATTATATTTTGGAAACTAAGACGGTGGGAGTTCTTGAATCGTTACTTATCACGAGTTGGGTTGTAATGACCATCGCCTACTACCACGACAATAAGTGGCGATCGACAATGCAAGAATGATGACCGACTTCAACTTCTAAGACTTTATTTTAAGTTCACTCTTAGCTTCTTTCTCAATTATGACAAGCATGAGGTCCTATTTATAAGATTTTGAGAGAAACATTTTGATAATTATAGCCAAAATCAAAAAAACACTCCATGATAGAGTTTATATTGATTCCCTTGATTGAAGATGATTTTTTGATGATTTGATCATCCAAATGACATTCAATTCAAGTGATCCTAGGCTCATTGTATTCGTCTCGTCGAGCCACTTGATTTAACTATAATTATCAAATTTAAATATCATTTGACCATCTAGTTAGTTTCATGAAGTCTTTATATATGCTTTTTCTACTTGATTTGAGCTCATTTGGACTTAGTTTGACCCAATTTTGATATTGATGGGCTCGTCTGGTTGAGACGTTCAATTTGCTTATAAATAAAAATTTAGATTAATTTTATAAAATTAGATATTTTTTATTGCCTCAATATATATACTTAATAAATTTTATTTTGTTATATCATTTGACTCTTATTTTTTGACGCTAAAATATATTTCATTCAAAAATATATTAAATTTTTACTAGTTAATAAATCTATTGAATGAGAAATTTTTAGGACTTGCTAAATAATAATTTTTTTATTAAGATTTATTCAAAATAATTTATATTAATTTTAATTTTTTAATTTATTAGATATTACATTTAATTTTATTTCTTTTCTATTAGCTTTGATTTTGGCACATGATATGTGCATCATTGAAAAAAAATTATTACTTGTTTTATTATATATGTTATAAATTTGGCCACCTAGATACAATTAATTAATTAATTAATTAATAACTTTATTATTTATATTTTTTAATACCGTGAGAAAAAGAGAGTGGGTGAGGAAAAAAGACGGAATAGTTTATTTTCCTTTTTTTATATATCTTGAGAGATAGAGAGAGAGAGAGATCATCGCTATCAATGGAGGCTAGTCAAGGGCAATTGCTTGGCATTGAATGAAATCCAAGCGGTATAATTCATCTTTGCAATAAATGAGGGAATTTATGTACACATCATAATCTTCTACAAATCAATTCTCTTCAATTTTAATTTTTTAAAATCAATATTTAAATATTAAAATTTATAATAAAACTCCTCATATTTTTCATTTGTATAAAATTTTTAATAATTTAATCATAGCACACAGAAATATATAAATTATAGATATATATAATTTAATCATAGCACACAGAAATAATTTAATCAATTATCTATAAATTTTTAATAATTAAAAAAATTAAATTATATATATATATATATATATATATATATATATATATATATATATATATATATATATATATATATATATATATATATATATATATATTATAGATAATTGATTTATAAAAACTCCTAAACATTAAAGAAATTTCATCAACATAAACTCTCAAAAAATTCATAAAAAAAAAAAAAACAATACAGAATCACATGCACTGTTTGGTGTTTTCTATCCGGTGCATGACATAAAATCATAACCTAGCTGTGAATCATGGACACGATTTGTGTGACCGAATGAGCGCTAGGGCTTCTCGGTTCTGCCCCTTTTCCACCGTCTCAAGCTCCTTTTTCCCCTCCCCTCCTCTACTGTTCTTCCAAAACCGTTCGTCGGCGCTACGCCCCCTTTAGCGGCAAGGCCGTAAGGCCTCTACCTCTACCTGGTTGTAATGTAACCCATGACCACTTCCTTGTTGGGAAGACCTTCCACTTCACTAAACTGGAAAAGCCTCCTCACTTCTCAAGCCTCCCCCTCTAACCCTTTCAACCTCAATTTCATTCCATCTTCCACAGAGGCTGTGACGTTTTCAAAGGAATAAATAGCTATTGGATCCAAACAATGGTGCAACGCTTTGGTTGGCTACGCTCTTGGCAGGAGACCTTTCTATGACAAATTATTTCAAGCCATAAAGAAAACTTGGTCTCTCCGTGGTAACGTTGATCTCATCTCCTTAGCTGATGGTTTCTTCATGTTTAAATTTAACTGTGTAGAAGATCTTGATATGGTTTTAAATGGTGGGCTGTGGTTCATTTTGGGGAAACCCTTCTTTTTCAAAAAATGGACTCCTGATTTCACTCCAGAAAAGGAAGATTTCAAGGAGATTCCCATCTAGGTTAAATTTCCCAATCTTCCCCTATGTTGTTGGTCGGAGAATGGTATATAAAAAATTACGAGTAAGATTGGCACTCCGCTCACTGTCGATCCTCTCACTGCTAAGGGGGCCAGACTTACGTTTGTTCGTGTTAGCATCCAAATCAATACTACTTCCGTACTACCCGAAACCCTCAACCTATCTCTTAATGGTAGAGAAGTGATTCAACAGGTTTCTTATGGATGGATGCCAACTCCTTGTGGAAATTGTGACACATTCGCCCACTCCCCCTCAAATTATCTGAAATCACCCAATTACAAACCTCCTTCCTTTCTTCCTAAGCCCCGTGACAGGACAAAACCCCTTTCTGGACATGATGCCCATCTGCATGCATCTATTGACCCAAACACATTTAAGCCTCTGCCATTACCCACCTCTACTACACCTGCACCAGATCTTAATCTGCCTATTCAAAACCCCTCTCATAGCATGGAATCCGCTGCTGAGGACTCTGATTTCAGTGCAGAAGAGGAAGAAAGTATTCCTAATCCTTCTGTTATTCCCATCCCAACTACTTCTCCTAGTACTGTCCAAAACTTATTTGCCTCCTTCTCCAACTCAAAGCATGAAAAATTGAATGATACATCTATGAATCATGCAAATTCTATTGCTTCCACTTCCAAAACCTCCTCTGCTATTAATCCTACTAAAGGGCGAAAAGGTAGACCAAAACGGGAACCTCTCCCTGCTAAAAAATTATGATGCAGCTTATGAATATTGCCTCTTGGAATGTAAGAGGATTCAATAGTGACGTCCGTGTCACTGGCTGCAAACAGTTTGTGAAAACTAATAAGATAAATGTTATGTGTCTTCTTGAAACTAAGTTATCCCCTAATACTATTTCTGATCCCACTGATTCTAAGCACTTTCAAATATTCAAGCATGAAGGAAATATTGACAACTTCTTGGATGCTCCAAATGGTCGTATTTGGATCAAATGAAATATTGATGTGACTTCTTTTTCAGTTATTCGTACTCACCCTCAATTCAATCATGGAAGATTAATGATGGGAACTACTTCTAGCTTCCTTATTTCTTTTGTCTATGCTGATAATAGTAATCATGGTAGAAGGGACCTTTGACAATCTCTTAATTCTCTGGCTTATACTATTGATGAACCATGGATTATCCTGGGAGACTTCAACTGCATTAGGAAGGTTAATGAAAAAGTGGGAGGCCTCACCCCACTCCTAAGTAAACTATTTGACTTCAATGACTTCATTTTACACTCTAGCCTCCTTGAAATGAAAAATATGGGTCACACTTATAGCTAGTTCAACCAAAAAAATACAAAACCCTATCAGATGCTTACTGGATCGGGTTCTCTGCAATCCTCACTGGATAAATGCTCATCCTCATTCTAGTTGGAGAGTCATGACTCCACTCACATCTGATCACTTCCCCATTTTGCTTACTACGGGAAACAAACTCACTCTTAAACATAGATTTATTTATAAGAACTACTGGAGCCATTGTCCAGATTTTTTAGGCATTGTGAAACATGTCTGGATGAAACATGTGGAAGGAGACCCTTTTTTTTTTCCTTCTGTAATCGGCTCTAAAATACTAAACATGCTCTTAAGGCTGCCAACTGGCATTCCTACAACTATATCTCCAATAGAATCTCTACTCTAAAGACTAAACTTGAGGAGTTACATTCTAGACTTGATTCTTATCCTCTCAATTACATTCTACTGAGGCTCGACTCAAAGCTGCTTCTAAGCTATAGCTTGTGAGAACAAATGGATTATGCAGAGGGCTAAATGTGCTTGGTTATCTAAAGGAGAAGATGGCATTAAATTTCTATACTAAAGAGTCAACATTAGGAAAAATAAGAATTCTGTCAAAAATCTGAAAGTTAATGGTGTGGATGTTTGTTCTCAACAAGGTATGGCTAAAGAGATCATCTCCTACTACACTAACCTTCTCAACAATTTCAATAGGGCACCTCATCATGGTTGGCTTGACATCGCTATTGGTCCATACATTTCAAGGAAAGATACTCAATCCCTAATTCAACCATTCAACAATGATGATATCAAAACTGCTATTTTCTCAATTGGTTCTGATAAGACCCCTGGATCAGATGGTTTTACCTCACAATTTTTTAAAGACACTTGGGATATCACTGGGCATTCATTAGTGGCGGTTGTCCAACATTTCTTCTCTACTTCAACTCTTTCTCATCGGGTTAAACATACAACTATCACCCTCATCCCTAAGAAGTGTCATGCTGATGCTATTTCTGATTACAGGCCCCTATCTCTTTGTAATCTCCTCTATAAGGTAATCTCCAAATTGCTTGCAAACAGGCTTCAACTAATTCTACCCCATATCATTCATCCTGCTCAAGCAACTTTCTTAAAAGAGAGGGACATTGCTGATAATATCATTATGGCTAACAAAATTCTGCAGGGTTTTAATCAAAATAATAGCGCTAAGAGTTTTTGTGCTAAGATTGACTTAAAGAAATCTTTTAACAATGTGAATCGTCAATTTCTTCTACACAGATTAAAAGTCCTCAGATTCCCACAAACATTTATCAAATGGATTGAAGCTTGTGTGGTGCAGGTCCCTTTCTCCATTATTCTTAATGGGGAACTTTCTAGATTCTTCCTTTCTTCCACAGGTTGGAGGCAAGGCTGCCCTCTATCCCCTTACTTATTCATTATTATTATGGCTGCATTCTCAAGGCTATTGGACATGCTCATTGCTTCAGCAAGCTTCTCTCCAATCAGGAAAAAGGCTTGTGCCTTGTCCCACCTCATTTATGCGAATGACCTCTTAGTGTTTGGGGCGGCGAACTCTCCCAATATTTCTTGCCTCTCTAACTTTCTTTCCATATTCTTTCAGGAAACTAATCTCTTTTCCAATAACTTCAAATCTACTATATGTTTCTCTAAGTTGGTGGATCCTCTCTTAAAGGCGGACCTGAGCTCTTTTCTGGGTTTTAATCTTGCTGATTTGCCATGGAATTACCTCGGCATTTCCATTTGCTCCTCTCGATTGAAACCGGCTGATTGCTCTAAAATTTTTGACAGATTGCAACATTGGCCTTCAGGTTGGAAATGCTCCTTGCTTTCTTTGCAGGTCGTCTGCAATTTGTTTGGTTCACTTGTTGGAGCTATCTTTTGTATTGGTTCAGGTCCATCTCTATCCCTAAGAGTGTTAGAAAAGCTATTAAGAGCTTAATATCATCCTTCCTCTATAACTTTGGGCTTGAAAGGAAACTTTATATGATATATTAGGCAAACACTGCCAAACCGATTGAGTTCCAGGGTCTTGGCATTCCTAGCATTGAATCTTTAAATCTGATGTGCAAAGCTAAAATCATATGGAGATTATACAATACCAACTCTCTACTAGCTTCATTTTTTCTGGACGACAATTCTATCTTTGGAAAAATACTTCCACCACCTCTACTGCACTGTGTAAAGAACTTAAGACTATGACTATGAGATGCAGAAGCTGCATTACTTTTCAGGTGCTTAATGATAGCAGATTATCATTCTTCTTCGATCCATGGTTAGCCGGTTCTTCACTTTATGAAAAGTTTGGGTCTGTGGTTTTTTCTTGGTTTAACTGCTCTTTAAACACGTTGGTTTGTGAGGTAATTTTTGATAATACTTGGCACTTTCCTATAACTGCGCATGCCCCATATGATTGCATAAACCTGATACAAACTACTCCCATTTTCAATAATGTGGTTAGCTACTTATGGTTGGATAAAGACTTTTTCTATCATAAAGCAACTCACACTTTCATTTTCAACAATCACTACAAACTGAAATGGGCACCATTTTTGTGGTTCAAAGGCTACTCTATCAAATATGCCACACTAACATGGAGAATTCTCATGGAGGGCTTAAAAACTAAAGATATTTTAATTAAGAGAGGTATTTCGGCCAACCCTTTATGCATCTTGTGCCATAGTGTCAATGAGAGACAATCCCATCTTTTTTCGAATGTTCCTTTTCTATGGAGGTCCTTAAAGCCTCCATCCTGATGGGATATTTCTTTCACTTGGGCTGCTCTTTAATACAACTTCTTCTTTATGCTGAGCAATTAACTTGTAAGGTCACAAAAAGGTTTTACTTGCTCTCTATTTCTATTACGACACATTATATATGGATGGAAAGGAACCAACGTATCTTCAAC
Source organism: Cymbidium sinense (assembly GCA_021442155.1). Taxonomy (NCBI): domain Eukaryota; kingdom Viridiplantae; phylum Streptophyta; class Magnoliopsida; order Asparagales; family Orchidaceae; genus Cymbidium; species Cymbidium sinense. Next base: position 125,776,528 of record CM038222.1, on the reverse strand, counting down.
AATATATCTCTTGCTGCTAGCATGATTACAAGAAAAATCTGTTCTGCCATTAAGCAGAAAAGTCTTAGTTGGAAGTGTAAAAGAGATGTGTCAGAGGCTATCCAACAATTATATTTCAACTAATCTCTTATTACCCCACATATTTGCACTTGTTGCTAGATTCAACTTGGTTGGTCTAACTTCTTTTATTGTTTTTTGTGAGATAATGATTCGGTTGTCTGGGCTCTTCATCAAATGGAAAATATCTCAACACCCTTCATTTCTTTTGGAGCAATGATGATAACCGCTTCTTACGGGGCTAGCCAATGCACCTGAGCTTGGCATCATTATATCTTTTGCACGGACAACCTCTCTTGCCGCTATATTTGTTATTTCTTGTAGATTTCTTTTATTATGCAGGTCGTTGGCTGCCCTGGATGGAGCCTACCATGATTAACTAGTTTCTCTGTTGGAATTTCTCGCTCATTTTGCAATGTTTTTTCTTTCCCTCTTTTGCTTAGTTTTAGCTATAGAATGTTTCTGCTGATATTTCTTTGTTGTTGTGGGGTTCTCTATCCCTATTAGTATTTGTATGAAATTCTTGTTGGTTATGAAAGTTAGGGAGAGATTTTTCGAGAGAGAGAGAGAGAGATTTGAGAGAGAGAGAGAGAGAGAGAGAGAGAGAGAGAGAGAGAGAGAGAGAGAGAGAGAGAGAGAGAGAGAGAGATGATTTTTTTAATTCAAAAGTTTATTTTTTTAAGATGAAGAATTTTTTAGAATAAGAAGAGTTCTTTATTTTTTATTATTTTTTTAAAAGAAAGAGATATTTATTTATTTTTAAATTTTTTAAAGAATTTAAAGAGTAAATTTTTAAGTATAAATACTCCTAAGTAGATGAGAGAAAATTATATTTTTGACTTTCTCCCTTAGTGGCCCCTACTAACTTGTATATTTGTATGCAACCCCCCTTGCAAGCCGTAGTTCTCTCCAATTTTAGGGTTTGAAACTAACCTGATTAGTCAGCGCATTTTCAAATTCAAGCTCTAGTATGCTTCCATGTTCTTACAACTTTTTTCAAATCATAGAGTCCTCCATTGACCTATATGATGATGTGTGATACCCCTCTCAGGTTCCAGTTCTCTTGGTCTCGGGGTTTAAAATTGATCTGGTTATGTAGAACATATTCTGAATTCAGGCTCTAGTTTGATTCTGAGATTCTTCATTTGTTCATGTAAAAGTTAAAACAATCATGGATAGGCGGTGCATGAACTCCTTTCACAAGCTTTAATTTATCCCTTATGCTTATTAAGGTGTTTTTCATGAGCATAAAAAGTATATATTTTGGTATTTGTAAAATCCCCCTTCCAAACAATGGAAAGCTTTGGCCTTGAAGGGATTATGATTTGTAAACATCCTTTGAGATGTTTAGTATATTTGTACTTTTTGAAACTTTTGTTTTCTGAGATTTTTAATATATTTGTGCCTTCTGAGGCTTTTGTCTTTTAAGATTTTTGATATAATTGTATCTTTTGAGGCTTTTACCTTATAAGATTTTTGATATACCTGTATTTTTTGAGACTTTTGCCTTTTGAGATTTTTGATGAGTAGAAACTCTATCATTAACTTGCTCTCTTAGAATCTTTCTAGTGAGAATCTTGTCCACTACTAGCTTCTCATTGAGGCTTCCTCAAGGGCATGCCTTCTAGGGAAAGAATCCATGAAGGATTTTTGATCTTTTCGAATTTGTTTATTAAGTGTTTTTCGGTGACATTTAACTTGTGAGAAAGAGATCAAAAGTTTTAACTTTTATCCTAGATTATTTTATCAGTGTTATTCAATGACATTAACCTATGTGAAAGAGGTTAAATATTTTAAATCTTTCAAAATTATTTGCCAAAGTGTATTAACCTGTATGAAAATGGTTAAATATTTTGATTCTTCTCATATTGTTTGTCAGAGTGTTACTCGATGACATTAATCTATGTGAAAGAGGTTAACTATTTTGATTCTTCTAAGGTTGTTTATCAGAGTGTTACTTGATGAAGCTAATATGTATAAAAGAGGTTAAATCAAAATATTCATTTGAGGATATAGCCAAAATTGCTCCTTATTCTTTGCCTTATTTTTCTATGAGTATGATTGAAAGACCATAATTTACAAAGCTATCTTTTTTCAATGTTGAAATTGCCTCCAACTTTGACTTGCTTCTTAAATTGGTAATCAAGTAAATATCCATATTATTGTTGTGCGTGATCTTTTGAGATTAAAGGTTGTCTCCAAGTTTTCAACAAAAACTAAAAGATCAAAATTTGATGGATCTTCATTATTCTTATGTGTTTATCCAAAGTAGGACTTTCTCCACAATATAGATGGTGCTACTCTTAACATGAAATTAGATTGTCAACCATTATGAAAATGTAAAGATAATGTTTCCCACATATGACGCGAAACTGTTACGTGCCAGAAAACTTGTAATTATAAAGTAAAATTTTGGGTCTTATATTTATATAAAAGTCAAGTATACTGATAGTTGAAAAAGAGCAAGAAACTCTAAAAACTTTACGTAAAAAACCCTTGAAAAGGAGGGAAAAATTATGGGGCCTAGCATAGTCAAAATATTCCACTATATGTGTTTGATTTACAAAGTTACAATTTTCCTGATATTACATGATTGTATTTGGAAAATCAAGAGGGTAGGAGTTTTTGAATTAAATTACATCAGTTATGCTGCAATAGTTAGGCTATAATGACTATCAGCTGCAATTGACGGTGATAATAAGTGGCGATCGACGACAGCAGTAGTAATTATGGACTTCGAACTTCTAGTATTCTCTTAGCTTTCTTCCAAGTTCACTCCTAGCTTCCTCCTCCTTTATGACAATAATGGGGTCTTATTTATAAAATTTTGAGAAAAGCATTTTGATAATTGTAACCAAAATTTAAAAAAAATACTCAATCGGCTCGATCACATATATTTTTTTTCATGATTTAACCATTCAAATGACCTTCGATTAAAGTGATCTTGGGCTCATTGATTTTGTCTCATCGAGCCGCTTGACTCGACTATAAGCACATCAAATTTGGAGATTTTTTGATCATCCAATTAGTTTCATGAAGTCTTGTATGCTTTTTGGGCTTGATTTAATCTTATTTGGACTCATTTTGATCCAATTTTGGTGTTGACGGACTCTTTTCGTTGAGACTTCAATTTGCTTATAAATAAAAATTTATATTATTTTAAATTTATCTTATAAAATTAGATATTTTTATTACCTCAATATACATACTTAATTTAATAAATTTTATTTTGCCATATCAAAACTTAATTTTGAATCTATTTCAACATCACTATTAAAATTCATTATTTGAGATAACCTATTATTATAGAGGATTAAAAAATCACTATAAAAGTAAACCCATAGTAATGATTTAAATCACTATAACTTAAACTTAGTTTAATAAGTTTTTGTATTTATGATGGTTTAAACTGTTACTATAAATCTACATTAGAAGTAACTTTATCTGCTATAATATAATGCTGCAATCAAATCTAGTTTTATATCTACTTCATCCTCAATACTCTAGCTGCAATTGCATCTCTTCTTCTCCCTTCTCAACATAATTCATTGTGAAACATCACCAGTGGTCGCCAAAATTTGCTCACAGCTTTCTCCTCCATTGTTGACCATTGTTTTTGAGGTATGAAATATTGTAACATAAATTCTTATGCGTGGATGATGAATAAGTGTCATTTGACCATACATAAGTATCAAAGAGCTAGCAGGACCGAGTTTTGAAACATACATAGCTCATTTTAGCTATTTTAATTTTTTTAAAAATATTTGCATAAAAAGATTCATAGATGCAAATTAAATAAAATTTAAACTATAGAAACATCTTTGGGTCAGCTATTTAAAAAATAACAATTTCATGCTTTCTTATCTAATATTTTATTTTTAAAAATTAATTCTTTTTTATTAGTTAATTACACTAGGCTAGCCAAAAAATTCTCATGTATATTGGCCAAGTTAATTATATTAATTAAATTCTAATCATGCCATTTAGTTTGATTTAATTTGCACTACTAGGATCAAATAAATTTTCCTTAGTAAGAAATTTGACTTTTCAATTTAATTCTAGCTTTTGTTGTATTCATGTGAAAATGATTTGCTTATCATTGGTTTATAGTTTTATAGAATTTTATGAAAACTTTTAGGAATTGTTTGAGCTATGTTTTTTTCATAGTTGGCATATTTATTATTTCAATTATTGAAAATAAAAAAACTTTCTTTGGGAAATTTTGTGGATTCAAAATCATCAAATTAAATAATTAAATGTGTTAAATGAAAGTTCACTACTTCACATTTTCCTTAATTTTTCTAATGAGATAATCCTACATGCATATGAGTATTTTTGTCATAATTTGGTGCATTTTGTCAAAATATCAACTATAGCTAAGAAGAAGATTAGTGACCTATAATGTATGATCGAATAATGTGTAAGGGCACTTAAGTGTTCGCCAATGCTACTCCTATAAGATTCTTTCAATGGGATTTAAACGAACTTAACCATGAACTCTTGAGAATAAGAAAGAAGGTATTAAGATCAATCTTACAATTACTAGGATCTTGTCAACTTTGTTTGAACTAATCTTACTAATATTTAATTATCCATTATCAATTGTGATTTTAGAATTTTATTTTTACTTGAAATAGACAAGAGTTTAATGACCTAAGCGAGATGAAGTGGTGAGTACATTAGAGGAATACATTTTTTTGGAGTTTGTCAATCCAAGCAAAAATTCATTAAAAAATTGTATTCATATAGATCATGCATTAATAAATGCTTTCATTCAATAATGTTAGTGATCACTTATTCTTAGAAGAAATTTTTGCTAGCTATGTTGTCTAAAACTGGTGTAGAGAAGTGCATGAAATTACAAGTGAAGATGTAATAAATGAAGTATAATTACCAATTGAAGTTAAACAACCAAACATGTTTAATATAGTAGGATTATTGAAGGACACTTTTAGTTTAAATAATGTCTCTTTGAATTTAGTGGATGAACACGATGAGCATAATGTAGATCACTCAAATGTTGAGTTAAAATTTCAAAATTATATGATGATGCTGGATAAGTGTTGTATCAACATACAAGTCATTATTTAACTTATCTTTTATATTACTATCATTTTATTTGAAATGTTTACACTCATAAACTACAAGATCATTTGATATGTTGTTAGGATTATTTGTTGAGGTTTTCTCAAAAGTATTTCACTATCTAAGAATACATATGAGATGAAAAGATAACATAAACATTTGATTTTAGATATACTAGGTGTATATTATAAAGATTATAAATTATTTCAAAAAGCAACATCTGATCAAAAGATATTCTATGTTTGTGGTTTACAAGGATGTGTTGTTAACTAGAAGGATAATATTATAAAAGTTAAAAAAACAAGGGAAATGTAGCTAAAGTTTTTATTACTTTCATTGATTCTCAAACTTCAGTGATTATTCAAAATTAAAAAAAAAAATTGTTGAAGAGATACATTGTCATGCTAAGCATAGAAATAGAAATGGTGCCTCATGACATCTTGCTGATGGAGAAGCATGGAATTTATTTAATTATATATATCTCAATTTTGCTATCCATCCATAAAATATTTGACTTCCTTTAGCTATTATTGGCTGTAATCTATTTAAGCTGATGAGTAATAAACATAGTAATTAGCCAATGAGTTTGATTCTTTATAATATACCACCTTAGAATTGGATGAAATAAACCTCTTTTATTTCATCTATGATCATAACCAAACAAAGAAGTTCAAAAAGTAATGCTGATGTATATCTTCAACCACTAATTTAATAGTTAAGTGACTTATGACAAAGTTAGATGCTATGATGTGTCAATTGGACAAAACTTAGATATATTTGTAGTATTAATAAAGTAATAAGTGATTTTCTTGCATATCACATATTATCTAGGTTAACAAAATTTACTTACCTTTGTTGAGCCGAATACACATAATCTTCGTGGTTGGATAAAAATTTTAAAAAAATCTTTTTATGGGTCATCAATGGTAGCTAAGTACCTATGAGTCACATATTTTGCTGACAAAGTCATCATTTTGATAACACACAAAAGATTAGAATTACACTACAAATGATCAATAGGAAATAGAATTTAACACAAGCTTAGAACTAGAATTTACAATTTATTTTAGTAAAGTAGTAAATTTTTAAAAGGAAAACACTATGTTAATGACTGAACAATCAATTGATTCTATAATATGGAAAAGAATATTTTTTTTTTGGAGTTATCATATAATTTGAATATCATAAATATAGAGAAAAATATTTATAATAATTTTCTTAATATTTTATTAGATATTGTCAAATCTAAAAATATTTTAGAAACATGATAATAGTATATTGACATTGGAGTAAAGAGTTAATTGTATCTTTATATTCTTGATATTGGTTATTTTATTTTACTACTAGGTAGTTTCATAGTATCAGAAAGCAAATATTAATATTATATGAAGTGTTTGAAAAAAATGAAATCGCCAACAAACTATGCTTCAAATATTTATAGATTCATTAATATTATTAAGTGTAAAATTATAAGTTTGAAAGATAATAGCTACCATGTTCTTATTGATTATATTCTTTCAATTATACTTAAGTCTTTTGCACCATGAGGGAAAGTCAAAAACCTTATAGTAAAGATATCATAAATTTAAAATTAATATATGTGAAGCACATTATTTCAAGTGAGCTAGACAAGTTATGGTATAATAGTACGATAATTTAATGTCAAATAAAAAAAATACTTTTACCTATCATTTTTGAAATCATAGTTCACTAACTCATTCACTAAGTTGAGAAAATCAAACTTAGTACTTCAGCATATTACAGATGGATGCACTTATTTGTAAGATAATGTAAACTAGCTTAACATTTATAATTATAAGATGTATATGTATCTATTCAAACTTTCAAGTGAACAAGTTTTATAAGTATTAAAGGATTATATTAACAAAAAGGCATATCTTAGAGGCCACTTATGGAGAGATGTATTGTTAAAAAAGATTTTTTTTCCTAAATATCTAAAGGCACTTGATTTGTTGTATAAGTCCACATATATGAAATGACTAGCATATGAAGACAAAGAATATTGTAAGTTCTTGAGCAAAGGAACTTTTATGGACAAGATAATACCCTATGTATTAAATAATAAATTATTACTGCAAGCTCACGCATATGTACTCTGTCTTTGTGATAATATTAGATCATTTATACAAATTTTTTAAACAATTATACGTGAAAAAGACTGTGACACATATTTCACACTTGATAATGATAAGCTTGTAAATGAAAGGTTTAATGAGTGACTCAAAACTATGATAAATATTTAATATTTTCAATTAATCATTTAATCATATTCTCATTATATAGCAAGTATATTTTTTATATAGGTTATGGGTGGTTATAATATGTTAATAACTGATGAAATTAAGGTATTTGTTAAAGGTCTAAGTAGGTTTACAAAAAAATTATAAATGATTTTTCATTAATGAGTTTAACTTTTATACCAAAGCTCATGATGAAAATAAGATGATCAAAAATCATAGTATAAAAATTTGACTATTAATGAGAAGTGAAAATAGCAACAATAATAGCTTTGCTTGAGTTGCCAAACTTAAAAGAGGAGTTGCATGTATTCATTATGATTTGAGAAGATATGGTTTACACAACAAATGTAGGTTCACATATGGAATGTAATTATTTTAACTTCGATAATTTTATTTAATTTTAGTCAAAGTATTACTAATTGATTGCATAATTATTACTGATACGGATTCACTGATCATGCCTCCAAAGATTGATATTTTGAGAGAGAGATTTCTATTTTCTGAGAATGGCTTAATGAACATGTTTAACTTCTAATTGGATGTGCTATGAGAGAATTTATGATGTACATGAATTAAAGATAGAAATACGATTAAGGAGTTTTGCGTGATTTTAAAATAGCTTATTCTCAGTAATAATTGACCTATACTTTAAGAAATGTAAAGTTTTAAAATATAGTTACCATATCAAGAATAGTTTTGTTTTTTTTACTTGGAAGGAAAGAAAACTTTTTAGGTAAAGATTGTTTTATCGTTTCAAGAGAAAATTTTATTATATGATATATAGTAGTATTTATTAATATACATTTTAGAAATTGTTGTGTGATTGAAAATTTATGGCGGTAGAGTAAAAATTTTTAAGTCTTAGTTTTATATGAAAATTCAGCACACACACAAATAATTAAAAAGAGTATGAAGAATGTTAGAATTTTAACAAGAAAAGGGAAAAAATAAACTCTATTAGTGGTGATGGATGATGATTGTTATAGGTGAATCATAGATGTTAGTGGTGAATGATTTTAAGCTTGCAAACTTAACTTTTTTTTGCTATCAAATTTGATGTTAGAATGATTAGTATGACTGAATTCATTGTCATGAGTAATCACTTCATATTTATTTTGTTTATTAAGGGACTATTTAGTTATTGAGGGCAGTTTCAACTTTTTTTTTAAGTCATCGAATTATTGTTGAAGAGTGGTTTTTTTTTCTGCTGAACTATTGTGACTATTTAATTATTTATATTTTTTCTAAAAATATTTGCCATAGTTTTCTTATATCTTTCCCCACCCTAATAGTTCATGAAAATTTTGAAAAATAATAAGACAATTATAGTTAAATATTATATATATATATATATATATATATATATATATATATATATATATATATATATATATATATATATATATATATATATATATATATATATATATATATATATAGACAGATAGATAGATAGATAGTTTGTATGTCAGCAATATTCTGACTCAGTATAGTAAATAAAACTTCAGAGTGTTATTATTAATTTATTTTAAATGACAATGATAATGTTGGAAAGAAAATAGATATATTAGAAATGAAAATTATTTGCTCTTAATTTAAGACAAAGACATCATGAAACATACAAGTTTTACTTTTAGTGAAGAATTTAAGACAAAATCATAGAGTGTTTTTTTTTTGCGTAGCAGAATAAATAAAATAACGAGATATTGTTATAGATTGATTCAAAATATATAAAATGAAATAGATATTTAAATAAATAGAAAATGGTTGAATGAGTCCCCCCACTTCTCATTACCTTGTGCATAGTTACAATCAGTATGGATCTCAATCAAATAATAAAAATATGAGTATATCTCACTATATTTAGCATATTGTCTTGAACCTCTAGAGATGAGAGTTTATTTCATGAGACTAATCCAAACTCTAACAGTGGTAGATGAGTCAGAAGCAACTTCCAAAGTAAAATGTCCATTGACAATGTTTTGCCTAATTTTTAAAAAACTTATTGTCTTGAAATAATAACCCTAAACTTTAAGAAATAAGAATAAAAATTTACATATAAAGTTATCATATTAAAAATAGATATATTTTTTTTATTTTTACTTAGAAGAAATAAATTTTTTTTAGATAAAGGTTGTTGAATCATTTCAATAGAAAATTTGACTATAAGATATATATTTGCATTTGTGAATATATATTTTAGAAGTATGAAAAATAGTCAAAAGAAACTATCATCATAGAATAATGTGAAGGGATTTGAAGTGAGTGAATGTGTTAACTTTTGAAGAAAGATGACTTAAGGAGATATATTAGAATTTTTTTTATTGAGACAAATTTGGTGTGCCACATGCTCCATTATGAAGAGATCAATGTAGAAGTTTTGTGATATGGCAATGTACAAATATATATATATATATATATATATATATATATATATATATATATTTGGGGAATCCCATATAGGGGAATTTTATTGCCACAAAGAAAGAGGTACAAGGTCCTTAAAAGGGGATAAACTCAGAACTACTGCTTAAAGAGCTACAATCAGCCTAGAGAGTGAATCCCCTATCTAAATACATCCAAAAAAAGAAAAGAAAAAAGGATGAAAGCAAAAAATGATACAATGACAACATAAGAAAAAGCAAAGTGCACACAGTGACAAAAAGCTTGAGGAGCTGAGAAGAGCCAAGCCACCACCAGAATAGTAACTTGCATAGAACCAGAAATAAGAAAATGCAAGCAACTAGAGAATAAAATTAGCACAACTATATAAAGAAAGGCTCTATGAACTGAATAAGAACTTAAGCAATAGAAAATTAACTATAGTTTGAGAAAAGAGGCTCAAGTTCAGTCACCACAAGAAAAGGGCAACCACAAACATGAGCATCCATACTAAACGGAAGGGATCACTTGTTGTTACCCCAAAAGTTATGAGTGAAAGTATCCCAGCCATCATAGCCTACATACCTGGGGGAAGGCAGCCACCAAGGAATAGAGATCATATGATCTTAGTACATGTATCCCAAAAGATAATAGCACCAACAAAACTTCCCCAATAAAGAGGAGAAAGCAGCCAACAAATCCACCACACAGTAAGACCACAATGATAGGAATCCTCCACACATTATCTGCAGACCAAGCAATAAAGAAACAAACAAGAAAAAAAGGGACCAAAATCACCCAAATCAACTAAATGCCTCATCCCCAAAGAAAATAGCATCATCAAGACTACCCCAACACAAATGGGAAGAAGCCTAGTAATCCCCAAATAGTAAGACTACCATGAAAAGGAATCCAACCCAAAGGAGTTAAAGGATTATTATAAGTAAAAATTAAAGTAAATATCAAATAATGACAAAGTGGTAAACCAATTTTTTCACTTGGAAAAATAGAAAAAGATAAGAAATAGAAAACCTCACCACCCAAATCAAATTTAGGAAAAGCTAACCTAACAGTGAGCAACAGATCTGAGAGAAAACTAGTATGCCAACTATAACCACAACACAATAGATCAGCTAGCACAACAAAATAACCCAGTAATCCATCCAGCCAATTGACAAGGCAGCAAATACAGGAAACTTGAGAATGAAACAAGCAGGCTTGAAGGGAGGAAATAACAATACAGCGAATAAGATCCATAATGGGAATCATAAGATCATAGTTGATACAGCCATCTAAAAAAGAGGGTAATTTGCATAATTGATAAGCAACCGAAGACAACAAACCAAATGGTAAAAAAAACTGATCAATACCCACAAGCAAACATAGAAACCTCAAGCAGCATAACAATAATAGTTGAAAGAAAGACAACAGCCAAAATTGGGTTATTAGATAAACCATCCAGGAGGGATGCAAAAAAGAGCAGCAAAACCCAACAGATCTGCAACACTCAATGGCCAACCAGAAAGGAGAATATACAAAAACAGCAAACATGCATAAAAGGAAGACTAGCCCCATTCCATCCATAAAAGTTGAAAGCTTTCGGGCAATGAATTAAATTATAGCTCCTAAATCTTCTTCTGAAAAAAAGAGGCAAAAATTGCTAAGAACTTCTAACATATGGCAATCCAATTTTATCAAGATTCACAAGCCCCCGTAAGAGGGAAGGGATATCATCATTGGAGAACAGATTCATAGAGGTGTACTTTGCTCCCCAATTAGCAAGAAAATCACAGAGTCACATTCCATAGATATGAGAGAAATATGATAATCTAAGTTGGCAAGAAGTCTCCTCGTATGGTTAAGTAAATAAAACACTTCATTATTTCGATGAGCTCCCGAATTTAATAATTCAAGAAGAAGGAAAACATCAACTTCAAACCAAATTATCTGAAATCCTTTTGAAGGCAGACGGAAATCCATAGTGCAAACCATTAAGCTCAGCAAATAATATAGAACAGGGTTGTAAAGGAGTAGCAAAAGTAGAGATCACCTGACCACTATAATCTCTTAAAATCCCCCCACAACCATAAAAGCCATTAGAAATAGAACCATCAGTGTTAACCTTAATGACATAAAAATTTGGCTTCATCCAATATATAATTTTATGAGTAAGCTCAAATCCAGGAGAAGGGAGAATAATCCCAAAGTTAGGAGCCATATGTTTATACCCTTTGAAACTAGAGGAAGTGAAGAGGCCAGCTTTATAAAGAGACATAATTTTACATATGGCTCTAGCAATAATACGATGATAGTTCATAGGGATATCACGATGCTTAGCATCATTTCTTTCCAACCAAATATACCACAAAAGAGTAGTGGCTAAAACAACTTTGACATGGCCTTTAGGGGTATTAGAGAAACAAGTTTCAAGAAGTTGCATGATAGAGAATGATCCATCAAAGTGGAGAGTATTTAGCATACTATCATACCAACTCCAAACCCAACAAAGAATATATTCACGAACACATGTTCCATAGTTTCAATGTGAAAATAATATTGGCATTTAGAGGGGAGTTGGAAGCCTTTTTTAAGGAGGGTGCATCAACAGGAATGTAGTACTTTAGAATACGCCAAGTTAAAATCGAGAAAGAAGTAGGAATAGAAATACTCCAGATTTTAGTGAAAACTAGACTCTTGAGTTTTGAGTCTAAAAGAATGCCAAACATCCTTAAAAATAAAATCTCCAGAGGAGGAAATTTTCAAGAGGATTTGGTCAGATTTATTAGGTGATGGAAAATATTAAGGATTTTATTAACTATCACATTAGAGATAATGGAAACTAATTGAGCTACATCCCAAGTATTTAGTATAATGAATTGATTAACCTTAAATCTCTCAATGGAATGAGTATTAAGCAAAGAATAAATAGACCCTTGTCCCAGCCAATTATCTTGCCAAAAAAAGGTGGATCCCGAATTCACACCCCAAGAGATCAGATTCTTAGAAGCCAATTTGATATTACAAAGTCTTCTCCACACCGGAGAGTCCATAGGTTTGAAGTAACAAGTGAGGGGATGTTTCCCCTTACAGTATTTTACAAGCATAAATTCCGACCAGTAGGTATGATTGTTTCTAAGATTCCACCATATTTTGTAGGAAAAATATTTAATGGAGTCTTCTAAAATTTTACAACCTAAACCACCTTCATTCAAAGGCCCATAACAGTTATGCCAACTAGCACAATGAACTTTTCTAGAAGAAGAGGTAGAACTCCAAAAAAAATTGTTAATAAGTCTATTAATCCTTTTAATAATAGAACTGGTAGGCACAATAGTGGACATAAGATAGAAAGGTAAAGAGCAAAGAGTACTTTTGATTAGGATAAGTCTAGCACCAAAGGAAAGTAAGTGGAACTCCTAAGAGGAAGTTTTCTTATAAATTTTCTGAATAACTTCATCAAATAAGGAAGATATTTTCGTTCCTCGATATAAAGGAGTACCCTACTTGATAGGCATGGTTTGATGTGCATTGCCCGTAGTATTCTTAATAACATAAATTCTAGATAATGAAATCGATGAGCTAGAAATAAAATAATTTTTATCAGGGTTAATCTTCAAACCACTTTCCCTACTAAACAGAGTAAGGAATTTACATAACTTTTTAATGTAGAGACTAGAACCATTGCAGAATATAATAAAATCATCAGCGAAGCTGAGATGGGAAATGGGAAAGCCACCCCTAGTTTTGTAGTACATGTTAGGCATTTTACAAAATATCTGCTCAAAACTTCTAGAGAGATATTCCACAGCAATAATGAAGAGAGCTGGAGAAAGGGGGTCCCCTTGCCTTAACCCATGAGATGAAGAGAAAAAGCCATGGACTTCACCATTAATAAGTAAAGAAAACCAAGAGTTCTCAATACCATTCTTAATTAAAGTAATAAATTAACTTGAGAATCCAAATAGAGTTAAAATTTTATATAGGAAAACCCAACCAATATTATCATAAGCTTTGGAAATGTCCAACTTAAAAAATAGGATACCACAACGAACCTTAGTGTTTAAATCATGGGTCATCGCTTGGGCTAACAAAACATTATCCAAAATAGATCGACCTTTAACAAAATCAGTTTGGTTGGGGGAGATAATTTTAGGAAGTAGAATACTTAATCTTTTAGCCAAAGTCTTAGAGATGAGCTTATTAAAAAAGGAACAAAGGCTAATTGGCCTAAAATGGCTCCAAAGTTCAGGATTTTCTATTTTTGGGATTAAAATAACGGAAGTGCTAGAAAAATATTTGGGGAGGATACTTCCCTTGAAAAAAAAAAGTCCAAAATAGCTTTAATCAAATCTTCTTTGATGATATGCCAGCATTTTGAAAAAAATAAGGTAGTAAGGCCATCGACCGGACCTAATTTTTGTATTCATATTATGCAAAATGTTAGCATGAGGGGTAATGAAGTAAGCATATTGTTATCTTCATCAGAAATGAGAGTAGGAATAACTTCAAGCAAGGAAATGTCATCAAAAGTCATATTTTTATTAAGGAGCTCAGTAAAAAATGAAACGCCAGAATCAGTAAGCTTCTTATTATCAGTACACTAGATATTATCATCAGTTTTAATTTTTTTAATGTGATTTAGAGCCTTTTTCTTTTTAACCATGGCATAAAAATATTTGGTATTTCTACCGCCATCAGATATCCATTTTGTAGAAGTTTTTTGCTGCCAATAGGTCTCCTCCATGTCTTGGTAACATGTTAACCTATCTTTGGCTTAAGTTAGTAAGGAAATTTTGGATGGATCATTAACAATAGTGTCTTCTAAAACTATAACCTCATGTTCTAAATCTTTGATGTTGGCAAAAAGATTTTTGAAACTGTGTTTGTTCCACTAATTATGGCATTGTTTGAGCTTTTTTAATTTGAACCATAGTCTCGTCATCCCGATAATAGAGTCATCGAGATGAAGAGGTTCAGCCCAATTACTAGCAACCACCTCCATAAATCTATCATCCATAAGCCACATATTTTGAAATCAGAATAGAATATGAGAGAAGGGTTTATATGCACTAACCTTAACAGTGATGTGCAAGGGAGAATGGTCCGATAGGGTTCTACTGAGATGCTCAACAGAGGTAATAGGAAGAAGGTTGATCCAAAGATCGTTAAAAAGGATCCTATCTAATCTTTGCCACAGTCTGTGGTTATTCTAAATGAAGTGAGATTCAGTAAATCCCATATCAGTAAGATGACAGTCCAGGATCATGTTATTGAATTCCTCCATGGAAAATAGGTTAGGAGCATTACCACCAACTAGTTCAGAAGAGGAAGAGATAATGTTAAAGTCCCCACCCACAAACCAGGGAGCATTGATAGAGGAAGAGAAACTAACAAGATCTTCCCACATAATCCTTCTACCATTCCTATTACTAGAGGCATAGACAAAAGACCCAAAGCAACACCAATTATCGTAAGTAATTTTAGCATTTACAACCTGGGGTAAATCCTGTATAACTTGCAAAACAAAGGGACTCTTCCAAAAAATCCAAATTTTATTACTCGAGTTAACACAAAAATTATCAAAACCAATCATTCTAACAACAGAGGAAATATTAGAAGGGAGAATAAAGGGTTCCAAAATGACCAAGAAAGAAATATTATAAGAGCGAACTAAATTACTGATTCTGTTTCTAACAGAGAGGATACCAATCCCTCTCACATTCCAAATAAAGAAATAAACCATTTATTTTTGGGCAAAGGAGCCAGATCGAGTAACTCTGGCAAAGCCAGGAAATCTAAATTTAGAGGGTTTGTTTTTCTTTTTTAAAATTGTCTAAAATTTATTGGCCATATCCACAGCATCACCATACGATAATCATTGATCAGGAAAATGCTTGGGAAAAGGAGGCCCATTGAGGTCAGCATTACAGGCCATTCACCTTCTTCCAAATCATTGTTATGTTGTAAAGTCGGATTAGGAATCAGGTCAAGGTTAGAAGAAGAAGCACAAGAAGTATTAGACGCAGGAAAAACACAAATACCTAAGTCAGGAGTAGAAACTATATCTAAATATTGAACATCAATCATTCCTTCATGATCAATCGCTTTTCCTTTAATTAAAGGTGTCAAAGAGGTAAGAATAGATGCATTGGATATAGAGTTAGCAACCAAAAGTTGTGCAGAACTATTATTAGTAACATTAATGCTAATATTGTTGTTGTTCAAGTGAATATTCTCATTAGGAGGGACCGCATCATTATTAGCAAGTGTGGCATCCTGCAGTTGACCAGGCATAGCTGCAGCAATATCAGATTGAGGAATAGGAAGCTCAAGGAAATGGTCGTCAAATTCCGGTAAGGAGATATCAGAGACCATAGCATTTTATGGTTTAATCAATGGAGCCTTAAGAGATGGAGCTGACTTAGGAGGCACAACAGAACTTTTCTTGAGGTGTGGATGAAGCACAAAGCATTCTGAAATCCCATGCCCATGAATTTACAATGAGAACAAAAAATAAGAAAGTTTTCAAAATCCACTTTTTGTAAATAACCGTATTTCTCAGAGCCTAACCAAATTTCCTTTGGGTATTTTTTAGTTATATCCAACTCAACAAGTATCCGAGCAATAGATGACATTGTGTTAAAAGCAGTCGCCTGATCCAATTGGAGAGGCCGACCGAACAACCCACCCACGGCAAAGAGAAATTCAGGATTAAAGAAATGCACACATAAATTGAGAATGGAAATCCAGACATGAACAATAGGAGACTCCTCCTTAATGTCAAAATAAGGCGTACATTTCAACAAATGCATCTGATAGTTGAAAACAAAATACGATCATCTAGAAAAACTCGAGAATAATCCAAATCGTTTGAAAGCTGAATCAGAACATGGCACGAGTCTATCAATCCAACAGAAAAATACCAGAGAGTTTCAAACTATGAAAAAAAGATCTAATATTCTCCATAGTAGGACGCCGTAGCGCAAATTTACCCACCAATGAAAATTCAAATGGTTTAACAAGCCTTTCCACCATAATAGCACATAATCACCCCGAAGGAAGTAAAGATAAGGTCAAGTGACTCACCACGCTTGCCTTACCCGCAAGAACATCTTTGAATGATTTAGAAGCCAGGGAGGGATTGGAACCAGAGATCCCCGAGGGTTCAGGAAGTTTCACAACCGCAACAGAAGAAGCAGGGTTTCTCCAAGGGGAAACAGATCGTATCCATGATCAGCAGGCGCGCATGTTAAGCAAACCGAAAACCAACCAGGGACTGCGAGACGAAAGAGGAGCCAAGAAAGCCACACGACAACGAGGGGAGGAGGAAATCGCCAGAGCAGGGGATGGCTAGGATATATATAATGAAAAGAGTTTAGAAAAAAAATACAAATTATGAAAAATGCCCAATTAATAGAACATATTACAGGCTAAACTTAGGCGACCAAGTTGAAACAGTTTTAGAAAAATAGAAGAAAAAAGTTGACTTTTTTTATTAATGCAATTTGATAAGTTAACGCTCTCGTAACTCAGTTTATTTTCGACGTTAGGGTTAAAATTGTTATTAAAATGAGAATGCATGCAAATATTTTTAAGAAAGAGTGAAAAAAATAAAAACTTTCTTTACACTCATGCAACAAATTTGAAATCAATTTTTAATCTATAAACAATGTCGGAAAATAAGAAAAAAAAACATCATTTTTTAATATTAAAAACAAAACTCAGAAGTACAGTGAGGTAAGCACTTGCTTGGGATCAATTTTATTTTATATTTTACATTTTTATATATTATTTTAAAATATATTGTTTAATATATTTTAAGAATTTTTTTAAATTTTTAATCTCAATAATATTATTTTTAAAAAATAGTTAAAATAATTTTTAGATATTTTGAATATTTTTATAAATAATTATCACCATCAAATACATTTCATTTTAAAATAAAAATTAAAAACAAAAATTCATCCAAACAGCCTTTAAAATAATCGATCTTTGATAAATTAAAATAATAATAAAATTGGTCATAAATGAAATCTTTGAAGCATTTTGGACATAAATGGAATAAGAAATGTCATATCTAACCAAATAGCCTTTTTGACATCGTGAAGTTAGCAGCACTCCTCAGATTCGCCGCTGCAATCTCCTCAGCGGTTATAGCCGGCATTATCCGATCGTCCACGATCTGCTTCCTTATCATAAAGCGGTTCTGCTGATCGCTAGCGTCGGAAGAATAGATTTGCTTCTCCATTACTTTCCATGCAAAGGCGGCACCTTTATCGGCTGCAAGCTTCGCAACCCACTCTGGCGTGTTTTCTACTACTTCTGTTTCGTCGGCGGTGGTTGCTTGTTTAGGAAGAGGAAGGGAAGAGGGCAGCATCGAGATGAGATCGAGTGTTTCCATATACTCAGTTTTAGAAGAAGTAGCAGACGATAGCAGAGAGAAAGAGAAGGAACGGAGAGAATGAGGAGCCATAGTTCGATCAAGTTGGTGAATTAAATGGGTCTGGGGTTGATTTTATAGACATATTTCAGCTTGGTTTTTCTTTCCTATAATAAGTTTTACCTTATTATTATTATTATTATTATTTAAAGATCTGAGTGAATCTGAGTTTCGGACCTATGGACAGCTGCATACTGTATTTTTGGAAACAAAATATTACTTGTTTGATTTTTTTAAAAAAATATAAGTTGAGGCTACATATATCAAGGCGTCATTTTACAGATTAAAAAATGGAACATATTATTTTTCCTGACATCTTATTTATTCTGAGGCAATTCATGATCAGAGAAAATGGGAAATAAAATCAAATCGAAATATTTTAAAAGCAAAATGGCATAATTTATTTTCTGGCTAACTGTTATTTTAGTGTTATTCAGTATTCGTATAATTTTGTTAATATCATTACAGAGTTATGCCAACTAAAATATTCATTGAATATGTGGAAGATTTTTTACGTTATAATTATTTCGCAATATCTACTTCAAAAAATTCTCTTGCCGACGAAGAAGCCCTTCAAACTTTTATATACTATATTATCTTATTCTTTTATATCTATAAATTAATCATCTTTAATTTAAATTTTTAAAACTGACATTTAAATATTAAAATTCATAACAAAAACCTAACTTATTTTTAATTTTTATAAAATTCTCAATAATTTGATTGCGACACACTCGAATTCATACGCCTAATAGTTCAAAAAAAATTATATAAGATAATTAAATTGTAAATACATATATATTGGATGATTGATTTATAAAAATTTCTTATTAAAATTAAAAATAATTTAAAATCAAACTTGATTTAAAATATTGTTAAACTTAATTTTGAAATTGACATTACAAAATAATGATATTTCTATAGTTTCTAATCCATGATATTTGGGAGTATTTTCACTAGATTTTAACCCAATCATTGCAATCATGCTTGATTTTGGCATAACTAAAGTTCCCTATTTAAGTTGAAATCAATTATGATCATTTTTTGAGTGATGTTAATTTTTTGAAAGCTTCATTTTTATGGTGCATTTGGAGCTTTTAGGCAGCTTATAGCTTTCTGGCTGCTTTACTTTCTTAGAAAAGAGAAAAAAAACTTCGTTTATTCTTAGTTTTTCTTCTAAAATTTTATGGTGAAAAAAATGTTTTAAGAATCAAAGTTTTTAGGGTATGGTGAGTGTTAGAAAACTATTTTTTTTTAATTTTCCAAAAAAAATTTATTTGTAACACACATATCAATTTTTTAAAAAGCGATTCTTCTTCAGACTTTACAATCACTTTTCAAAAGTATATTTGTCCCAGATCCTTAGAAACTTGTTCAAATTTATAGTTTACTTATTTAAAATGATATTTTACTTGTTTGAAATAAGATTTTTTTTTAAAATGATAATTTACCTGTATAGGGAATATAAGCAAGTATTATTATTATTATTATTATTATTATTATTATTATTATATTAAAAGCTTAGTTTTAGAAACGTAAGTCCCATAAACACATTATTTTAGTTCTTTTAGTTCATTTTGACTCTTCTTGATCATATTTAAGTAAGTGGATCTATAATCATACAGTTCTCTGCGCAATTCTTCTATGGCATATTTTGTTGTCATTAAAGCTTATAAAATTAGATTATTATCGATTTAATAATCATGTCAAAATAATCAATAAATCATCAAATTAAATTAGAAGTGATAAAAATCCTCCAAGATTTTTTACAATATTGTTGATAAATTACACTAATAATGAAGTCCATGATATGATTATAATATTAAATCAGAATAAAAAAGATGAATGAACCATATTGTAAAAAATATATTATTTAAATCTGATTGAATATTTTTATCTTGATTGAACATTAACCAAGTCCATGATATGATTATGATGTGTTGGTTATATTTATTGGTAACATGATTTAGTTTTTTTTTTTTATGTGAACTTAATTTTTTGAGCTCTAACACATAGTAAGGTTAATTAGATGCATATGAGTTGAAATTTTACTTTTAAATCATTGTGAATTCAATTGATTTTTTTTTTTTTATGTCTGATATTTACAGTGGTTTAAAATGCCTCAAATATTATAGATTTATGATAGTTTATAACGGCTATAAATTTGAAGCCCTATGAAAATTTAAATCACAAAAAAAATGCTGTATATTAGAAGTGACTTAAATCATCATAGATAATATAGATCTGCAACAGTTTAAATCAGCACATAAATTAATGTTGCATTGTGTTGACTTATATATAAAGTTTTCATATAAACATTTTCCTCTTCTAATCACAATTCTATCCATCCAAAGTTAACATAGTAACTTGAAAGCATTTGAATTTTGATCAATTCTAAAAAAAATAGTTTTGGAATGTTTTTATTTATTATTTTTTTTTTTTTTTAAATCTATAGATTGATAAGCAAATTTGTTATCTCAATGGCTAGATTTGTCTATATAGCAATAAAGAGGTCATTTTTTTAAAGCAAACCCATTTTATGAAATATAAAATTGATATGAATTTCATGCAAAAGCTGTTACAAAAAAATAAAGAAAAATATATATTATAATGTTATATTATAACATTATAATAACGTTATAATATATAATGTTATTCTTAATGTTATTATTCTAACGTTATTATAAAAAAAAATATTAATTATGTAACTTATAACATAAATTAAATAAATATAGATAAATTAATTCATAACTTAAAATAATAGCTAGTAACGGTTATAAATCATAATTAGGTGATTTAATATTTGGCTCTAATCTCTCACTTATAAATAGATGATAATGTGAGCTTGAATGGAATGACAAAATCTGAATATTCTCTCTTCCTTTTTCCATTCACAATTTTTCTTGTCATTCTCTTCATTTCATTTTTGGCCAACAAGAGACACATGATTAGTTTGAAGTTTTACCGATCAGTCGTGGTGCACGCGCGATCAAGGCAAAACAACAGGTTGTATCTAACGAGAAGAAAAGAGCACCGCAAATTGGTGCACCCAAGGCTTGATCTACTCTAAGGATAGTATCATCGGCACTCCTCCCTCCCAGGCTATTTTGATCTCATTATTTTTATTTTTATTATTATTTGCATAGTTGTGTTAAATTTATTTCTTAATTGCTAATTTATTTCCTAATAGTTCTAAGAATCTTAGAGTATATCAAAATATTGCATTTGTTTTAATTATTTTCACTAATTAAAAATATATGTCTACACAAATATTGCTTCGTCATGATGATGTAAATCCGAAAAAATTTATAAGAACACATTTTAAAAGATGACAAAAGAAAACTGTATATTGGTTGACATGTTTAGGATTAATTTCTGTAATATTTAATCCTCCTTTATCCGAATCTAATTCCGAAAGAGAAAATGATTCTTCTTTCGATGATGGGTTAGGAAAAGGAAAAACTCCACAATATATTGATTTTCTTTGTCTTTGATGTATTTTTAATGTTCTTTTCTATCATCTTTATGACATGTTTTGTACACCAATGTCTTCTTTTGAGCTTTGGAAAGCACTTGAATCAAAATATGAAAATGAAGATGTGGGTCTAGAAAAATATTCGGTCGAATCATTCAATAAATGTAAAATGAGTGATTCTCACACCGTATTAGATCAAGTAAATGAAATTCAAATATATTATTCATGATCTAAAAGAACATGACATAAGCATGACATTCTTCTTTTTGATAAGACAAGAGAGGGAGTCCAAGAGAAACTTGAATTATGGAGGTCAACATTAGAGTCTAAAGGTTTTCATTTAAGTAGATCTAAAATTGAATATATGGAGTGTAATTTTAGTTGTAGAAGTTCTAGTAGTAGTGTTGTGACATTAGG
Organism: Cymbidium sinense; assembly: GCA_021442155.1. Taxonomy (NCBI): domain Eukaryota; kingdom Viridiplantae; phylum Streptophyta; class Magnoliopsida; order Asparagales; family Orchidaceae; genus Cymbidium; species Cymbidium sinense. The sequence goes on along the minus strand of CM038222.1, from coordinate 125,754,411 downwards.
TGAACAAGTCATTAATAACAGTGAGCGATTCAGAAAAGCTCTATTGTTCAAAATGATGGTGAAATAGATGGAGATGTTATTAGTAGAATTCAAGTTGGATGGTTGAAGTGGAGGAATGCAACTGACCTGTTGTGTGAAAGAAAAGTTCTACTTAAACTTAAGGGAAAATTTTATAAGATGGTGATAAGACACAATGACTTATGGTGCGAGAATGTTGGCCAATAAAGAGAAGCATAAGACTAAGTTAAGTATTCTGAGATGAGATGGATGCTCAGGTGGATGAGTGGCTTTACTCTTAGAGATAAAATCGAAATGAGTATGTTGGGAAAAAGTTGGAGTAGCTCCGATGGCAGATTAGAGAGAGATGGTTTGGTTTGGCCACATAAAGCGTTGGCCGTCGATGACCCAGTTAGAGAGTAGATGCATTAGAATTGCCTTATGTTAAGAAAGGTAGAGGTAGACCTAAAAAGACTTGGTTAAGATGTATAAAAAATGACCTTAGTATACTTGAATTAAATGAGAATTTGACACATAATAGGACACAATGGAGTTGAAGGATTCATGTAGCCGACCCCACTTAGTGGGATAAAGGCTTGTTGTTTTTGTTGTTGTAATATGAGTTATCATCGAGCTTCATATCTAGTATTTAAAAAGTTATTTATTGAACAACAAATGAGTTTATTCATAAACATAAATAAACGAATTAAACTAAGTTCAAATTTGATTTATTTAACTTTAGAGTTTTTTAAAAACATTTAAGTTTGTTTATTTACTAATTTGAACAAACATGATCTAGTATTAATCTAATCGAATTCGAGTTGTTCATCGAGTGCATTGGTTCATTTAAAGCTCTATTTTGAACTATCTTGCAATGACGAAAGTTGTCCCTTATGATGTTTTGGACACTCAACTATAAGAATCTACTTAAATGAAGCCAATCGAAACCAACATCAAAGCTAGCTCTCTCTATTTGTCTTTAAGAAATGTTGGCTGTATAAACTTTTTGTTTTTTTGCATGTCAGCAAAAGTTAAACTATGTAATCTAGTTGGGATGGTCATATAGAAAGTAAACTTGTATAAATGAGAAGATGTTACCCAACTTTTGTCCAAATTATCGTTTGATAATCTAGTCTTCTCTTGTGGCTTCTTATCACACTTTAGTGTGATCTTATCTTCATTTACCTCATTTGTTACATGTTCAATTAACTTATTTCTATCAGAACGTTGGCAACAGAGTTTGCACATTAGTTGTTGTTGTAGAATATAATAGAATTTCTTTTGTAATTATTTTATAAAAAAAAATAGCTTATTTTTATGACAAATTCTTATGCTACTGTTGCACAAAGTAATCGTTTTTAGTTGTGTGATTATTGCCTTGTTAGTAGAGATAAGAGTCATGATGAGCTCAATCATGTAGTCTTCTAGTTATATAGAGTAGGTTTAGTGCCTCTTGAATCACTCCTCAAGAAACAAATGGAAAATGAACCTTTATAAAATTGCTCTAAATACTTGGGTGAAGGTCAAGCCACCATCGATAAGGATGACATCAAATGCGATCAATGATGATACATGATATAGTAGTATACTATAGTTATTATCTGAAATTTTATTTTATTTTGGTTATTTTTTAAATACTATGAAATGATTGTATTATTATTTAGTTCTTTTATGATGCAGCTTGAGGACCTTTCTGAACCTTCCAAGGATAGAGAGGGTAAAGATAATGTGACTATTTTTGATAAAAAGGAACCTTCTTTGCCGGAAATTACAAGGGAAACCAGTTCAGTGGATGCGTCTGCATAGGGAGCTCCAGGATGGCATTTCCACAGTATTAATATTGGTGAGTAATATTCCTTTTTAACTTAGTGAATTTGTATATTTTATTGTCATTTCTACTGTTTCTATATTTCTCTTAGTATAACATTAAGAGTAATTAGATTCCTATAGATATTGTAACTCTCCAAATTCATACCTTTTTGCTGCAAAGCTTGATTTTAGAATATGATTAGTGTGACTTAATTTTATTATTATGAGTAGTAACTTCAAAGCTTCATATTAATTTATTTTGTTAATTAAGAGACTATTTGCTTGTTTAGGGCAGTTTGCACTTTTCTTTAAGTTGTAGAATTATTGTGGAAAAGTAGTTTTTTTATTTTATTTTAACTGTTGTGAGTATTTATTTATTTTGAAAAGTTGGCCATAGTTCATGAAAATTTTGAAATATAATAAGAAAGTTATAGTTAAATAATATAGTGATAGTCATTAAAAAAATAAAATCTATAAAATTAATTGATGCATATGAAACAATGTGATGAAGCACGATATCTGTTAAAGCGTTCTCATTTATATATATATATATATATATGATTTGCATATCACCAGTGTAATCTGAATCAATATAGATTGACATCTTCATTGATTTGAACTAGAAAGTAAAACATCTTTTATTTTATTTCAAGTAATTTAACATTAATTCTTTACATGCCATTCTCTTTATGTTTTAATGACAATGATCATGTAGGAAGTTGAGACTATGCCAACTATTGATATAAAGCAGAATCTGATTGTAAAGTGACATATAAAGTTTTTAAATCTTTGTGTTGATTACCTCGCACTTATAAGACCAACCATTGAATATTAAGACAATCACCCTTGAAGGGCATCATATTAGAACAATTGTTGAGCTTGACATGTTAAGCTCGTAAGCTCATTTGAAAATTTATTCATTTGAATTTTGCTCATATTTCAAATTGTTTGGTGATCTATTATTTTTGTTCGACTTGTATTGATTATAATGAGCTCATTGAAATCATTTTGATTCAAATTGACTCTAATTATTGAAGTATTGTTTACCTCTTTCAAGCTCAAAATATTTATATTTTTGTTGGCTTGATTACTTAATGAATGATTCAAAAATGAGTTACTTAACGAGTAATTTTGATTAATTCAGTTTTGAGACGATCTTAACTTATGGAAAATAAAGATTGGTTAGGTTTAAGATTATATTAAATATAGAATTTTTTATAGAATTTAGGGGGAATTAGTGGAAATAATAATTAGTGAAAAAATTAAATAATATTTTGATAGAAATTAAATGGAATGAATATAAAGGATAATGGAAATTTCACTAAGTTATTTTATGTTTAAAATGCTAATAATAAAAATGGGGATATCATACTTGACATGAATGAGGTCAGTTATAGATGTTTGTTAATAAGATTATGTTGATGAAGATATCATAAATTTGAATAGTTTTTAAGCTATTTAAGTTGGATTTGTAGATAGTTGTTTTAAAAAAATAATTTTGTGAAGAGGTGAATGAATTATTGTAATATATAATTGAGCAAGCTGTTGTTTGATGTGAATAGTAAAATAAATCTAAAGATTTTGAGTTTTTTTTTTGTTGTTTAAATGTTTGGTTTAGAGTAAATTAAATAAAATCAATTGTGTGGAGAATTTAGAATACAATGGAGTATTATTTATTTTTGAGGAATTTAAAATTTACTTAATTTGTGTGAATTTTAAATATATGAAAATTTGCAGGTCACAATTTTAACCATCATGCCCTCTATTTTTGTTCATCACATCCGATTAAATAAATAAATTCAATCTTAATATTTCAAATTGACATTCAAATATTGGCATTTATAACAAGAGCTTAATCTATTATTTTTTATTTTTGTATAATTTTTAATGATTTGATCATGATATATATAAATAAATAAATAAAGAGTGATTAAAAGGTTATTTGTAAAAATCCCTAATTAAATTTCGTGTTGACTTAAGAAGATACAATAGTTAGTTATTATAAATATGAAAAATGTTTTTAAGGAGTGATAAGAAAACACTATTGTGACTTACAATGATGAGAAAAGATATTTTGCAAATAATATAATAAGCAAAGTAAAGCTATAATTTAGTATTATTTATATCATCGTTTGGATATAAAAGTAGGAGGAAAGGAGATGTATGTAAGAATAACCATGCATGACTAACCCAAAACACCGACATATCCATTTATATCCCATCCATGCATATGTATGTATCTAAAGAGAAATCTCGAGGTCAAGCTTGTTCCCTATAATGCCTTGCCATCTCCATCCCAGCCCACATCTCAACTGACGCTGAAGTAACTCGGCGACGAAATTCTCACAGTAGTTTAAAAGCCTGAAGCTTTACTCATCCCACCTCGTAAGATAAAGCAAACAACCCCATCCATTTATTCACCATCACCTCAAGTCCACCATGTTCTCTACCTGTTTCCTCTCTCCACCTTCTCTCATAAAGTCGCTAGTACTCTTCATATTCGCTTCCATCTCCTCTTGTCATCTTCATTATCAGGTCTTGACGCTTTCTTATCATGAAGCGGTTGCTTGCTCGTAACGAAGCATAGATTTGCTTCTCCATTACTTTCCATGGAAAGGTGGCTCCTTTATCGGCCGAGCTTAGAACCCACTCGGCATGTCTTCTACGTCCTCTGTTTTGATGGCGGTGGTTGCTAGTTTAGGAATAGGAAGGCGAACTCGAAATGAGATCAGTGTTTCCAAATACTCAGTTTAGAAGAAGTAGCATAAGAGAGAAAGAGAAGGCGGGGAAAATATTCCATACGTAGGTTTATGCGGACTCAATCGGATGACGCAACGCAGATATATTGAATAAAGCGGCGTAAAATGGCGTAGAACGGCGCTATTTTCCGGGGTTTAGCGGCACCGACCGACCCGATTTACCTCGTCTAAACCGCGGGAACAAAATATCTACGTCGTTGGTATTCTTTTCTAATACTGCATGTGGCTTTCGGCGAAGAGAATTTCTGAGCTCCATTGTCGGTTGGCCCACCTCGTCGTTCGATCAGCGGCTTAGGGCTTCTAGCGAATTTCAAATTGAGGTATTACGGTTGGTTACACGGTATTTCATGCATTGCTGAACTTAAAAGATTTTAGGGTTTTCTCTGTCTTTGTCCATTACAATCCATCAGTATGTGTTTCTAGGTTTATTTATGGCGTCCCTTTGATTTTATATGGCTACTTTTTGTGGATATATTTGCCCTATTTGGATGATATATGTACTTTATAATGCATTAGGAACAATGTCGAGGTTGATTAGTTCGGTTTTTACTAGTATTTTGCATCTGTACTCTCTGTATTAACATGAGAGTCTGAGTATTCAGTATTTGTTTTCATTTATTTTTTTTTTACATTTGGTGGTTATTGAGACAATGTTTACTGCTTCTCTGTGGAAGTAGATTAGAGCATTTACATATATACTCTCTGTACCCCCTATACTTTCTTGAGATTTTGCATTTGTTTTCAGTCCATTTTTTCCCGTTTGGAGAACATACTATGGCTAGAATCCATTATGAATAACTGGGAAGGTGTGTTTTGCCAGTTTGGATGTGTTTTGTGGAGAAAATGAATCACCTTCTACGTCTGTCATACTCTCATGCATTGCCTCCTCTACTCCTATTGATATTAGAGGATTTTAGTTTGTTTTTTGTTGATTGTTCGGCCTGGTTATTGAGACAATGTTTACTGCTTTTCTCTGGAAGTAGATTAGAGGTTGTTTAAAAGCTAATTTTGATGCTTGTTTGCAAATGTACTCTCTGAACCCTCTGTACCCTCTATACTTTCTATTGGCAGCCTTGGACGTCGGGTGAAGGCACGGCAGATGAGGAAGAGGAAAGCTGTGTTCTCTCCCTTCACGTTCACCAAGCTAAAGATCTAGTGATTTGCCCTCCACCCAGCGGCCCGTGGGGTATTATGTTAATTTCATGAATAATGTGATACAATAGATGTCCGGTTGTTGGTTTCACCCTTACGAATTAGCGGTGGCGTCGGCAGCCAATTTTCTCCATGAGAGCCTATATTAGTTGTGGAGGAGCACCGGTCAGTACGAATTTCGATTCTCGAGCTTTAGATGACAATGGATATAGCTTTTAATAATTATTTTCACCTAAATAATTATATTCTGACCAGTAGAGCAGCGGCTTCGTGCACTTCCCATCGAGATGGCATGCCTCATTAGATGCTCCACCTCATAGGCCGTTTGTGCTCGATTCTAGGACAAGTAAGTCACGACACCTTGCTCCTTTTCACATAGATTCAAATGTCATATCATTCTAACTACTTCTATTAATTTCTCGCTCAATAAATTACAAAACAATTCGATAATAGGAGATCTGATCGATTTGGAAATATTATTATTTCTCGAGGCATTGACGATTCTTGACGGATCGAGTATCGCCGATGCACCGTCGATCGTTCATATCTTGGAGAAGTACTCCCGTGAGTGTATGTCCCATTCCTATACATTTCATGCTTACATTGGGTGAGTTACTCCTCCAAATTTAGTGGTTCTGCAATTCATTCATGATATCCATGTGTGTCTGCTATGAATTATAGATGTTATCTTGCATCCCTGCAGAATTATGCGCAGTATGGCTTGCTAAAAGAAAGCAAGATGTATATCCAACATGTCTTTGACGATTGATCCGTGCTTATTCCAGTTATCCATGTCGACCTTTGGACACTTCGTCGAAATATCAAGCTTGGCGTGTGGTCATTTCGACTCATTGCCACCGACACATAAAACCATTCTAGGAGATGGTATGCACTCTTCTTCTTTGGTTCTCCGAGGATCTAACTAATATCTTGCTCATCTTTTACATGCGGATCAAATTCTGGCTCGGGGATATCGACATTATTTCACAACCCAGTAAAATGGCCGGTTGAAGCGGTGGCGGGTTGCGATTCCGGTGTCGGCATTGCGGCATGTTCATTTGCAAATACATGGAGCTATCGAGTAGCCGATTAAGCGGGCTCGTACCATGGCGGGACAAAAAGATGAATAGATTTAGGGCCGACTTTGTTTATGCGATTTTTTGCTTGGCCTCAAAAAATACTTAAATCAAATTTGGATGCTTGAGTTGTTCTCTGTACAGCACATTCTGTTTAGGTAGGGATAATTCATTCTGTTATTTCAGTGGGTTGATTTGTTCTATTAATTTAGTTTTTATGTGTTGCTGCTCCTGCAGATATGGGAGGCATGGTTGAATTGTCCCAAATTGGTCTATGTTTCCGCATTTTTTTAGGATCTGTCCAGTTTTGTTGAGTCAGTCGGTTTTTTGTCGAAGGGGGTGTATATTCATTCGTTATTTTAGTTTTCCTCTTCACGTGCGTGCGGTTTGAGGCGTGTTGAATTGTCCAAAGTTGGTCTTTTCTGTACTCTGTACTGCTCTCACCTCTATCTCATGCCTGTGCACTCCCTCTCTCTGTGTCATTTCTATCTTTTATCCTCTGGGCCAGGCGATACATACGTACCTCATGTCTTACATTGCCTCTGTGATAACCTCGTACCTCTGTGCCTCTATCTGCACCCTCTGTACCCTCCATACCTCTGTGTCCATTTCCTTCTCGTGCTCTCCCATTTACCTTCATGCATACTCATTACTATACCTCTGTACCTCATTCTGCCCTCTTGTGCCTATACCTCTGTACCTCATACCTCTGTCCCTCTGTAATGAATCTATACCTTATGTACCTTAAATATTTACAGGGCGATTGTGGCGTCAGTTCTGACACTCTTGGACTTCACTTTGGTTTCTAAGACAAAAAAATAGAATGAATTAAATATTTCAGAACCTATAAGTACAACTTGAGCAAAGGGGTAGTACTTGTGGATTTTTTGGACTTCTCCCAATAAGCCTTGAGCCTTGCGTTGAAACACCCTTTGGGCGTCTCTTGATTGGATCCTTCTCCTTATCCTTGGCCAGATGATGTGGTCTTCTTCCTCTTAACGTCAAGCGGTGGAGAATTCCCACTTATTACGAGTCCACTTCATCGATAGTCGGCAGAGATGCAAGCATGTAATCCGACAATCTTATTACCACGCTTTAATTTGATATGCATATCGACTTATATGGTTCACGAAAATAATGTTCCATCTCTGCTTTCCACATGTACTAACCATACGAACCATTGTAGATGTTCCTCTTTGCTCGGTAGACCACCGCATGAGGAGGTACTTATCTCGAATCGCGACACATCATTAGAACTTCAATGTCTGACACAGTATGCTCATCATTTCAAATTTACGGCAACTACAAGAAATATCTAGATACATCAAAGTGGGCAATCCGGGTTTGGATGCATTCTTCTTCTCTAAGTTCCTCACCAAGTACTCCATGGGGCTATCATCGACACGATTAACAGATAATCCCCAACTCCATAGAAATTCTTCTTGAACATAGAGTAAAACTTCCTCGTATAAAACAAGCGACTTGCTTAAGAATTGGACTACTCTAGCAGAACAATTCTTTGGATACACTTGAAGTCTTCATCATGTTCATTCCGGCGCCATATTTCCATCACCTTCTCCATTCCCAAGAAACAATCTATCAGCGAACTTGTTGGTTTCGAAATACCATAACACACACTATTTGTGGCCTCACTACGCTGAGTTGACAAGATGTCCATACAAAATTTATCTTTGTTGAATGCGGTGGACCATTTCTGCCTAATTTTGTAAAGTTCAGATAACCAAGCATGATCATGCAAATTGCCTTCCTCTAGCATGTCAAACCAAGCATCCTCAAACTCATCCTCTGTGTCACATTTGCTCATGCATGTATAGAATAGCCCTTGAACTCTCTTGTTACTACTAAAGCAATGGACCTTGGAGGGGGCTTTCTTTGAGATATGCCATTGGCACAACCTATGACGCGTAGAGCGGTAGTATTCTCGATAGCTCATAGCCGATCTGATGGTAAAATATCGTTATAGGATGCGCCACCCATCAACGAAGAAATAATAATAATGTGAATGACTCGATGGTCTCTTAGACAAAAAAGGCTACTCGAATAAGACGTTTTGTCAATGATGATTCACTCCAACGAGTGACGCAAGATTATATTTATTGAGGCGATTTAGTATCAAAAATTATCACATCCCTAAAATAATCAAATTCAACCCTAGACATACCATTGCTCCAAAAAAAACTCACCAAGCAATCAGACGCATCAACCTGAACATCCCATGCAAATATCTCGTCCGCTGCTTGTCTTTCCTTGAACAGATAATTGATATCACCACTAATGGGTGACCTTCGCTCTCGGATGAAATTGAAAGCATCTCTTTTGTGAATCCAATATTCTCTACCCCACCAACTTTCTTAGTTAGATACAACGCGTATTCCACGCCGCCTCTCGTCTTTCAAAGCGATGCCTTCTCATCGAACGCTGATCCGAGAAGATCACCGCCTTGCCAATGAATGATTATGGCTCTATATATTTTTAACCAACCAATTCCCTCCAAATCCACAGAATCAATCGCCGGACAACTAGTCCTCGACGCTTTTCTGGAATTTTGTTATATGGTTTGGATTGACAGGTTTTTTCCGACCTGCTTTCGCACACAGAAAATCTTTCGATTTCAATTTCTTAGAGTTTGGCCAATAACTTGTATGGTCTTTTCTAACACTGAAGCCAGTTTGATGTGCATAATCACATACAAAGGCATAAGCTTTAGTTATACTGCGGTAGCAGATTCCCAAATTTGGGTCATTAGATAAAACAACTTCATCATCGCATTGCTCATTTCACCACATTCATCTGCGAAAACATAGAGTCCGCATAGTCACGTAATAGAGTACAGATGAAACAGAGAGTACAGAGAGCATAGAGGGTACATTTAGTCCAGAGAGTACAGACACAAAAAATACCCAAAAAATCGTTCAAACAGCCACCAAATTACAACAATTAAATTTTAATTACCATGATCTGAACAACCGGCTACAGAAAATGAACCTAAATTGGACAAAATCATCTGTGGGGTATAGAGGGTACAGAGGGTATAGAGGTACAGAGGGTACAGAGGTATGGAGAGTATAGAAGGTACAGAAAGTATAGATTCATTACTGGGTAGCACATAGTGTGAGGCATGAAGATGCAGAGAGTATAGACATAAAGTACAGAGGCATAGTGGTACAAGGTATATAGAGGTATAGAAGGTATATCCTAGAGGGTACAAATGTATGAAAGCGATACAGAGGGTACCTGAGGGTACAGGAGGCAGATGAGGGTACAAATATACAGAGCAGAGTGAGTACAGAGTACAGAGAGCACAGAGCAGAGAGTACAAATACCTAAAATCTCCTAAAATTGTCGAACGACCACCTCATTGCGATTGGGATTTAGTTACCATGATCCGAACAACGGCTGAGAAAGTGAAACAAAGCTGAAAAAAATCGTATACTGAAAGACGACAGAGAGTACATATGTAAATAAGCACTAAAAAATTAATCAAACCCACCAATTTCCTCAAGGATTACATTGAATATGTTTTCTCCAAGAGACCAAAATCATGAAAATAAATATGAACGGGTCGACATGAGAGTACCTGTGCAAAAGTTCACCGACATGCAAAATCCTGGAAAGACTCCAAATGTAGGAAATCTAACTTAAATAAATAAATTACAAACTATCGCTGTCATTTTATATATACAACTCCTTAAAAGATAACCGATCCATTTTATTATTTACACATCATATTTCAACGCCTCCATTTCATTCATTCTTCTCCTTCTTTCTTTTCGTAATGCTCTCACCGCAAATAAAAAAAAATACAACCACTGCCCCAAATGAAGATATTTATTTCTTTTAAATTTCTCCTGCGCATATACTCATTCCAGCTGGTCGGTCGGGCCGCTAAACCATGAAAATAGACGTCTTAAGGCGTCATTTTTTGGCGCCATTTATTCAATATATCTGTGCCACGTGTCGTCATCCGATTGGAGTTCGCACGTAAACTTATGTGTGGACTCCAGACGTAATATTTTCCCAAGGAACGGAGAGAATGAGCATCCATAGTTTGATAAATTGGTGCATTAAATGGCTGGTTTGGAGTTTATTTTATAGGCATAATAATAGCCATAATTGATCTATTTTTTTATATAATTATATCCCGTAGGATCAAAAAACAGTTGCCCTCCACGAGAAAATATTGCATCGTAATCCGTGTAATCCGTGTACTTTCCGTGCGAGCTCCAATCTTAGGACCAAAAAAACATATTATATTTTACATTAGAATTTTAATCATATTCTTTCATATCTCTGTCATGTTACTAATACTATGAATATAAAAATGATAGAGGATTTATATTTTTATTCAAGTCCATATCATAGACGGCTAATATTTTGATTCCCTCAATAGAAATTCGTTTCAGAAGTTCATATCATATAGGGCTTATATTTTGATTCTCTCAATAGAAGTCTATAGGATTATTTGATTGCCTACATTTAGAATGCAGTATAAAATGAATTCAGTGTAAAAAGATTACTTTACATTTATTTGGTTGAGAGTTTTATAAATTCATGATTTTACTTTTTTTGTTTGGTTGAAAAAAAATATAATGTAAAGTAATCTGAAGGTTTTGACGCCGCCAACAAATAGAGAGCGTGAAGCGGTATATGGCCGTGATCACTTTACATTGGCCAATGTATTTGGAATTCGCTCAAATCAGGTGAATTCCAAATACACCGAAAATGGGCTTTATAATGTATTTAAAATACATTACATTACACTGAAATTTTACTTTACTTGCAACCAAACGTTTGAAATGTTTAAATGCGTGCATTTGGAATACAATGCACTCCAAATGCACGCAACCAAATAGCCCCTATATCAGAGAGGGTTTCTATTAATTCTCTCAATCACAAATAATTTTTTTGATAATTTGACCATTCAAATGATTTAGGCTCATTAAATTCATCTCGTCGAGAGACTCGATTCAACTATAATTATTATGTTTAGAGATCGTTTGATCATCCATTTAGTTTCATGAAGTATTCATATATATATTTTTTAATTTGATTTGAGCTCATTTAAACTCGATTTAATCTAATTTTGATATTGACAGGATGTCTTTTTGAAACGTTCAATTTGCTTATAAATATAAATTTAGATTGTTTTTAAATTAATCTTATAAAATCAGATATTTTTATTGCCTCAATATATATACTTAATAAATTTTATTATGTTATATCATTTGTCCCTCTTATTTTTGAACGCTAAAGTTTATTTCGTCTAAAAATGCACTAAATTTTTACAAGTTAATAAAGCTATTGAAAGAGAAATTTTTAGGCAAATTCCAAATACACCGAAAATTGGCTTTCTAATGTATTTGAAATACATTACATTATACTGAAATTTTACTTTACTTGCAACCAAACGCCTGAAATATGTAAATGCGTGCAGTTGGAATGCAGTGCACTCCAAATGCACGCAACCAAACATCCCCTATATCATAGAGGGTTTATATTAATTGTCTCATTCACAAATAATTTTTTGATAATTTGACCATTCAAATGATATTCAATTCAAATGATCTTAGGCTCATTAAATTCATCTCGTCGAGTCGCTCGATTCAACTATAATTATTATATTTAGAGATCATTTGACCATCCATTTAGTTTCATGAAGTATTCATATATATTTTTTTGAGCTTGATTTGAGCTCATTTAAACTTAATTTAATCTAATTTTGATGTTGACAAGTTGTCTATTTGAAATGTTCAATTTGCTTATAAATATAAATTTAGATTGTTTTTAAATTAATCTTATAAAACCAGATATTTTTATTGCCTCAATTTATATACTTAATAAATTTTATTGTGTTATATCATTTGTCCTTCTTATTTTTGAACGCTAAAGTTTATTTCGTCTAAAAATGTACTAAATTTTTACAAGTTAATAAAACTATTGAAAGAGAAATTTTTAGGACTCACTCAATAATAATTTTTTTTATTAACATTTCAAAATAGTTTATATTAATTTTAAAATTTTATTATTTATTAGACATTACATTTAATTTTATTTCTTTTTCTATTAATTTTGATTTTAACACATGATATATGCATCATTTTTAATAATAATAATTATATATATACAGATATATATATATATAAGTTAGGAACGGAGAGAATGAGCATCCATAGTTTGATAAATTGGTGCATTAAATGGCTGGTTTGGAGTTTATTTTATAGGCATATTCAGGTACAGGGGCGGACCTATAAACTGCTCAGGCCTTAGGTGACTACAATATTAGCCAAAGTTTTTTTCGAGAAAAATAATAGCCATAGTTTGATCTATTTTTTTATATAATTATATCCTGTAGGTTAAAAAAAACAAAACAAAAAACAGTTGTATATCCTCCACCACCTGAAAATATTACGTCCGGAGTCCGCGTAGCAAGCTACGCGCGAATTCCAATCTTTAGACTAACAAAACATATTATATTTTGCATTAGAATTTTAATCATATTCTTTCATATCTCTATCATGTTACTAATACTATGAATATAAAAATGATGGAGGATTTATATTTTTATTCAAGTACAGTTATTTGATGGAGAGTTTTTTAAATTCATGATTTTACTTTTTTTCTGTTTGGTTGAAAAAAAATATAATGTAAAGTAATCTGAAAGTTTTGACGGTGGCCTCCAGGGATGGTGGCGGCAAAGGCTACCGGGTGACGGCGGCCGTAGATCACTTTACATTGGTCAATGTATTTGGAATTCGCTCAAATCGGGCCAATTTCAAATACACCGAAAATGGGTTTTCTAATATATTTGAAATACATTACATTACACTGAAATTTTACTTGCAATCAAACGCCTGAAATATTTAAATGCATGCATTTGAAATACAGTGCACTCCAAATGCACACAACCAAACAGCCCCTATATCATAGAGGGTTTATATTAATTCTCTCAATCACAAATAATTTTTTTGATAATTTGACCATTCAAATGATATTCAATTCAAATGATTTTAGGCTCATTCATCCTCGATGCCTTCGATTCAACTATAATTATTATGTTTAGAGATCGTTTGATTATCCATTTAGTTTCATGAAGTATTCATATATATATATTTTGTGCTTGATTTGAGCTCATTTAAATTTGATTTAATCTAATTTTGATGTTGACAGGTTATCTTTTTGAAACGTTCAATTTGCTTATAAATATAAATTTAGATTGTTTTTAAATTAATCTTATAAAATCAGACATTTTTATTGCCTCAATATATATACTTAATAAATTTTATTGTGTTATATCATTTGTCCCTCTTATTTTTGAACGCTAAAGTTTATTTCATCTAAAAATGTACTAAATTTTTACAAGTTAATAAAGCTATTGAAAGAGAAATTTTTAGGCGAATTTCAAATACACCGAAAATCGGCTTTCTAATGTATTTGAAATGCATTACATTACACTGAAATTTTACTTTACTGCCAAATGCGAATGTAAATGTGCATTTGGAATGCACTCAAATGCAGTCAAACAAATATCATAGAGGGTTTATATTAATTGTCTCAATCATAAATAATTTTTTGATAATTTGACCATTCAAACGATATTCAATTCAAATGATCTTGATTAAATTCATCTTCTGTCATTTCGATTACTATAATTATTATATTTAGAGATCGTTTGACCATCCATTTAGTTTCATGAAGTATTCATATATATTTTTTTGAGCTTGATTTGAGCTCATTTAAACTCATTTAAACTCGATTAATCTAATTTTGATGTTGACAGATTGTGTCTTTGAAATGTTCAATTTGCTTATAAATATAAATTTAGATTGTTTTTAAATTAATCTTATAAAATCAGATATTTTTATTGCCTCAATATATATACTTAATAAATTTTATTATGTTATATCATTTGTCCTCTTATTTTTGAACGCTAAAATTTATTTAATCTAAAAATGTACTAAATTTTTATAAGTTAATAAAACTATTGAAAGGGAAATTTTTAGGACTCACTCAATAATAATTTTTTTTATTAATGTTTCAAAATAGTTTATATTAATTTTAAATTTTTATTATTTATTAGACATTACATTTAATTTTATTTATTTTTCTATTAATTTTGATTTTAACACATGATATATGCATCATTTTTAATAACAATAATTATATATATATATATATATATATATATATATATATATATATATATATATATATATATATATATATATATATATATATATATATATATATATATATATATATATATAAAGTTAGGCCTCTTAAGTATAATTAATCAATAACTTTATTATTTATATATATTTTTTAATAGGTTGAGAAAGAGGGAGGCGCGGAGAAAAGAAGCAAGTTTTTTTCCCTTGTTTTAAACGTGTGTGTGTGTGTGTGTGTGTGAGAGAGAGAGAGAGAGAGAGGAGGAGAAAATATGATTTTTTTTTAATTTAAAAAGGTTTATCTTTATTTTAAGAAGATTAAAATTTTTTTTAGAATATGAGAGTTCTCTATTTTATTTATTATTATTTGAAAAAATTAAAAAGCTTTATTATTATTTTTTAATTTTAATTTTTTTTAAAGAATTTAAAGAGTTGAATTTTAAGTATAAATACTCCTAAGGAGACCAAAGAAAATCACATCTTCTACTCTCTTTTGGTGGCCCCCATTGACCTGTATGGTAGTGCACGACTTCCATCATAAGCTCTAGTTCTCCCCAATGTTAGGGTTTGAAACTAACCAAGTTAGGCGGCGTGTTTCCCAAATTCAGGCTCCAATGTACTTCCAAGTTCTTTTAACTTTTTTCAAATCTTGGAGTCCTCCATTTACCTATATGATGGTGCGTGACACCCCTTCCAGACTCCAACTCTTTTGATTTCGGGGTTTGAAATTGACATTATTAGGTGGCACCCATCCTGAATTCAGGCTCTAATGTGATTTTGAGATTCTTCATTTTTTTTCATGTAAACTTAAAACTTTCATGGATAGGTGGTCCATGAACTCCTTTCACAAGCTCCAATTTATTCTTTATGCTTAGTAAGGCCTTTTCCCAGCATAAAAAGTATATAATATGGTATTTGTAAAATTTTTTCCCCCAAATAGTGGCAAGAATCTTATATCCTTCTTTAGACTTTAGCCTTGAAAAGATTATGGTTCATAAAACATATTTTGAGATTTTTAGTATACTTGTACTTTTTGAAGCTTTTGTCTTCTGAGACTTTTAACATATTTGTACCTTATGAGGTTTTTATCTTTTGAGATTTTTGATGTAATTGTACATTCTGAGGCTTTTATTTGATTTACTTGATGTCTTGAGGTTTTTGCCTTATGAGATTTTTGATGAGTGAAGACTCTATCAATCACTTGCTCTCTTGAAGTTTTTTTTAGTGAGCATCTTATTCACTATTAGCTTCCTATTGAGAGTTCATAAGGGGTGTGCCTTCTAGGAAAGAAATCTATGAAGAATTTTTGACATCTTCGAGATTGTTTGTTAGAGTGTTACTCGGTGATATTTAACTTATGTGGAAGAGATCAAAAGTTTTAACTTTCATTCGAGATTATTTTATCAGAGTGTTACTCAATAACTTTGATATGACACTTAAAATACTATTAGTCGAAGCACGAATCTTGATGTTAAAAACAAGGCGTCGAAGTTGAATCAAGCTCTTAAAATATCCTTGTAAACTTTGGGATATAAGTTAAATCCCTAAATAGCTCTCAAATATGAAGTGTTTATAGTCAAATCGAGCATCTCGACGAGCCGGTTCCAACAAGCCAAAGATCTTACAATTCCGACTTCATTTGGGCATTCAAATACACAAAATACATCATATGATTGAGGGAATCATCATGAGCCGTCAGATGGAGAGTGGTTGGATTTTGCATGTATTCTGACGCCACTCCCAATCTATAAATAGCTCCTCATTCCTCATATGGGGAGGCCAAGTGAAGGAGAAGGGAGGCCAAGCAAAGAGAGGAGAGCTCTAAGATCCTCCAAGCACTCGTGCCACCACTGACGGTTGTCACCACCCGCCGGCCGCCATCGCCACCACCCGATCCTCTGTCGACCATTGTTGTTGGTCATCATCACCGACCACTATCGTCGGTTATCGTCAACATCGTCGTCAACATCGGCGTCAACTTTTCGTCGCGTCGTCGTCAACTTTGTCAACATCATCCATTTCTCATATCAATTATGTAATCCCGTTGTCGGAAGATCTTGTACTCAAACGATACATAGTGAAAGCTTTTCTGGGGCTAGCCAGTTTTCCCTCTTTTGAGGTTTTCCACGTAAAATTCGAAGTTTTATTATTCGCTTTAAATACTGTGTCTTTGGACTCCCCAAAGAAGCTAAGGCGTAAACTTTACTCTACCGGTGGTTTTCAGCATAGCTTTGGCCTCGTGGGAAGTTGATTCTCATTATTTTATCTTGTATGACAACCAAGTTCCCCAACAAGATCAAAATTACCATCGAGGTGGAGCATTTCAAACTTTTAAGGAGCGCAAGCGAAGAAATAAGATTAACCAAACTTCGTTCCTTCAGATTTTGTCGGACAGTGGGGGGCAACTCTTAATCTCAGAATATTGCCCATGTTAATATGGTGAGCATCTAATCGATTACCATCCCAAGAAATAAGTCAAAGTTGGAGGATTTTTTCCAATTATACTTATGGAAAAACAAGACCAAGGTTAAGAAGAAACTTTGGCTATAAGCTCAAACAAATGTTTCAATATGACCTCTTCCATACAGGTTAACGTCATCGAGCAAAGACTCTGACAAACAACCTAGGATAGGTCAAAAGGTCTTTGGTGGACTTCCTACGACCTCTTCCACACAGGTTAACGTCATCGAGCAAAGACTCTGACAAACAACCTAGGATAGGTCAAAAGGTCTTTGGTGGACTTCCTACGACCTCTTCTACACAGGTTAACGTCATCGAACAAAGACTCTGACAAACAACCTAGGATAGGTCAAAAGATCTTTGGTGGACTTCCTACGACCTCTTCCACACAGGTTAACGTCATCGAGCAAAGACTCTGACAAACAACCTAGGATAGGTCAAAAGGTCATTGGTGGACTTCCCATGACCTCTTCCATACAGGTTAACGTCATTGGGTAACACCCTGACAAACAACCTCGGATAGGTCAAAAATCCTCAGTGGATTCAATTCGACCTCTTCCATACAGGTTAACGTCATCGGGTAACACTCTGACAAACAACCTCGGATAGATAAAAAATCCTCAGTGGATTCAATTCAACTTCTTCCATACAGGTTAACGTCATCGAACGAACACGACAACCCAGATAGGTCAAAAGGTCTTTGGTGGACTTCCTACGACCTCTTCCACGCAGGTTGCGTCATCGAGCAAAGACTTCGACAAACAACCTAGATAGGTCAAAAGGTCATTGGTGGACTTCCCATGACCTCTTCCATGAGTGCGTCGCCGGGTAACACCACGACCAACCCAGTTGGTCAAAATCCTCGGTGGATTCAATTGACCTCTTCCATACGAGTTAACGCGTCATGGGGTAACACCGACAAACAACCCGGATAGGTCAAAATTCACCGGTTCATTCAATTCAACCTCTTCCATGAGTTGCGTCGTGAGCAAAGACTCGACAAACAACCTCGGATAGGTCAAAATCTCGGATTCAATTCAACCTCTTCCATACAGTTGCGTCATCGAGCAAAGACTTCGACAAACAACAGGATAGGTCAAAAGGTCCTTGGTGGACTTCCTACGACCTCTTCCACACATGTTGCGTCATCGGCGAGACTCGACAACCTCGGATAGGTCAAAATCTCGGATTGATTCAACCTCTTCCACGCGAGTTAGCGTCGCCGGATAACACTCGACAAACAACCTAGATAGGTCAAAAGGTCATTGGTGGACTTCCCGGCCTCTTCCATACGAGTTAGCGTCGCCGGGTAACACCTCAAATAACTAGGAGGTCAAAAGGTCCTTGGTGGACTTCCGACTCTTCTCTGAGTTAACGTCGTCGAGTAACACCACGACAACCTTGGATAGGTCAAAAGGTCTTTGGTGGACTTCTCACGGCCTCTTCCACACAGGTTAACGTCATCGGGCAACACTCTGACAAACAACCTCGGATGGGTCAAAAATCCTTAGCGGATTCAATTCAACCTCTTCTGTTGCGTCATGGGTAACACTCGACAAACAACCTCACCGGATGGGTCAAAATTCTCGGATTCAATTCAACCTCTTCCACAGTTAATGTCGAGTCACCTATGACAAACAACCTCGGATGGGTCAAAATCTCGATTCAATTCAACCTCTTCCACACGGGTTAATGTGAGTCACCTATGAAACAATCTCGGATGGGTCAAAATCACCTGATTCAATTCAACCTCTTCCACACAGGTTAACGTCATCGAGTCACACTCTGACAAACAACCTCGGATAGGTCAAAAATCCTCAGTGAATTCAATTCGACCTCTTCCATACAATACAAGACTGTATTTGAAAAATCAAGAAGGTGGGAGTTTTCAAATAAGGTTATAATAGTTATGCTGTAGTAGTTGGGCTGTAACGACTGTCAGCTGTAGTCGATGATGACAATAGGCAACGATCGATGATAGCAGTAGTGATTACAGATTTTGAACTTTTTGTATTGTTGCGTGCTAAAAAATCAGTTGCGGTAGAGTTAAAGTTTTCGCCTTAGCTTCGTTGTGAAATCCAGCACACACACAAGTATTTAAAGAGTGGTGATTGCCAACCAATGTAGCCGATCGCCGTAGCCATTCTTGCGGTCGCTGCCGTAACCATCGCCCGGCAACCACCGGCCGGTCACCACCATGGGTCATCCATCGTCGTACCATCATCGATTCGCATTCTGCCGCACCGTCGGTAATACCATGCGGTCCGCAGCCATTAAAGATCACCGTCACTTCAGATCATCGCGACAATCGCGGTCACCACCATGCGTCGGTCATCCACCAGCGTCATTCTGCGCGCCCGGTCGCCGGTTGCCCAGCCCGCCGGTCTTGATCGCTTCGGCGGTCGGTCCGTGGCGAGACGATCAACTCTTCGAGAAAGCAGAACCTCGTAGGTATGGTATGGGTCTTGATCACCTCAAACCGGTCGGTCGACAAGGGCGATCAGCGCCTCTTCGAGGGAAAAGCGAGCCTCGTATGAACTACGTGTCTTGATCTCCTCAAACCGGTCGGTCCGACAAGGACAGTCAGCCTCTTCGAGGGAAAGCAGAACTGGTATGACGGCCTTGGCCGCCTCAAGCGACCTCTCAAGAAGAGAAGGTGTCTTCTCACCAGCCTGGGGTTTATAGACCCACCAGAGGAAAAAGCCTTAAAGCCGGAAAGCCGTCAAAACGTCATTGGACCAGCGCTGTAGCGCACTGCCAGCGCCCGTGGCCGTGACGCCATGACGCCGACAAACTGTATGACCAGAACCAGCCAGCCCCTGAACATAGCCTTCGACCAGCTACGCTTCCGCGATAGCGTGACGCATCAGCCGACCTGCGTGCTCCGAGCGTGGCAGCCACGACATGTTTCAGCGTTGACCCCTTGTAGACTTCGGCCCAGACCAGCAAACTCCGTAGTTCAGCGAGCCAGATCTTAGGCCGCGACCGGTGGTCGCGATCAGCGAGAACATGACGTGCATCCGCCCACAGGTCCCATGCGCGACCTGTAGCCGAGCCGCTGCCCGCCACACGCGTAGCGCCATGTATCTTGTATGTATCAGCGAACGCTGAGCCGCCTCTGTTCGCGCGGATAAGTCCGTAACCTCGAAATCTACGCGCGCATACACATGCAATTGCTGCGTTACACGTAGTCATAATATTGTGTTCTATGAAGATTTGTTCTCTCAAAATGCGGTTAATGGACCCTCAATTTCATTGAAAATTTGCTATTTTCAAGTATTTGACATATATTTTTGGATGATTGAGATAATGTCATCCAAAAATAGAAGCGATATGACACCAAATACTATTACTTGCGAATCTTGATGTTAAAAGCGATCCGAAGTTGAAATTGGAGATCAAGCTCTTAAAATATCCTTGGAAAATTTGGGATATCGGTTAAATCCTAAATAGCTCTCAATATGAAGTGTTTATAATTAATCGGCGTCTCGGCAGTTCCAACAAGCTAAAGAAGCTAAAGATCTTACAATTCCGACTTCATTTGGGCATTCAAATACACAAAATACATCATATGATCGAGGGAATCATCATGAGCCGTCCGATGGAGAGGAGTGGTTCGGATTTTGCATGTATTTACATAGACGCCACTCCTCCAATCTATAAATAGCTCCTCATTTCTCATATGAGGGGAGGCCAAGTGAAGGAGAAGGGAGGCCAAGCAAGAGAGAGGAGAGAGCTCTAAAGATCCTCCAAGCACAATCGTATACCACTGACCTTGTCAACCACGGCCATCAACCGCCACCGGCGATCCTGGCCGCACCATTGTTGTTGGTCATCATCACCACCATTATCGCTCCATCGCCAACATCGTCGCCAACATCGGCGTCAACTTTGTCGTCAACGCCGTCAACTTTGTCCAACATCATCGCCCATTTCATATACATTATGTAATCCCTACGGAAGATCTTGTACTAAAGATATATAGTGAAAGCTTTTACTTAGGCGTGATTTTCCCTCTTTTGAGGTTTTTCACGTAAAAATTCCGGAGTTTTATTGTTCGCTTTAAAGTGTCTTGGACTCAAAGAAGCAAGTAAACTTTTACTCTACCGCAACTAGTTTTCTAGCACGCAACAAACTTTAATATGTGTGAAAGAGGTTAAATATTTTGATTCTTTCGATATTATTTATCAGAGTGTTACTTAATGATATTAACCTGTATGAAAAAGATTAAACATTTTGATTCTTCTTAGGTTGTTTGTCAGAGTATTATTCGATGATGTTAACCTGTGGAAGAGGTTAAACATTTTGATTATTTTGAGGTTATTTGTGAGAGTGTTACTTGATGATATTAACTTATGTGGAAGAAGTTAAATCAAAATATCCGTTTGAGATTGTAGCCAAAGTTGTACTTTGATCTTTACTTTATTTTTCTATGAGTATGATTGAAAGATTGATTTACAAAGCTATCTTTTTTTTTCAATATTTGACTTTCCTCCAACCTTGATTTGCTTCTCAAACTTATAATCATGTAAATATTCAGATTATTGATGTAGGTGATCTTTTGAGATTAAGGGTTATCTGCAAGTTTTCAACAAAAGTTAAAGGATCAAAATTTGATAGATCTTCATTCTTTTTATGTGTTTCTCTAAAGTAGGATTTCCTCCACCATATAGATGGTAGTGCTTTTAACATGAAGTGAGATTGTCAACTATTGTGAAGATGTAAAGGGAATGTTTCTCATTGATGGCGTCAAACTATTGCGTGCAAGTGGTAGAATAAAATTTCACACTATAGCTTTATATAAAAATTTAGCACTCACATAGATAGTTGAAAAGAGAATAATAAACTCTAGCTTTTTTATATAAAAAAAACTTCTGAAAATATTTACGTGAAAAATCTCAAAAAGAGGGAAAATCCACTGCCTAAGAGCTTCCACTATGTACTCTCAAAGTAAGATCTTCCGATAACGGATTACGAATTATATATGAGAAAGGGACAACAAGTATGACAATAAACGATGACGATGTTGACGACGATGACCGACGAAATATGATGACGATGGCAACAATGGTCACGACAATGAGGATCACGGTGGCGGTGGGTTGATTTTGCCGTGCGACGATATTGCTTGGAGGAATTGTGAGCTCTCCTCTCTTGCTTGGGCTCCCCTCATATGAGGAATGAAAAATATAAAGCTTATGATGATTCTCTTGATTGGAGGAGTGACGTCTCTGTAAATACATGCAAAATCCAAACCACTCCTCTCCATCGGACGGCTCATGATGATTCTCTTGATCATATGATGTATTTTGTGTATTTGAATGCTCAAATGAAGTCGAATTGTAAGATCTTTGGCTTATTGGAACTGAGACGCCGATTTGACTATAAACACTCCATATTTGAGAGTTTTTAGAAATTTAACGATGTCCCAAAGTATCCAATGATATTTTAAGGATCTCAACCGCTTCAATCTGATTTTGATCAAGATTCGCTTACTAGAGGAATTTTCAGGGTCATATCAAGTATTCTCTTAGCTTTCTTCCAAGTTTACTCCTAGCTTCCTCCTCCCTTATGATAAGAATGTGGCCCTATTTATAAGATTTTGAGAGAGTCATTTTAGTAATTATAACCAAAAAAAAAAAAAAAACTTTATGAGACGGTTCATATTGATTCCCTCAATCGCAAATAATTTTTTGATGATTTTACTATCCAAATGACCTTCGATTCAAGTGATCTTGGGCTAATTGAATTTATCTCATCGAGCTACTAGATTGACTAAAAGCAGTCAAATTTGGAGATTGTTTGATCATCCAGTTAGTTTCATGAAGTCTTTATGTATGCTTTTTGGGCTTGATTTGAGCTCATTTGGACTCAGTTAGACCCAATTTTGATGTTGATGGGCTCGTCTCGTTGAGACGTTCAATTTGCATATAAATATAATTTTGTATTATTTTAAAATTTATCTTATAAAATTAGATATTTTTATTGCCTTGATATGCATACTTAATTTAATATATTTTATTGTGATATATCAAAACTTAATTTTGAATCTATTTCAACATCACTATTAAAATTCACTAATTTAGATAACCTATTATTACAGTGGTTTAAAAATCACTATTAAAGTAAACCTATAGTAGTGATTTAAATCACCATAACTTAAACTTAATTTAATAAATTTTTGTTATTTATGATGATTTAAACCGCAGCTAGTAAGTCTACATTAGCAGTAATTTTATTTGTTATAATATAACGTTGCAATCAAATCTAGTTTCTTATCTACTTCATCTTCAATACTCTAGTCGCAAATGCATCTCTTCTTCCCCCTTCTCAACATGATTCATTGTGAAACATCACCAGTGGTTGCCAAAATTTGCTCACACCTTTCTTCTCCATTGTTAACCATTGTTTTTGAGGTATGAAATATTGTAACACAAAAATCTTGTACGTGGATGATAAATATACATAAGGACCGAGTTTTGAAATATACATGGCTCATTTTAGCTACTTGAAAATTTTTAAGAATATTTGCATTAAAAGATTCATAGATGCAAATTAAATAAAATTTAAACTATAGAAGCATCTTAGGATTAGCCGTTTAAAAATAATTATTTCATGCTTTCTTATCGAATATTTTATTTTTAAAAATTAATAGTTTTTTTATTAGTTAATTGATTTAGGTTAGCCAAAAAACTCTCAATTATATTGGCAATATTATTATATTAATTAAATTCCAGTCGTGCCATTTAGTTAGTTTTAATTTGCACTACTAGTGTCAAATGAATTTTCCTTAGTAAGAAATTGGTCTTTTCAATTCAGTTCTAGCATTTGTTGTATTCATGTGACAATGATTTGATTTTCATTGGTTTATAGTTGCATAGAATTTCATGAAAACTTTTAGGAATTATTTGAGCTATGCTTTTTTTTTTTTTTTCATAGTTGACATATTTATTATTTCAATTATTGAAAAAAAAAACTTTCTTTGGGAAATTTTGGGGGAATTCAAAATCATTAAATTGAATAATTAAATGTGTTAAATGAAAGTTCACTACTTCACATTTTCCTTAATTTTTCTAATGAGATAATCCTACATGCATATGAGTATTTTTGTCATAATTTGGTGTGCATTTTGTCAAAATATCAACTATAGCTAAGAAGAAGATTAGTGACTTATAATGTTTATGATCGAATAATGTGTAAAGGCACTTAAGTGTTCGCCAATGCTACTGCTATAAGTTTCCTTTCAATGGGATTTAAACTAACTTATAACCATGAACCCTTGCGAATAAGAAAGAAGGTACTATGATCAATCTTACATTTGCTAGGATCTTGTCAACTTTGTTTGAACTAATCTTACTAATATTTAATTATCCATTATCAATTGTGATTTTAGAATTTTAATTTTTACTTGAAATAGACAAGAGTTTAATGACCTATGCTAGATGAAGTGGTGAGTACGTTAGAGGAATAAAATTTTTTTGGAGTTTATCAATCAAAGCAAAAATTCATAAAAAAGTTGTATTCATATAGATCATGCATTAATAAATGCTTTCATTCAATAAGTGAAGTCAATGATCACTTATTCTTAGAAGAAATTTTTGCTAGCTATGTTGCCTAAAACTGGTGTAGGGAAGGAGAAAATATTACATGCGGAGTCCTGATATAATTTTTCATCAGGACTCCAATCATATTCTCGCCACGCTCAACTTTTTTAATTTATATTAAAATTAATATAAAAAATTATTTAATGCTATGTGTCTTACTTTCATTGGAGTCATGATGTATCAAGATTCCGCATGTAATATTTTCTCATAGGGAAGAGCATGAAATTACAAGTGAAGATGTAATAAATGAAGTATAATTACCAATTGAAGTTGAACAACTTATCATGTTTAATATAATAGGATTATTGAAGGACACTTTTAGTCTAAATAGTGTCTCTTTGAATTTAGCATAATGTAGATCACTCAAATGTTGAAATAAATTTTTAAAATTATATGATAATGCTGGATAAGTGTTATATCTACATGCAAGTCATTTTTTAACTTATCTTTTATATTACTATCATTTTATTTGAAATGTTTGCACTCATGAACTACAAGATCATTTGATATGTTGTTAGAATTATTTGTTGAGGTTTTCTCAAAAGTATTTCACTATCTAAGAATACATATGAGATGAAAAAGATAACATAAACATATGAGATGAAATTAAGGTATTTGTTAAAGCTCTAAGTAGGTTTACAAAAAAATTATAAATGATTTTTCATTAATGAGTTTAACTTTTATACCAAAGCTCATGATGAAAATAAGATGATCAAAATCATAGTATAAAAAGTTGACTATTAATGAGAAGTGAAAATAGCAACAATAATAGCTTTGCTTGAGTTGCCAAATTTAAAAGAGGAGTTGCATGTATTCATTATGATTTGAGAAGATATTGTTTACACAACCAATGTAGGTTCACATATGGAATGTAAT
The DNA here is from genome assembly GCA_021442155.1 of Cymbidium sinense. Classification (NCBI taxonomy): domain Eukaryota; kingdom Viridiplantae; phylum Streptophyta; class Magnoliopsida; order Asparagales; family Orchidaceae; genus Cymbidium; species Cymbidium sinense. Next base: position 125,728,492 of record CM038222.1, on the reverse strand, counting down.
TATTTTAACTTCGATAATTTTATTTAATTAAAGAGAGTATGTAGAATGTTAGAATTTTAACAAGAAAAGGGAAAAAATAAACTCTATTAGTGGTGATCGATGATGATTGTTATAGGTGAATCATAGATGTTAGTGGTGAATGATTTTAAGCTTGCAAACTTAACTTTTTTTGCTATCAAATTTGCTGTTAGAATGATTAGTATGACTGAATTTTAGTAATAACTTCATATTTATTTTGTTAATTAAGGAACTATTTAGTTATTGAGGGCAGTTTCAACTTTTTTTTTTAAGTCGTGAAATTATTGTTGAAGAGTGGTTTTTTTTCTGCTGAACTATTGTGACTATTTAATTATTTATATTTTTTCTAAAATATTTGCCATAGTTTTCTTATATCTTTTCCCACCCTAATAGTTCATGAAAATTTTGGAAAATAATAAGACAATTATAGTTAAATATTATATATATATATATATATATATATATATATATATATATATATATATATATATATATATATATATATATAGATAGATAGATAGATAGTTTGTATGTCAGCAATATTCTGACTCAGTACAGTAAATAAAACTTCAGAGTGTTATTATTAATTTTTTTTAAATGACAAGGATAATGTTGGAAAGAAAATAGATATATTATAAATGAGAATTATTTGCTCTTAATTTAAGACAAAGACATCATGAAACATACAAGTTTTACTTTTAGTGTAGAATTTAAGACAAAATCATAGTGTTTTTTTTTTTTTTTTTGAGTAGCAGAATAAATAAAATAACGAGATATTGTTATAGATTGATTCAAAATATATAAAATAAAATAGATATTTAAATAAATAGAAAATGGTTGAATGAGTCCCCCCAGTGCTTACTGTAGTTTCTTAATTAATAATTTTGTCGATAAAATTAAAAAACACTTCAAATGATATTCATTAACAACCATGATTGATTAATAATTGACCACTTATATCCTCAATTCAAGATTCTATATTGAAAGATTAATAAATTAACTTAATTACCGGCCTGTATTACAAGCAAAACTCAGGCGACGAAGCCGAAACTATTTTAGGAAATAAAATGAACAGTAATTACTAATTAATATTACTAATTTTTTTAAAATAAAGCAATTTTTTATATATAAATTTTTTATGTATTTATAATAATAAATATGATATATCAATATAAAAATTGAAATGTTAAATTTACTAATACATAAAAAACAAAGCAGATTTTAAATGAAATCTCTGAAGCATCAAAACACAAACAGATGGAAAGATATGAACAAAAAAAAATTGCACTAACTAAGAACAGCTTCTAAGTGACAGCACATGAAACTCTCCATAGATTCATGGTCATCAAAACCATGCATGACAAAGCCAAAACATCCAATACATTCCATTAATCACAATCATTTCCATATATATCCCATCAATGCATATGTATATATCTAAAGAGAAATCTCGAGATCAAGCTTGTTCCCTATGACGAAGCACAGCTTGCCATCTCCATCCCTGAAAGCCCACATCTCAACCTGATCGCCGGCGGCAGTAACTCCGATGAAATTCTCTGTAGTTTCCTCCCTTAAGCACAGAAGCTTTACTCGCATCCCACCTCGTAAGATAAAGCGAACAACCCCATGTTTTTCTGTTATACACTATCACCTCAAGACCTCCATGTTCTCTACCCTGTTTCCTCTCTCCTGGTTCGCCTTCTCCGACAAAAAGTCGCCGCCTACACGTCAGATTCGCCGCTGCCATTTCCTCTGTTGTCATCGCCGGCATTATCCGGTCTTTGGCGATCTGCTTCCTTATCATGAAGCGGTTCTGCTGGTCGCTAGCGTCAGAAGCATAGATTTGCTTCTCCATTACTTTCCATGCAAAGGCGGCTCCTTTATCGGCGGCGAGCTTCGCAACCCACTCTGGCATGTCTTCTACGTCCTTCGTTTCGCCGGCGGTGGTTGCTAGTTTAGGAAGAGGAAGGGCATAGGACAGCTTCGAAATGAGATCGAGGGTTTCCAGATACTCAGTTTTAGAAGAAGTGGCGGACGATAGCAGAGAGAAAGAGAAGGAACGGAGAGAATGAGGAGCCATAATTTAATCAAGTTGGTGAATTAAATGAGTTTGGAGTTGATTTTATAGACATATTCAGGTGGGTTTTGCTTTCCTATAATAAGTTTTAGCTTTTTATTTCTATTTTTAAGATCTGAGTGAATCTGAGTTTCGGATTTATGGACTGCTGCATACTGTATTTTTGGAAACAAAATATTACTTCTTTGATTTTTTTTTTTAAAATATAAGTTGAGGTAGGGGTGTAAACAAGCAGAGCTTGAGCGAACAAAACTCTTGTTCGTGTTCGACTCCTTTGAAATTTGTTTTGTTCGTGTTCGGCTCGTTTATATATCGAGCTTGAAATGTCTGTTGTGTTGCCTGCGTTTAACTAAATGAGCAGCGCGAACCACCAATTTTGAACAACAATTTTTTTTAATCTTTTTATATAACAAAAGTTTTAACCAGCTTGCATTTATGATATATAAATGTGTTCTGTATATATAATAATAATAATAATAATAATAATAATAATAATAATAATAATAATAATAATAATAATAATAATAACGCGAAAATTTAGAAGCACAAATCTTGATGCAGCAAGCGTGAGAAATTGGCGGTAATCAAGACTTAAAATATCATTGAAAACTTTGAGACATGAGTTAAATTCTAAAAGCTCTCAAATATAGGCTCAAATCGTCTCCGAGCCGGTTCCAACAAGATCTTACAATTCCGACTTCATTTGAGCATTCAAATATTTAAAATACATCGAATGATCAAAGGGATCATTGTGAGCTGTCCGATGAAGTGGAGTGGTACGGGTTTTGCATGTATTACTGACGTCACTCTGATCTATAAATAGCCTCATTCCTCATATGGGAGGGAAATGAAGGAGAAGGGAGGCCAAGCAAGAGAGAGAGAGCTCTAAAGATCCTCCAAGCACCGTCGTCGCCACTGAGTCAACCACCGCGCCACGGCTCGGCCCATCGCCCGCCGTCGTCGACTGTCTCGGTCATCACCGACCACTATCGTCGGTCAGCCAACATCGTCATCAACTTTGCCACATCATTCGTCAACATTATCGTCAACATCGTCGTCAACATCGTCGTCAACATTGTCTATTACTAGCAACTGTTGCCCATTTCTCATATACAATTCTGTAATCCCGGTATCGGGAAGATCTTGTACTCTGAAACAGATACATAGTGGAAGCTTTTTACTGGGCTAGGCCCCGTGATTTTTCCCTCTTTTTGAGATTTTCCACATAAAAATTCTAGAGTTTTCTTGTTCGCTCTTTAAATACATGTGTGTTGGACTTTCAAAGCTAAAGGCGTAAACTTTTACTCTATCATTATTTTTCTAGCACCGCATTTGGCACCGTCATGGAATTGATTCTCATTATATCATCTTGTATGGCGACCAAGTTTCCCAACAAGATCAAAATCACCATCGAGGTGGAGCATTTCAAGCTTTTAAGGAGCGCAGGCGAAGAATGAAGATTCATCAAACTTAGTTCCTTCAGATTCTATCGGAAACTGGGAGGCAACTCTTAATCTCAGAAGATCACCCATGTTAAGCATCTAATCGATTACCATCCCAAGAAACAAGTTAAAGTTGGAGGATATTTCAATATTGAGAAGAGATATAGCTTTGCAAATTATGTTTTTCCACTCATAGTCATGGAAAAACGAGGTCAAGGTTAAGAGGCAACTTTGGCTACAACCACAAACGGATGTTTTAATCGACCTCTTCCATACAGGTTAACATCATCGAGCAAAGACTCTGACAAACAACCTAGGATAGGTCAAAAAGTCCTTGGTGGACTTCCTACGACCTCTTCCATACAGTTAGCGTCAGGCAGAAACAACTAGATAGGTCAAAAAATCCTTGGTGGACTTTCCCTCTTCCATACGGGTTAATGTCACAAAGACTCGACAAGCAACCTAGGATGGGTCAAAAGGTCCTTGGTGGACTTCCTACCTCTTCCATTCCATAGTTAACGTCATCGAGCAAAGACTCTGATAAACAACCTAGGATAGGTCAAAAGGTCCTTGGTGGACTTCTTACGACCTCTTCCATACAGGTTAACGTCATCGTGTTAACATCATTGAGCAAACACTCTGATAAACAACCTAGGATAGGTCAAAAGGTCCTTGGTGGACTTCCCACGACCCCTTCCCTACAGGTTAAAGTCATCGGGTAACACCCTGACAAACAACCTCGGATGGGTCAAAATCGGCGGTTTGATTCGACCTGCCATCAGTTGCGTCGCCGGGTAACTGCAAACAACCCTCGGATAGGTCAAAATCCTCTCGGGATTCAATTCGACCTCTTCCATACGAGTTGCGTCCGGGTAACACCACGACAACTGGATAGGTCAAAAATCCTCAACGGATTCAACTTCTTCCATACAGATTAACGTCATCGGGTAACACTCTGACAAACAACCTCGGATGGGTCAAAATCCTCAACGGATTCAATTCAACCTCTTCCACACAGGTTAACGTCATCGAGCAAACACTCTGATAAATAATCTCGGATAGGTCAAAAATCCTCAGCGGATTCAATTCAACCTCTTCCACACAGGTTAACGTCATCGAGCAAACACTCTGACAAATAATCTTGGATATATCCTCGGATTCAATTCGACCCTTCCATGCAGGTTGCGTCGAGTCACACTCTGACAAACAACCTCAGATAGGTTAAAGATCCCTGTCGGCCGCCAATCACCACCGCCGACTATCGTCGGCAATCTTCACTGCCGCCCATTGCCGATTGCTACCGTCTCGATTCGTTTAAAGGTCGGCCAACCTCGGCGCCAACCTGTAGCGGTCACCAGTCGGTAATAACAACCGTGTAGACCATCACCGGCAATTTTCGGCGGTCATAACGTCGTCGGTCATCCCGCCGACTCTGGGCGTCATCGTCGACTTCGCCAATGGTCATTACCGACCACTCTGCAGCCACCGTCGCCATCATCATGTCCGCTGCGACAACCATCGTCGGTCGCTTTGCCACCATCGTCGAACCTTGTCGCCAACCGTCTAATTGCGGCTGGTCCGCATTTGCCATTCGTCAGCGTCACCGCCGTAGGCCTGCATCGTTGGTCACTGCTGCCGATTGGCGCCACGACCACTATGTCGGTCCTGGCAACTACCGTGGGTCACCCGTAGACCATCGTCGGCAATCTTAATGGTCACCACCATCTCGGTCATCCATGCATTCAGGCGTCGATGCATCGACTATCGTCGCCAGTTGCGGCTGTCGACCACCCGTCGGCGCCAACAACGTCGCCGGTCACCTGCTTTATTGGCCGTGTCGCGTCAGCGTCCGCACTACGGTCAAGGTCGCCGTAGACCATCGTTTCGCGTCTGTCGTCTCGGTCATCCCGCGACTCACGGTCGCCGTTATACCGTCGACTTGATTCTTGTTCGACCACCCCGTCGACCACCAATATCGTCGTCGGTCACGCCCGCTCTGGTCGTTCCTAAAGCCGGTCACCATCGTCGGGTCATTCCGTGACTACCACTCAATCTGTCACCATTCTTCTATCAAACCACCCGTCGGCCTCAAACCAGATGGCGAGGCGGTTGGCGCTCTTTCGAGGGAAAACGGAACAACGGCGGCGCCTTGATCGCTCCATATACGGGCTACAATTAATGCCTCTTTCGAGGAAAAAGCGGACACGGCGGCGTATACGCGGGCGCTTGATCTTCCAAACGACGGTCGGCGAGGTTGGCGCCTCTTCGAGGGAAAACGAACAAATGCAGTAGGTCTTGATCGTCTCAAACCCGGACGGTCCGGCGAGGCGGTTACGCCTTCGAGGGAAAATAACGCGTATAGTGGGTCTTGATCGCCTCAAACCGGACGGTCCCGAGGCGGTTGCGCCTCTTCGAAAAAAAGCGGAACAAATGGTCTTGATCCTCAAACCAGACGGTAGGCCGATGAAAGCCGAGGAAAACAACGTAAAATCGTGGTCTTGATCGCCTCAAACCCGGACGGTTCGTGGTAGGTTGAAGCCTCTTTGGAGGAAAACCGAACGTAAGTATCGCGGGCCTCGATCGACTCAAACGAACCACACTCAAGAAGAAGAAGCACAGGGCATTGAAGAAGTGTGCCTTCTCCCTAGGGGGTTTTATAGACCCTATAGGCAAAAGGGTAAAATGGCCGACCGCCGACCCGCTCCCGTTCATGACCGATCTTAGGCCAGCCGTGAGCCTGCTATCGAGCAGCGCTCCCGTACATCCGGCCCGTTCAACCAGCGCTGACCGCGTCCGTTCACATGACCCAAGCCTGACCACGCCGACCCGCGCTTACGCCTGTCGCTGATCACGGCCAAAGCCCTGGCAGCGTGCGTGCGCCCGATAACCTCAAATCTACATACGCATTTGCGACGCATTTTCGTAGTCATAATCTTGTGCTTCTATGAAGATCTGTTCTCTCAAAATGTATAGTTAATGGACACTCAAATTTCATTGAAGAATTTGCTATTTTCAAGTATTTGACTTATATTTTTGGATGATTGAGATAATATCATCCAAAAATAAGGCGGCAACTGATATGAACCTAAAAATTTCTCTAGTCAAAGCACGAATCTTGATGCCGAAAGCAAGTTGATCGAATTGGCGGTGAGATCAAGCACTTAAAATATCATTGAAAACTTTGAGACATGAGTTAAATTCCTAAAAGCTCTCAAATATGGAATTTTTATAGTCAAATCGGCGAGCGGTTCCAACAAGCTAAAGATCTTACAATTCCGACTTCATTTGAGCATTCAAATATTTAAAATACATCAAATGATCAAAGGGATTATTGTGAGCCGTCGATGAAGTGAGTGCGGGTTTTGCATGTATTCTGACGTCTCCTCTCCATAAATAGCCTCATTCCTATGAGGAGGCCAAGTGAAGGAGAAGGGAGGCCAAGCAAGAGAGCTCTAGATCCTCCAAAATCGTCGCCACTCACGATCCACCACCGTAGCCGCATCGGCCGTCCGCCGTGATCCTCGCCGTCGTCGACCCCTGTCTCCGGTCATCATCACCGACTATTGTCGGTCATCGGCGTCAACATTCGTCAACTTATCGTGCAACATCGTCGGCGTTATCAACATCGTCGTTGTCAACATCGTCGTCAACATTCATCTTGCTATTTGCATCATATCTGATTCAGAATCCGGTATGGGGAAGATCTTGTACTCAAAGCAGATACATAGTGGAAGCTTTTCTTGGGCGGGCCGTTTTCCCTCTTTTAGGATTTTCCACATAAAATTCTAGAGTTTTCTTTCTCTTTAAATACGCTGTTTGACTTTCAAAGAAGGCAAACTTTACTCTCTACGAACCTGGTTTTTTAGCACGCAACAAATAATAATAGTAATAAATAATAATAATAATAAATAAAATAATAATAAAATAAAATAATAATAATAATAATAATAATAATAATAATAGTAATAAATAATAATAATAATAATAAATAAAAATAATAATAATAAAATAATAATAATAATAAATAAAAATAATAGTAATAAAAATAATAATAATATAATAAATAAAATAATAGTAATACAATAATAATAATAATAATATAATATAATTTTAATTTCGAAAATCGAGAACACGATCGAACAAATGATTGTTATTATTACGTTTATATCGAACTTGAAATGTTGCGTTTGACTCGTTCATTAAAAGACATAAGAGCTAACGAAAGTTGTTGAGCAACAAGCTTTTTTGACAACCCTAAGTTGAGGCATATATAATTTTACATATATCAAGGCGTCATTTTACAGATTAAAAAATGGAAAATATTATTTTTCCCGACATCTTATTTATTCTGAGGCATGATCAGAGAAAATGGGAAATAAAATCAAATCGAAATATTTTAAAAGCAAAATGGCATAATTTATTTTCTGGCATTTAACTGTTATTTTAGTGTTATTCACTAGTCGTATAATTTTATTAATATCATTGCAGAGTTATGCCAAGTAAAATATTCATTAAATATGCGGAAGGTCTTTTACGTTACAATCATTTCGCAATATCTACATCAAAAAATTCTCTTACCGACGAAGAAGCCCTTCAAACTTTGATATAGGGTGTAAACGAACTTAGCTTTAGCGAGCTTGATACTTATTCGTTAAAATTTTTTTGTTTGAAATCGGCTCTTGTTAACAACTCGTTAATATATTAGATGTTCAAAATTTATTTTAAACAGCTCGTATTCGGCTCAAATTGGCTCATTAAGAAAATTTTATTTTTTTATTAATATTTTATAAATATTAAATTTAATAAAAAAAATTTATTGTAAATATACAGCTTTATAGTTATTTATAAATTATGGACTAACAATAAAGACGGTCTTTTAAAAAATAATTTGTATTGCAAATAAAAACTACATAATGCAAAATTATATTTGTATATGATGTAGTAACATAATTTATTTATTTAAGTATAGTTTTAAAATTAATTACAATATATAAATAAATTAACAAATGAGTACAATCCAATTATACATTTATACCAAATAAAATGAAACTTTAACATCTTTCAATCCTCAACATAATCTTGATAGAATTGACTTGATTATTCACTCTTCAAAAATCATCAATTTGCCACATAAGATTTGCTCTTTATACTTCTGGTTGCATCATAAAAAAAAAGCATGTTATATAATTATTAAATGGCTTTGAAATTTTATATCAACTCATTGATCTTAAATAGCACGATGCTTAAAATTAAAGTAATCATAATTTCAAACTATCCATCACAAACAAATTAGACTCTAGAGAACAAAATACCGCAAAACAATAAATAAAATCAGAACTGTATGAAGCAAGAAAGAAATGAAAAAGATTAGACAAAACAAAAAAGATAAAAAGCTATATTGTACCTTGAAAAAAATAAAAATCACAACCCATTGAAAAACCCATAAATCTAACATATTTAGCAGAAAACTAAGTTTTGTATTGATAAATTAGATACCAAAATATAATAAATATAAAATAAAATATAAATGCGTAAAAATTGAAATAGAACAAACAAAACAAGATATATAAGCGGCGATTTTATCAAGAAGATCTCATATTAAAAAAGTTCAATATCATAGCCCTTTAAAATCATAAATCTAAGCAATTCAAAAAAAAGTATAGTATTGATAAACACAATAAAACAACAAATGAAATAAAAGCTGCATTCAAAAAATAATTGAAAATGACCCAATTAAACAAGATATATAAGCGGTATTTTATCAAGCTAAGTTCAATCTCATATTAAAAAAAGTTTAACATCACATCACTTTAAAAATCATAAATTTAGGCAATTAAGCATAAAACCAAGTGTAGTATTGATAAACAAATGACCAAAATACAATAAAATAGCAAATAAAATGAAAGCCGCATTAATCAAAAATGAAATATATACACCCAGAACTTCATTAATCATGTAAGACAAACTCAAAAATAAATTTATACCTTAATGTTATCATAATAGTGTAGCTCGGTTGCTATATAATAATATAAATAGTGTCGAATGGTCCTCATAACTTAATATTCTAGAGAGAACAACAAGTAGCCATATCTCAAAATAATTACAAGTAGTTATTAGGCTGTATCATGGAGAATTTGATTTCTTTCTAATAAAACAATGGTGTGTGTATATATTTCATGTGGAGATTCTTCTTCACGGCTAAAAAAATAGGAGAAAATAACAAGTAGATTAATCTCAAAATAACAACAAAGGAAGGCAAAAAATATTAAGCAGTAAAATAAGCTATCTAACATTGATGGCTGCTTTAATTCTTAAATGGGATCAATTAATATCATCATAGCTTGATGGCTGCTTAAATTCTTAAAAAACTCATAAATCCAACTTATTCAACACAAAACCAAGTGTGGCATTGTTGTGAGACCCATCTAAATAAGATATATAAGCGATCATTTTATCAAGCTAAGTTGCATCTCATGTTAAAAAGGTTTAATCATCCTTTAAAACAATAAATCTAAGCAATCGAACATAAAATCAAGTGTAATATTGATAAACTAAGGACCAAAATATAATAAAAAAAGCATATAAAATGATAGCTGCATCAATCAAAACTGAAATATAAACAACAAGAACTTCATTAATCATGTAAATGGGCTCAATTTGGAATTTTATATCAGCTAATCAATGATGCCGTCATAGCTTGATGACTACTTAAATTCTTAAAAAATCAATAAATCCAACTTATTCAGCACAAAATCAAGTGCAGTATTGTTTAAGTAAAGACTAAATGTAATATTAATAAACTAAGCAATCATTTTATCAAGCTAAGTTGCAACTCATTTTAAAAAAAGTTTAACATCACAACCCTTTAAAAAATCATAAATCTAAGCAATCCAGCATAAAATCAAGTGTAGTATTGATAAACTAAGGACCAAAATATAATAAAATAGCAAATAAAATGAAAGTTGCATCAATCAAAAATGATATATATATATATATATACACACACACAACTAGAACTTCATTAATCATGTACATGGGCTCAGTTTGGAATTTTATATCAGCTAATCAATAATACCATCATAGATTGATAGCTGCTTAAATTCTTAAGAAACTTATAAATCTAACTTATTCAGCACAAAACCAAGTGTAATATTATTGAAGTAAAGACCAAGTGTAGTATTGATAAACTAAGCAGTATTTTTATCAAACTAAGTTGCAACTCATATTAAAAAGGTTTAACACCACAACCCTTTAAAAATCATAAATCTAAGCAGTCTAGCATAAAACCAAGTGCAATATTGATAAACTAAAGAAACAAAATATAATAAAATAGCAAATAAAATAAAAACTACATCAATCATGTAAGATATTAGGATGCAATAAAACAAGTATTAATTTCAATTTAAAGTAGCAAGGAAAACCCAACCACCAAGGCTATAAAAGAATAAACTGAAAGGCATTACATAGTAGGAGCCAATAAAACAAAGCGTTAATAAACCAAACAGACTCAATTGCATATATATATATATATATATATATTGCTCCTCCATTCTCTCCGTAGCTTTTAATATTCAGGAAGATTCACTTGTAAATTTTCTCCATCCATGATGTCTTGTTGTAACAAATGGTCATTCATTAGACTAACATATGAAACATTGAAGACAAAGATTATAATTATAAAAAATCAAATAAAGATGAAACTAATTCTTACCAAAGGATTCTTAATATTACTTTGAGAACCTTTAATCCAACTAGTTATACAAACAAGTGCATTAATAGTTTTTGCGGATAAAGAGTTTCTATAAACATCAAAAACTCTACTGCTAGTACTAAAAGTAAATTCAGATGCAACCATTATAATGAGAATTGTCAAGACATCCTTAGCCACTTTGGATCAATATAGATACTTTAGAGTATTAACAATCCATCAATCAAGAACATCAAATTATTATGTACTGCACATATATAAACTCTCTTCCAAATATATTTCAAATATGATTTTGGAGGCTGAACAGAACGAGATGCTACAACAAAATCAACAAAAAGTAACATACAATCAAAAGGAGATGAAAATGATGGCTCCATTTGTAGTGAGGACTCACTAGCAAGTTGAAGCGAACTACAACTAGTAGTAGTAAATGTATTGATTATAAATCTCCAAAATAACTACTTCAACTTCTTTAATTTTTAATTCTATCTCAGAAGATGAGTATATCTTTGAAAATGTAAAATTTATGAACTTCATATATCTAACACAGCTGTCACAGACATAAGCAAAATGCATTCTCCCAAATATTTATCAAATTTAATTTCCATTCCATTTGCCATTTCCTTAATATATTCAATTGATGAACTGCATTAACATACATAACCACAAGTAGAAAAATATTTATATTAGGATAAGTTGAACCAAAAATCATTTTTATAATGAAAAAAATAGTAAAAACTTTAATTATCTCATACTTTTGTCAATCAAAATCGATGTCAACCACTTGTAATTACTATCTTGGCTTACATAATGGTAGAATACACTCTCAAAAAATAAGTTAGATTCAAGCATAATGTATGTAGAATTCCATCGTGTTGGAAACAATAGATAAACCCTTTGAAGTGGAAATCGTTGTTTCACCATCTTAACAAGCTAATATAGCTAGAGACTTTTAAGATTTTTTATTGACTCTCGATTTGATAAATGATATCCTGAATTTTTTTTAAATCATCTTGAACCATTATATTCAAGTTGTAAGCACAACATCTCACATGAAAGAAATAACCCATAAAATGTAACTTACCTCTTGACTAAAAATTAGATTTGAGAGCATTAGCAGCAACATCATTATTACTAGTATTAACCAATGCAATTATAGAAACTTTATCCTGCAGATTCCACTCCAACAAGCATTCACATATAATTTCACAAATAAAAGTACCCATGTGAGGTGGTTCAAGCTCAAAAAAATTGATAATTCGCTTGTGTAATTTCCATGACTCATCAATATAATGAATTGTTAAGCACATGTATCCCACTATTTGATTGGAAGTCCAACAATCAGATGTTAATGAGACAATATGTATGCTTTTAAGGTATGCCTTCAGCTTTTATTTTTCGTTCATAAACTTTAATGCAATCATGTTTTATAGTATTTCTATAAACTCTTTCATAGTTATGATCTAAGACCTTCAACAAAATATTGAATCATGTATGCTCAACCATCATAAATGGGTACTCACATACAATTATCATTTTTGCTTTTATTTCTCTAGCATGGAGATGATCATAATTCATTGGATCAATAAAAATAAAAATTTTAATTTTTGAACTAGCATCAGAAGGCATAAAATTTAACAATTTTTGCCTTTTATCCAGCAACTCCACAACTTGTTTACTTTTAGCTTTGATCTTATCACACTCCCTAACATGTATGAGACATTGTGAAGTGGTGCTAGTGTTGGATTTAAGAAATTTTGTACCACAACATATGCATTGTAAATAAGACACATTGACATCTTTCAAAGTTGAAACAGGTTCAATAAAGTACTCCCAAAATGTGGACTTCTTTTTCTTAGTTTTCTTAGGAGGGATTCCTCCAATATTAGTATCAAATGTAAGTGCATTTGAACAACTAGGTTGTGAAAAAAGATTAGGATTCTCAATACTATTTCTATTCTCTATAACAATCTTGTTAACAGATGATGCATTTTGAGATAGATCAAAATTTGATATGGTAGTAAACTATATTGAGAAAGAAAATGTGTCAAAACTAAAGATACAATCTATATGCTTGAAAAAAGAATATTAATACATTTTATTGGCATTCCATATAGACATAGAGCATTATACTATAATTGTGTAATTAATTTCAATATATAGAAATAAGTTAACCACTAATACAATCTTGTATAATAGAATGGTAAAACTTTTTTGATAAGAAAATAAGTAATCTAAATTAAACTACATGAACATGGTATCTACGATACTTATGATAAAATAAGAGATATTCACAAGACATCATTAATAAATTTGACATTTTAAGCATAAAAAGTCAACTTAAACATAAAACATGAAGCTTGTCTTTCTTGATTCCAGCAAAACAAAATAGAATTAAATGTGAAGAGATTTAAAAAACAATCTCCCTAACTACCAACAATGATATTCATAGTTGACACCTTAATAATATAAAATAGAGAAGATATGAGAAATTGAATGGAAGGCCGAGAACTTTCTCAAAGATGTTCAAAATATTATTGAATAAATTGATTTTTTCTAGCTTTCATGTTATTTGTTATTTTATTATATTTTGGTCTTTACTTTATCAATACTACACTTTATGAGTGAAAGTATCCCAACCATCATAATACATACTTGGGGAAGGCGCCAAGGAATAGAGATCATATGATACTGTATCCCAAAAGATAATAGCACCAACAAAACTTCCCCAATAAAGAGGAGAAAGAGCAGCCAACAAATTCACCACACAATAAGACCACCATGAAAGGAATCCTCCACATATTATCTGTAGACCAAGCAATAAAGAAACAAACAAGAAAAAAAGCAGGACCAAAAATCACCCAGTCAACTAAATGCCTCCGATCCCCAAAGAAAATAGCATCATCAAGACTACCCCAACACAAATGGGGAAGAAGCTGCCTAGTAATCCCCCAAATAGTAAGACTACCATGAAAATGAATCCAACCCAGTAGAGTTAAAGGATTATTATAAGTAATAGTACCAAAAGTAAACATCCAGTTAATGACAAAAGTGGTAAACCAATTTTTCTCAGCCTTGGAAAAATAGAAAAAAGATAAGGCGAATAGGGCCTAGAAAACCTCGTCACCACAACCAAAGCAAGATAGGCACTAAAAGCTAACCTGAACAGCAGTCGAGAGAAAACTAGTATGCCAACTATAACCACAACATAATAGATCACTAGCACAACAAAATAACCCAGTAATCCATCCAGCCAATTGACAAGGCGACAGAAACTTGAGAATGAAACAAGCGGCTTGAAGCGGAGGAAATAACAATACTAATAAGATCCATAATGGGAATCATAAGATCATAGTTGATACAACCATCTAAAAAGAGGGTAATTTGCATAACCGATAAGCAAGCAGACAACAAACCAAATGGTAAAGAAAACTGATCAATGCCCCCAAGCAAACATAGAAACCTCAAGCAGCATAACAATAATAGTCGGAAGAAAGACAACAACCAAAATTGGGTTATCAGATAAACCATCCAGGAGGGATGCAAAAAAGAGCAGCAAAACCTAGCAGATCTACAACACTCAATGGCCAACCGTGAAGGAGAATATACAAAAACAAAGAAACGCATAAAAGGAAGACTAGCCCCATTCCATCCATAAAGTTGAAAGCTTTGAACAATGAATTAAATTATAGCTCCTAAATCTTCTTTTGAAATAAAAGAGGCGGCTAAGAACTTCTAACATATGGCAATCCAATTTTATCAAGATTCACAAGTAAGAGGGAAGGGATATCATCATTAGAGAATAGATTCATAGAGGTGTACATTGCTCCCCAATTAGCAAGAAAATTAGCATAGGAGTCACATTCCCGATAGATATGAGAAATATGATAATCTAAGTTGGCAAGAAGTCTCCTCGTATGGTGAAGTAAATAAAACACTTCATTATTTCGATGAGCTCCCGAATTTAATAATTCAAGATGAAGGAAAGCATCAACTTCAAACCAAATTATCAAATCCTTTACAAGGATGGAAATCCATAGTGCAAACCATTAAGCTCGATAATACGTAGCAGGGTTGTAAAGGAGCAGCAAAAGTAGAGATCACCTGACCACTATAATCTCTTAAAATCCCCCCACAACCATAAAAGCCATTAGAAATAGAACCATCAGTGTTAACCTTAATGACATGAAAATTCGGCTTCATCCAATATATAATTTTATGAGTAGACTCAAATCCAGAAGAAGGGAGAATAATCCCAAAGTTAGGAGCCATATGTTTATACCCTTTGAAACTAGAGGAAGTAAAGAGGCCAGCTTTATAAAGAGTTATAATTTTACATTTGTCTCTAGCAATAATACGATGATAGTTCATAGGGATATCACGATGCTTAGCATCATTTCTTTCCAACCAAATATGCCACAAAAGAGTAGTGGCTAAAACAACTTTGACATGGCCTTTAGGGGTATTAGAGAAACAAGTTTGAAGAAGTTGCATGATAGAGAATGATCCATCGAAGTGGAGAGTATTTAACATACTATCATACCAACTCCAAACCTTAACAACAATAGGGCCATTCACGAACACATGCTTCATAGTTTCAATGTGAAAACAATATTGGCATTTAAAGGGGAGTTGGAAGCCTTTTTTAAGGAGGGTGCATCAACAGGAATGTATTGCTTTAGAATACACCAAGTTAAAATCAAGAAAGAAGTAGGAATAGAAATACTCCAGATTTTAGTGAAAACTAGACTCTTGAGTTTTGAGTCTGAAAGAATGCCAAACATCCTTAAAAACAAAATCTCCAGAGGAGGAAATTTTCAAGAGGATTTGGTCAGATTTATTAGGTGATGGAAAATATTAAGGATTTTATTAACTATCACATTAGGGATAATGGAAACTAATTGAGCTACATCCCAAGTATTTAGTATAATGAATTGATTAACCTTAAGCCTCTCAATGGAATGAGTATTAAGCAAAGAATAAATAGACCCTTATCCCAGCCAATTATCTTGCCAAAAAAGGTAGATCCCGAATTCACACCCCAAGAGATCAGATTCTTAGCAGCCAGTTTGATATTACAAAGTCTTCTCCACACCGGAGAGTTCATAGGTTTGAAGTAACAACTGAGGGGATGTTTCCCCTTACAGTATTTGACAAGCATAAATTCTGACCAATAGGTATGATTGTTTCTACCATATTTTGTATAAAATATTTAATATTTCAAAATTTTACAACATAAACCACTTTCAAACCACCTTCATTCAACAGCAGTTATGCCAACTAGCACAATGAACTTTTCTAGAAGAAGAGGTAGAACTCCAAAAAAAATTGTTAATAAGTCTATTAATCCTTTTAATAGAACGTAGGCACAATAGTGGACATAAGATAGAAAAAAGAGCAAAGACTTTTGATTAGGATAAGTCTAGCACCAAAGGAAAGTAAGTGGAACTCACAAGGAAGATTTTCTTATACATTTTTTGAATAACTTCATCAAATAAGGAAGATCTTTTGTTCCTCTGAGTGATAGAAATAAATTTTATCGATAATCTTATCTTCAAACCACTTTCCTACCAAAGAAGGAATTTACATAACTTTTAATGTAGAATGAACCATTGTAATGAAATCATGAAGTTGAGATGGAAATGAGAAAGCCACCCTAGTTTTGTAGTACATGTTAGGAATTTTACAAAATATCTGCTCAAGACTTCTAGAGAGATATTCCACAGCAATAATGAAGAGAGCCAGAGAAAGGGATCCCTTGCCTTAACCCATGAGATGAAGAGAAAAAGCCATGGACTTTGCCATTAATAAATAAAGAAAATCAAGAGTTCTTAATACCATTCTTAATTAAAGTAATAAATTGACTTGAGACTCCAAAAAGA
The DNA here is from genome assembly GCA_021442155.1 of Cymbidium sinense. Classification (NCBI taxonomy): domain Eukaryota; kingdom Viridiplantae; phylum Streptophyta; class Magnoliopsida; order Asparagales; family Orchidaceae; genus Cymbidium; species Cymbidium sinense. The sequence continues at coordinate 125,711,365 of CM038222.1, read as the reverse complement.
GTTAAAATTTTATATAGGAAAACCCAACCAATGTTATCATAAGCTTTGGAAATGTCCAACTTAAAAATAGGTTCTTTAACCTTAGTGTTTAAATCATGGTTTATCTCTTGGGCTAACAAAACATTATCTGAAATAGATCGACCTTTAACAAAATCAGTTTGGTTGGGGGATAATTTTAGGAAGCAGAATACTTATTCTTTTAGCCAAAGTCTTAGAGATGAGCTTATTTAAAAAGGAGCAAAGGCTAATTAGCCTAAAATGGCTCCAAAGTTCAAGATTTTCTATTTTTGGGATTAAAACAATGGAAGTGCTAGAAAAATATTTAGGGAGGATACTTCCCTTGAAAAAAAGAGTCCAAAATAGCTTTAATCAAATCTTCTTTGATGATATGCTAGCATTTTTGAAAAAAATAAGGCAGTAAGGCCATCAGGACTAGCTACCGAATTTGTATTCATATTATGCAAAATGTTAGCAATTTCGGATTCAGAGGGTAATGAAGTAAGCATATTGTTATCTTCATCAGAAATGAGAGTAGTAATAACTTCAAGCAAGGAAATGTCATCAAAAGTCATATTTTTATTAAGGAGCTCAGTAAAAAATGAAACGAATCTTATTATTATCGACACTAGATATTATCATCAGTTTTAATTTTTTAATGTGATTTAGAGCCTTTTTCTTTTTAACCATGGCATAAAAATATTTGGTATTTCTATCGCCATCAGATATCAATTTTGTAGAAGCTTTTTGCTGCCAATAGGTCTCCTCCATGTCTTGGTAACATGTTAACCTATCTTTGGCTTAAGTTAGTAAGAAAATTTTGGATGGATCATTAACAATAGCGTCTTCTAAAACTATAACCTCATGTTCTAAATCTTTGATGTTGGCAAAAGATTTTGAAAGCTTGTTTGTTCCACTAATTATGGCATTGTTTGAGCCTTTTAATTTGAACCATAGTTCGTCATCGATAATAGAGTCATCAAGATGAAGAGGTTCACCCCAATTACTAGCAACCACCTCCATAAATCTATCATCCATAAGCCACATATTTTGAAATCGAGAATATAGAGAAGGGTTTATCCGAAAAAGGATGTGCAAAGGAGAATGGTCATAGGCTCAGAGGTAATAGGAAGAAGGTTGATCCAAAGATCATTAAAAAAGATCCTATCTAATCTTTGCCACAGTCTGTGGTTATTCCAAATGAAGTGAGATTCAGTAAATCCAATATGCAGATGATCGGGATCATGTTATTGAATTCCTCCATGGAAAATAGGTTAGAGCATTACCACCAACTAGTTCGAGGAAGAGATAATGTTAAAGTCCCCACCCACAAACCAGGAGCATTGATAGAGGAAGAGAAACTAACAAGATCTTCTTACGTAATCCTTCTACAATTCCTATTACTAGAGGCATGACAAAAGACCCAAAGCAACACCAATTATCGTAAGTAATTTTAGCATTTACAACCTAGGGTAAATCTTGTATAACTTGCAAAACAAAGGGACTCTTCCAAAAAATCTAAATTTTATTACTCGAGTTAACAGAAAAATTATCAAAACCAATCATTCTAGCAATAGAGGCAATATTAGAAGGGAGAATAAAGGGTTCCAAAATGACCAAGAAAGAAATATTATGAGAGCGAACTAAATTACTGATTCTATTTCTAATAGAGAGGATACCAATCCCTCTCACATTCCAAATAAAGAAATAAACCATTTATTTTTGGGCAAAGGAGCCAGATCGAGTAACTCTGGCAAAGCCAGGAAATCTAAATTTAGAGGGTTTGTTTTTCTTTTTCAAAATTGTCTAAAATTTATTGTCCATATCCACAGCATCACCATCCGATAATCATTGATCAGGAAAATGCTTGGGAAAAGGAGGCTCATTGAGCTCAGCATTGCAGGCCATTCACCTTCTTCCAAATCATTGTTATGTTGTAAAGTCGGATTAGGAATCAGGTCAAGGTTAGAAGAAGAAGCACAAGAAGTATTAGACGCGGGCAAAACACAAATACCTAAGTCAGGAATAGAAACTATATCTAAATATTGCACATCAATCATTCCTTCATGATCAATCGATTTTCCTTTAATTAAAGGTGTCAAAGAGGTAAGAATAGATGCATTGGATATAGAGTTAGCAACCAAAAGTTGTGCAGAACTATTATTAGTAACATTAATGCTAATATTGTTGTTGTTCAAGTGAATATTCTCATTAGGAGGGACAACATCATTATTAGCAAGTGTGGCATCCTGCAGTTGACCAGGCATAGCTGCAACAATATCAGATTGAGGAATAGGAAGCTCAAGGCAATGGTCAAATTTTTGGTGAGATATCGAGACCATAGCATTTTATGGTTTAATCAATGGAGCCTTAAGAGATGGAGTGACTTAGGAGGCACAATGAATTTTTCTTGAGGTGTGGATGAACCACAAAGCATTAAAATCCCATGCCAGAATTTTACAATGAGAACAAAAAAAGAAAGTTTTCAAAATCCTTTGTTTGTAAATAATTTCTCGAGCCTAACCAAATTTCCTTTGGGTATTTTTTAGTTATATCTAACTCAACAAGTATCCGAGCAATAGATGGTCTTGTGTTGCGCTGATCCAATTGGAGGCCGTCGAACAACCCACCCAGCGAAAGAGAAATTAATTAAAGAAATGCACGTAAATTGGGAATGGAAATCCAGATAGAAACAATAGGAGACTCCTCCGTAATGTCAAAATAAGGCGTCCATTTCAACAAATGCATCTCACAGTTGAAAACAAAATACGATCGTCTAGAAAAAACTCGAGAATAATCTAAATCATTTGAAAGGCAATGGAATCTATCAATCCAACAGAAAAAATACCAAAGAGTTTCAAACTATGAAAAAATGATCTAATATTCTCCATAGTAGGACGCCATACCCACCAATGAAAATTCAAATGGTTTAGCAAATCTTTCCACCACGAATTAGCACACATAATCCCTGTAGAGAGAAGGTCAAGTGACTCACCGTCGTTGGCCTTACAAGAAAAAATATTTGAGCGATTTAGAAGAGGGGAGGGATTGGAATTAGAGATCCCGAGGTTCAAGTTTCACAGCGAAGTTTCCCAAGGGAAACAAAGATCGATCCATCCATCAGCAGCATGTTAAGCCAACCACTGTCGAGGGAAGAAGAGAAACCACGACTAGGGAGGAGGAAATCAAGCAGGCGATGGCTAGGATATATATAATGAAAAGAGTTTAGAAAAAAATACAAATTATGAAAAATGCCCAATTAATAGCACATATTACAGGCAAAACTTAGGCGAGCAAGTTGAAACAATTTTAGAAAAATAGGAGAAAAAAGTTGACTTTTTTATTAATGTAATTTGATAAGTAAACGCTCTCGTAACTGAGTTTATTTTTGACGTTAGGGTTAAAATTGTTATTAAAATGAGAATGCATGCAAATATTTTTAAGAAAGAGTGAAAAAAATAAAAACTTTCTTTACACTCATGCAACAAATTTGAAATCAATTTTTAATCAATTTTATTTTATATTTTACATTTTTATATATTATTTTAAAATATATTGTTTAATATATTTTAAGAATTTTTTTAAATTTTTAATCTCAATAATATTATTTTTTTTAAATAATTAAAATAATTTTTAGATATTTTGAATATTTTTATAAATAATTATCACCATCAAATACATTTCATTTTAAAATAAAAATTAAAACAAAATTCATCCAAACAGCCTTTAAAACAATCGATCTTTGATAAATTAAAATAATAATAAAATTGGTCATAAAATGAAATCTTAAATGAAATCTTTGAAGCATTGTGGACATAAATGGAATAAGAAATGTCATATCTAACCAAATAGCATCTAATTAGCATCACATGAAACTCTCCATACATCCATGGTCATCATAACCATGCACGACTAACCCAAAATATCCCATGCATGCCATTATTATATATATATCCATATATATATATATATATATATATATATATATATATATATATATATATATATATATATATATGTATGTATATATATCTAAAGAGAAATCTTGAGATTAATATTGTTCCCAATGACGAAGCACAAACTTGCCACCACCATCCCTGAAAGCCCACATCTCAACCTGATCTCGCGACGGCAGTGATGAAATTCTCTGGTTTCCGCCCTTAAGCACAGAAGCTTTACTCGCATCCCATCTCGTAAGATAAAGAGAACAACCCCATCCATTTCTGTTATAAACCATCACCTCAAGTCCTCCATGTTCTTTCCCATGTTTCCTCTCTCTTGCTTCTTCTCTCATAAAGTCGCCGTCTTTTGACGTCGTGAAAGCAGCACTCCTCTTCGCCGCTGCAATCTCCTCAGCGGTCATAGCCGGCATTATCCGATCGTCCGCGATCTGCTTCCTTATCATGAAGCGGTTCTGCTGATCGCTAGCGTCGGAAGAATAGATTTGCTTCTCCATTACTTTCCATGCAAAGGCGGCACCTTTATCGGCTGCAAGCTTCGCAACCCACTCTGGCGTGTTTTCTACTACTTCTGTTTCGTCGGCGGTGGTTGCTTGTTTAGGAAGAGGAAGGGAAGAGGGCAGCTTCGAGATGAGATCGAGTGTTTCCATATACTCAGTTTTAGAAGAAGTAGCAGACGATAGCATAGAGAAAGAGAAGGAACGGAGAGAATGAGGAGCCATAGTTTGATCAAGTTGGTGAATTAAATGGGTCTGGGGTTGATTTTATAGACATATTTCAGCTTGGTTTTTCTTTCCTATAATAAGTTTTACCTTATTATTATTATAACTATTTAAAGATCTGAGTTAATCTGAGTTTCGGACCTATGGACAGCTGCATACAGTATTTTTGGAAACAAAATATTACATCTGTGATTTTGTTTTCTAAAATATAACTTTACATATATTAAGGCGTCATTTTATAGGTTAAAAATGGGAAATGTTATTTTCCTGACGTTTTATTTATTCTGAGGCAAAAATCAATCGAATATTCATTGAATACGAAAAAAGGTTTTTCTCCATTATGAAGATTAATGAAATGATAATGTACAATAAAAGTTAATATAAAAAAGTTTTACTTTTAGTGAAGAATTTTCTGATCTTAATTTAAGACAAAAACATCATGAAACATACAAGTTTTACTTTTAGTGAAGAATTTAAGACAAAATCATAGTGTTTTTTTTTTTTTTTTTTTTGAGTAGCAGAATAAATAAAATAACGAGTTATTGTTATAGATTGATTGAAAATATATATAAAATGAAATTAGATATTTAAATAAATAGAAAATGATTGAATGAGGTCCCCAGGGCTTACGGCAGTTTCGTAATTAATAATTTTGTCAATAAAATTTAAAAACACTTCAAATGATATTCATTAACACCATGATTGATTAATAATTGACCACTTATATCCTCAATTCAAGATTCTATATTGAGAGATTAATAAATTAACTTAATTACCGGCCTGTATTACAAGCAAAACTCTGGCGGCGAAGCCGAAACTATTTTAGGAAATAAACTGAACAGTAATTATTAATTACAATTACTAATTTTTTTAAAATAAAGAAATTTTTTAGATATAAATTTTTTGTGTAATTATAATAATAAATATAGTATATAAATATAAAATTTTCAATGTTAAATTTACTAATACATAAAAAATTATGTGAAAATATACATAAATTTTTAATATTAGAAAAAAAAAAACAAAGCAGATTTGTGGATAAATGAAATCTCTGAAGCATCAAAACACAAACAGATGGAAAGATATGAAGAAAAAAAAATTGCACTAACTAAGAACAGCTTCTAAGTGACAGCACATGAAACTCTCCATAGATTCATGGTCATCAAAACCATGCATGACTAAGCCAAAACATCCAATACATTCCATTAATCACAATCATTTCCATATATATCCCATCAATGCATATGTATATATCTAAAGAGAAATCTCGAGATCAACCTTGTTCCCTATGACGAAGCACAGCTTGCCATCTCCATCCCTGAAAGCCCACATCTCAACCTGATCGCCGGCGAAGTAACTCGATGAAATTCTCTGTAGTTTCCTCCCTTAAGCACAGAAGCTTTACTCGCATCCCACCTCGTAAGATAAAGCGAACAACCCCATCCATTTCTGTTATACACCATCACCTCAAGACCTCCATGTTCTCTACCCTGTCTCCTCTCTCCTGCTTCGCCTTCTCCGACAAAACGTCGCAGCCTACACGTCAGATTCGCCGCTTTCATTTCCTCTGATGTCATCGCCGGATATATCCGGTCTTCGGCGATCTGCTCCCCTATCATGAAGCGGTTCTGCTGGTCGCTAGCGTCAGAAGCATATATTCGCTTCTCCATTACTTTCCCTGCAAAGGTGGCTCCTTTATCGGCGGCAAGCTTCGCAACCCACTCTGGCATGTCTTCTACGTCCTTTGTTTCGCCGGCGGTGGTTGTTAGTTTAGGAAGAAGAGGAAGGGCAGAGGACAGCTTCGAAATGAGATCGAGTGTTTCCAGATACTCAGTTTTAGAAGAAGTGGCAGACGATAGCAGAGAGAAAGAGAAGGAACGGAGAGAATGAGGAGCCATAGTTTAATCAAGTTGGTGAATTAAATGAGTTTGGAGTTGATTTTATAGACATATTCAGGTGGGTTTTGCTTTCCTATAATAAGTTTTAGCTTTTTATTTCTATTTTAAAGATCTGAGTGAATCTGAGTTTCGGATTTATGGACTGCTGCATACTGTATTTTTGGAAACAAAAATATTACTTCTTTGATTTTTTTAAAAAATATAAGTTGAGGCATATATAATTTTACATATATCAAGGCGTCATTTTATAGATTAAAAAATGGAAAATATTATTTTTCCTGACATCTTATTTATTCTGAGGCAATTCATGATCAGAGAAAATGGGAAATAAAATCAAATCGAAATGTTTTAAACCAAAATGGCATAATTTATTTTCTGGCATTTAACTGTTATTTTAGTGTTATTCACTAGTCGTATAATTTTGTTAATATCATTGCAGAGTTATGCCAAGTAAAATATTCATTGAATATGCGGAAGGTTTTTTACGTTGCAATCATTTCGCAATAGCTACTTCAAAAAGTTCTCTTACCGGCGAAGAAGCCCTTCAAACTTTGATACAGGAGTATAAATGAACCTAGCTCGAGCAAATTTGATACTTATTCGTATTCGACTCATTAAATTTTTTTTTTATTTAAAATCGGCTCGTGTTCGTTAACAACTTGTTAACAGTATATTCATGGTCGACTCGACAATTTATTCGTGTTCGTTAACAGCTCATATTCAGCTCAAATTGATTCATTAAGAAAATTATATTTTTTATTAATATTTAAAAAATATTAAATTTAATAAAAAAATTTACTGTAAATATACCGCTTTACAATTATTTATATATTGTGGACTAACAATAAAGATCTTTTAAAAAATAATTTGTATTGCAAACAAAACTACATAACGCAAAATTATATTTGAATATGATGTAGTAACATAATTTATTTATTTAAGTATAGTTTTAAAATTAATTACAATTTACAAATAAATTAACAAATAAGTACAATCCAATTACACATTTATACCAAACAAAATGAAACTTTAAAATCTTTCAATCCTCAACATAATCTTGGTAGAGTTGGCTTGATTATTCACTCTTCAAAAATCATCAATTTGCAACATAAGATCTGCTCTTTATACTTCTTGTTGCACCATAAAAATAAAACTAAAAAAGTTTATGTTATACAATTATTAAATGGGCTAAGTTTGAAATTTTATATCAATTGTCAATGATCGTCATACGATGGTTGATTAAAATTAAAGAAATCATAATTTCAAACTATCCACCACAAACAAATTAGACTCTAGAGAATAAAATACCGCAAAACAATAAATAAAATAAGAACAGTATGAAGCAAGAAAGAAATGAAAAAGATTAGACAAAACAAGAAAGATAAAAAAGCCATATTATACCTTGAAAAAAATATAACATCACAACCCATTGAAAATCCCATAAATCTAATATATTCAGCACAAAACTAAGTGTAGTATTGCTAAATTAAATACTAAAATACAATGAATATCAAATAAAATGAAAATGCAGTAAAAAATTTGAAATAGAGCAAACTAAACAAAATATATAAGGAGCAATTTTATCAAGCTAAGTTGCATCTTATATTAAAAAAAGTTTAACATCGTAGCCCTTTAAAAATCACAAATCTAAGAAATACAGCATAAAATCAAGTATAGTATTGATAAACTAAGGACCAAAATATAATAAAACAACAAATAAAATGAAAGTTGCAACCAAAAAATAATTGAAAAATACCCAACTAAATAAGATATATAAGCAGTCATTTTATCAAGCTAAGTTCAATCTCATATTAAAAAAGGTTTAACAACAGATCACTTTAAAAATCATAAATTTAAGCAATTAAGCATAAAACCAAGTGTAGTATTGATAAAAAAAATGACCAAAATACAATAAAATAGCAAATAAAATGAAAGCTGCAACAATCAAAAATGAAATATATACACCTAGAACTTCATTAATCATGCAAGGCAAACTCAAAAATAAATTTTTACCTTAATGTTGTCAGTCAATTGCTATATAATAATATAAAATAGCGTCGAATGGTCCTCATGACTAAAAATTCTAGAGAGAACAGCAAGTAGCCATATATCAAAATAATTGCAAGTAGTTATTAGGCTATATCATGAAGAATTTGATTTCTTTCTAATAAAGCAATAACCTGCTAATTTATAAAGTGATTGAAATTTGAAGGCATGGTGTGTATATATTTCATGAGGAGATTATTCCCCATGGCTAAAAAAAAAAAGAGAAAATAACAAATGGATTGATCTCAAAATAACAACAAAGGGAGGCAAAAAATTATTAAGCAGTAAAATAAGCTAACTAACATTGATGTCTGCTTTAATTCTTAAATGGGATAAGTTTGAAATTTTATATCAGCTAATCAATAATACTGCCATAGCTTGATGGTTGCTTTAATTCTTAAAAAACTCATAAATCCAACTTATTCAGCACAAAACTAAGTGTGGTATTGTTGAAACAGACACATTTAAATAAGATATATAAGCAACTATTTTATTAAGCTAAGTTGCATCTCATATTAAAAAAATATTAAATAAATTTATAAATATATATATATAATTAAATATATTTTTAAATTATATATTTAATTATATATATATATAAATAAATTAATAACTAAATATATAAATATTTAGTTATTAAATATTTTATAAAAATATTTTAAATTATATATTTTAAATATTTTAAATAATTATATTAATTAAAAAATTAATAAAAATAAAACCTCCCTCTTTGAGTGATATTATATTTAAAAATAATCCCTAGTATATAATAGTTTTAAATAATAATAGTTTTAAAATATAGATATAATTATAAATATTTATAAAGCTATTGAAATAGTTAATTATTTCACTCAATTTTAATGAATGAAAAATAATTATTTATTTTCAAATATAATAAAAAATAAATCGCATTCCAGTAATAATATTTATCTTATTAAAAGGAAATTTAGAAATTTATTTTCCAAAAAATAAAATTTAAATACAGTGAGCGTGATTTGAACACGTGACCTTTAGATCTTCAATTTGATAATCTCCCAACTGAGCTATAATGCTTTAACATTAAAAAAAGAATAATTAATTATTTAAACCATTATTAAAAGCAAGTCGCCTACTAATTGGGCGACATGCTCATTGAATCTGGTCGATTTAAGTGGGCTTTTCATTGGCATTCACGTACGTCGTGTCATTAAAGTCGCCCACTAATTGGACTATACCATTCTTAAATTTTTGTTTGACCGCTTAATTACCTAATTGATTAACCATACTTAGAGTTTGGTTCGAATTCTGTAAAGTAATCTAAATACGCTTTTACGCTTTTATTGTTTGATGCAGCGGTAATGTAATTCGTGTAAAATTTGAGTATTTAGTTTCCTTTTTAGGTCTCTTTTTTATGTAATACGCCACGGCGTGTTATTACTTGAACGCTGAGGGGAAAAAATCTGAGAGCCAGGAAGGCGGGAAATTTTTTTTTCATTTTGGGAGGGAGCTGGTAAAATTTTTTTTTTTTTAATTTTTTTTGAATCATGAATTGGTAATAAAATTATTTAATAAATAAATATTAAATCTTGACGATTAATTTATTTAATAAAAAATTCTTATTAATTAATTAATATTTAATATAGTAATAAAATTATATATATATATATATATATATATATATATATATATATATATATATATATATATATATATATATATATATATATATATATATATATATATATATATATATATATATATATATTAAATTTGGGTCATGTTAATATAAAATGATAATATTCAAATTTTATTTATTTATAATACTAATAATAATATCTTAGAAAATTTGTAAATTAATTACTAATAATTAAAATAGAAATAAATTTTATTTGTATTTAATTTTATTTTAATATTTTAGAAAATTTGTAAATTAATTACTAAAAATTAAATATTCAAAATAAATTTTATTTGTATTTGATTTTATTTATTTTTTTAGTCAAGAAAAAAAATTTTATTTATGATTTATCTATATTTTATTTGATAATATTTATTTTTAATTGAATACTTTAATTAGTGAATAAATTTCATAATTAATTTTAAGGTATTCAGAATACAAATATTTACTTTACATTCATCCAACCAAATATTTACAATACATGTATTTACTTTACTTTACATATGCTCAACCAAACAGAAAATATAGTTTACATGTATTTACTTTACATAGACCAAAAAGTAAAGTATTAATTCCTTTGTATTCACTTTACACTATTTTATCTTATTCTAAATCGTGACCAACATATTTAAAAAAAATTGCCTATATATTATATACCCTATTCATGCATGCATATATGTATATATATCTAAAGAGAAATCTTGAGATCAATATTGTTCCCAATGACGGCACAACTTGCCATCTCCATCCACGAAGCCCACATCTCAATCGCCCAAGTAACTCCGTGATGAAATTCTCAGTTTCCTTAAACACAAGCTTTACTGCATCCCATCTAAGATAAAGAGAACAACACCATCCATTTCTATTATAAACCATCACCTCAAGTCCTGTATGTTCTCTCCCATGTTTCCTTTCTCTGCTTATCTGTCATAAAGTCGCCGCTTTTTTGGCCGTAAGCGACACTCCTCAGTTCGCCCGCAATCTCCTCGTGTCATCGCCCGCATTATCGATCCTCGGTGATCGCTTCCTTATCAAGAAGCGGTTCTCATCGCTAGTGTCGGAAGCATGATTTGCTTCTCCATTACTTTCCATGCAAAAGCTCCTTTTTTAAAATTAGACCCACTCGTGTGTTTTTTCTACTACTGTTTCGTCGGGGTTGCTTGTTTAGAAGAGGAAGGGAAAGCCTTGATTCGATGTGATCAGTGTTTCCATATACTCGTTTAGAAGAAGTAGACGATAGAGAGAAAGAGAAGGAACGGAGAGAAGAAGCCATAGTTTGATCAAGTTGTAAATTTAATGGGAAAATATTACGTCCATCGTAACACGTCGGACTCCATCACTCTGACAGCATTAAGAACGGTGCCAAAAAATGGCAAGTAAGGCGGCACTATTTTCAGCGGTTTAGCCCGACAAACCAGCTGGGAATGAGTATATCTTGTGGAGAAAATATCTCCATTTGGGGGCGTGGTATTTTTTATTTGCGAAATGAGCAATCTGAAAGAGCTATGAAGAAGGAGAATGAATGAAATGAGGCGTTGAGGAAATATACGATATAAATAAAATGGATCGGTAATCTTTTAAGGAGTTGTAATCCACTTTGTATTCATATTTATTTTTCATGATTTTTTTTCTGTTCGGATAAAACATATTCAGTGTAATCCTTCAGGAGGAAATTGGTGGTTGTTTGATTAATTTTTTATATTTACATATGTACTCTCTGTAGTGTCTTTCGGTATAGGCGATTTTTTCCAGGTTTCACTTTTCGTAGCACGGTTGTTCGGGATCATGGTAACTAAATCCTCAGCAATGATGATGTGTCTTACGATTTTAGGAGATCGTACCTCAGTACCTCACTATGTCTCGTGTAGTCTGCACCATATACCTTCTATACCTATACCTTCTATACCTCGTACCTCTGTACCTCTGTGCCTCATTCTGCTTCAGACTCTGCTTTATACCCTATCTATACTGCTCTATACCTCGTACCTCTGTGCCTCTGTGCCCTCTATACCTCTGTACCTCACTGCCACCACCTCTATCTATACCTCGTACCTCTGTGCCCTCTGCATACGTACTCATGCCTCTGTACCTCACCCTCAGGTTCAATTTGGTGGTTGAACGATTTTTTGGGTATTTTTTTGTGTCTATACTCTCTGGACTAACTGTACCGTCTATGCTCTCTGTACTCTCTGTTTCATCTGTACTCTCTATTATCTGTGAACTGTTTGGACTCTATGTTTTCGCAGATGAATGTGGTGAATGAGCAATGCGATGATGAAGTTGTTTTATCTAATGACCCAAATTTGGGGTATCTGCTAGGCACGGTTGTGCATAATGAAGCCGAAGCTTATGCACTGTACTGTGATTATGCACATCAAACTGGCTTCAGCGTTAGAAAAGACCATACAAGTTATTGGCCAAACTCTAAGAAATTGAAATCGAGAGATTTTTACGTGTAGCAGTCGGAAAAACTTGTCAATCTAAACCATATAACAAAATTCAAGAAAAGCGTCTGAGGAGTGGTTGTCCGATGATTCGATTCTGTGGATTTGAGGGGAATTGGTCGGATAAAAAATATATAGAGCCATAATCATTCACGGCAAAGACGGTGATCTGCATCTTCTCGAGATCGCCGAGATCGTTCTTGATGAGAAGGCATCGCTTTGATGGCGATAATGACGCATTAGTCGCAGCGGCGTTATCTATCTAGCGAGGAAGTTGGTGGGGTAGAATATTGGATTCACCAAAGAGATGCTTTCAATTTCATCCGAAGAAGCGAAGGTCACGGATTGCAAGTGGTGATAAACAAATTCTATTTGTTCAAGGAAAGACAAGCGGCGGGCAGATGTTTGCATGGGATGTTGAGTTGATCACGTCGATTGCTTGGTGAGTTTTTTTTGGAGCAATATGTCTAGGGTTGAATTTGATTGTTTTGGGGATGTGATAATTTTGATACTAACTCGGCTCAATAAATATAATCTTATGCACTCTTGGAGTGAATCATCATTGGCAAAACGTCTTATTCGAGTAGCCTTTTTGTCGAAGAGACCATCGAGTCATTCACATGTTTATTCGACATTTCTTGTTGATGGGTGGAGGCATCCTATAACGATATTCTTGATCAAGATCGGCTATATGAGCTCGAGAATGTACTACCGCATAATGAGTCATAGGTTGTGCCAATGGCATATCTCAAAGAAAGCCCCTCAAGGTCCATTGCTTTAGTAGTAACAAGAGAGTTCAAGGGCTATTCTATGCATGCATGAGCAAATGTGACCGAGAGGATGAGTTTGAGGATGCTTGGTGCCATGCTAGAGGAGGGCAATGTATGATCATGCTTGAATATCTGAACTTTACAAAATTAGGCAGAAATGGTCCACCGCATTCAACAAAGATAAATTTTGTATTGGCATGTTGTCCACTTAGCGTAGTGAGGCCACAAATAGCGTGTGTCATGGTATTTGAAGCCAACAAGTTGAATTGTTTCTTGGGATTGGAGAAGGTGATGGAAACATGGCGAAATGAACATGATGAAGACTGTGTATCCATCACTATTGTTCTGTTGTTAGGGTAGTCAATTCCAGCAAGCTGCCTTTTATCTGAGGAAGCTTTACTCTATGTTCAAGAAGAATTTGCATGGAGTTGGGGATTATCATTCGTCGGATGATAGGCCCATGGAGTACTTGGTGAGGAACTTAGAGAAGAAGAATGCATCCAAAACCGGATTGTCCACTTTGATGTGTCTACTATGGATATTTCTTGTAGTTGCGAAATTTGAAATGATGGGCATACTTTGTGCACTGCGCATTAGAGTTCTTAGCGAATGATGTCTCGCATTGGGATAAGTACCTCCTCATGCGGTGGTCTAGAAAGAGGGACATCTACATCGATGGTTCATATAAGGTTAGTACATGTGGAAGCGAGATGGAACGGCATTATTTTCGTGAACCATATAAGTCGATATGCATATCAAATTAGCTCCCGAGCAGGGGTAATCGATTGGATTACATGCTTGCATCTCTTAGCGACTATCGATGAAGTGGACTCCGTAATAAGTGGGAATTCTCCACCGTTTGACGTTAAGAGGAAGAAGGCGACCACATCATCAGCTAAGGATAAGGACAGTTTGAAGGATCCAATCAAGAGACGTCCAAAGGGTGTTTCCAACGCGGCTATTGGGAGAAATCCAAAAAATCCACAAGTACTTATCTACTTGCCTCGATGTGGCTATTACTTATATGTTCTGTAAATATTTAATTCATTATATTTTCTTGTCTTAGAAACAAAAGTGAAGTCCGAGAGTCTTTGTAGAGCGGGATGTCGCGTTGCGACTCCACTCTGTTATATGCTTTTCACAGTAAGCCTAGAATATTTCACATTGACGCTGTCAAACATTCATCCATTACTAAGATGTTGTACCATTACTACGATGTTGTACCACAGGAATTCAGTTCGACCTCATCAATCAACCAACATGCTGAAGGGTACACTAAGCTGATGATGGATATTATTACGAGACGGCATTTTGATGCATGATATTATCCAAGAAGGCACTTTTTTAATTTCACTTTGCTCGTTTTAGTCATAATGCTTGTATTTTTTTTCTGTTCATTTCATAACTTTAGTAAAGTCTTCTTTTCCTTTTTAATCTTACCATTTTTTGCAAGTGAAAGCATAATTTTTCCTTAATGTCTTCTCAAATTTTTTGTTGTTTAACTCTATTGCCCGGATGGTCGATATTTGATTGTTTTGTAGGTCTAGTTGTTCATGCCTCCTTTTTTCTAGAATGATTTTTTATGGTTGCTTTGTTATCTAAAATTGGCATTAGTTTCTTAAAGTTAAATAACAAACCAATATGTCATTTTTTCTTGAAGGATGTGTCCAAATTTCTGTTATTAGCTGAAATAAGTCATGATCTCCAAAAAAAAAGGAGAGAAAAAAATTGAGATTGTTCCAAGTTAATTTATGAATCTCAGCTGTTTGATTCAATCAATCACAATGATTTAGATTTCATCAATCGCAATGATTTATGATCTTGTTTAAACCACTTCCTTTTATTTCGATTTTTGCAGAGTTTAATGAGAAGTTGCTATCATCTTCCAACTATGTTACAATAGACAAGCTCTCAAGGTCTTATATCTACATTTGTTTTTTATGTTGCATATTGGTAGATTCTAAATTATTGTAATCCCTTCTTATTAGTTAAGTTTATCTATACATTGTAATGATTGACTTTTGGGAGATATGTTGCTTGACGGTCAAATTCTCATGTAATGATTTGGATATGTTGCTTGAACGATCAAATTCTCATGCATTGATTTATCATTTACCTATCTAATTCCTCATCCTCTCACCGGTGTTTTCTTTCTTCCATTGAGTTCGTTTTAGAAATGCTATCATTCAAAACTAACCTTTTTTTTTTATGTGAGACTAAATTTTACATGCAATTACATGCATGTCACAATTCTCATTCATTTACATATCCAACTCAAAATATTAATATTTATATAAGTAACACAAATATTTAATATTACATCATTAAATATCATCATCATTATCTTTTAAAATAAAATACATTATTTTATACATGAAAAAATGCTATATTAGAAAAGAATTGTATTCTATGTATGTAATATTTAGATAGAATTGATTTTCTCGAAAAGAATTGTATATGTATTTTTTTTTTTAAACATATTTTCTCTGTGAATTTTATTTCTATGCTCAGGATAAAAGCAGAAGCATCCAACTAGATGCATTTCATGTATTTAAGGTTATTTTTGGCCTCGATTAGGTTTGATTATAAAAATACTATTTACCATTTCTCTCATATGGAACATATATTAAATGGTTAAAACATATATTCAATTAAATTCTAATAAGAAATACCATAACCATGTATTTTGAAAACACACTTCTAAACAAAATCGATCAAGCATTTAACCAAATGTACATACAAAAAACAAATAAAAAGAAGAAAATTGGCCATTTCGCCTTTCATCAGTGATATAAACCCTAGCATTGTCACAGTGATGAGCACAATATTCAATTCGATGTGTATTCAATAAGTCTATTGTGGAGCTCAAAATGCGGCATAGAAGAACTAAACCATAAAATTAATAAATATTTAGTTTAAACATTTACTATCATCAAGTGACTTTTTAAAAATAAAATATCGCTTTTAAATATAAGAAAGTATTGGAGAAATAAATCTTTAATTTGCATAAAAATTGTCTATTAAATTTGCATAGACAGTCTAAATGCAGTGCAGAGGTACAAGAGTCTGAGGAGATGCAGTGCAGTCTGCAGTGCAGGGTGTAGGTGCAGAGTGCAGTGAGGCAGTGCAGATGCAGAGTGCAGAGAGTGAGGTACAGTGCAGATACCAGAAATCTCCTAAAATTCGTAAACATGCTTATTGTTGGGATTTAGTTACCATGTTACGAACAACCATGCAGAAAGTGAAACAAAACCGGCACAGAGAGTACAAATACCAGGAATCTCCTAAAATTTGTCAGAACAGCCATCTTATTGCCTCAAAATACCATGATATGAACAACCAAATTCTTTTTTTTTTTTTTTTTTTGAAAAGTGAGGAGCCCAAATTTCATTCAAAGAGAATTATAGAATAACGAAAGAAATCGGTAAGGGTTAAATTTAAATAACAACATCAAGAACATATATATAATCAGTGCGGACTGGGGAATTAGCGATTTATCAAAACACCGACAAATGATAGCTCCCAGTTGGTAAACGCCATCCAATGGAGGAAGGGCGAAGGATCCACACCATCCATTTCCCACAAAAATACAAAAAACTTCCGAATATGATTGAAGGAAGAAATTCAGCACAGAACCCAATTATGCTCACAATGATACCAGCTCTCAATAACCAAAACTCCACAAGGGAAGAAAAAAAAACCCGCATAAGAAGAATCGAACAGATCCTCGGTTGCAACCACAACTATGGAGGAGCTCATAAATCGAAAGAGAATATAAAATTCCATAAGAAACTTAGTCTCATCATGGTCTGTTGTGTCACCTCAAAACCACCAAAACCGGTCCGAAACATCATAGGCAACAAGCGGAGGCTCTGAACCATCAAACACATGAGTAGGAAGAGCTCCACACAAAAACATACCAAAAAAAGCGGAAAAAATCGTCATACTGAAAGCGACCTCAAAATGCAAATGAACATGCCTAACAATGGCGACAGAGAAGAATTATCCCTACATAAACCCTGAAATAACAAAGCTTTTATCCTACCTAAACCGAATGTCATGAGAACAACTCAAGCATCCAAATTTTATTTAAGTATTTTTTGAGGCCAAGCAAAAATCGCATAAACAAAGTTATAAATCTATTCATTTTTGTCCCAGTCCTTGTTGAGCCAGTTAATTGTTGGCTTCTCGATAGTCCATGTATTTGCAAATGAACATGCATGATCGACAATTTGTTTGGGACAGCTCCGTTTCAAAGCCATTTCTTGGGTTCTTTGTCAAAATAATGGCCGATATCTGAGCCGAATTTAATCTCGGAAGATGGATAGGTATTAGTGTGATCCCAGGAGAACCAAGAAGAGTGCATACCATTTCCTGAATGGCTTTATGTGTCGGTTTTGGCAATGAGTCGTAAAATGACCCCAAGCTTGATATTATCGACAAAAAGTGTCCGGTCGATTATGGATAAGCGGGAGTAAAGAGCTCGACGGATGCACTATCTGCGGTGACATCTTTGGATATACATCTTGCTTTCTTTTAGCAAGCCATATTAGCATAATTACGCAGGATGCGGATAACATCTATAAGACACGAGACATACTGGGAATATCAAGAATGAATTGCGAGCAATTTTGGAGGAGTAACTCACCCAATGTAAGCATGAAATGTAAAGGAATGGGACATACAATCACGCAGGAGTACTTCTCAGTAACATATGCAACGATCGATATGCATCGGCATCTTGATCCATGATAAATCATCAATCGCCCTCGAAATAATAATATTTCAGCGGCGATCTCCCCTGCATTATCAGACACAGTCATTTTTGTAATTTTTTAAGCAAAGAAATGAACAGAAGTACTTAGAATGATATGACATTTGAATATGTGTGAAAAGGAGGAAGATGACCGGTGACTTACTTGTCCTGGAATCGAGCACACGACCGGTCTATGAGTTGGAGCATCAGCTGAGGTATGCCATCTCTGGATGGGAAGTCCACAGCTCTGGTATAATATAATTAGTTGAAATTAATTGGTAAAAGCTATATCAATTGTCAAGCTCGAGAATCGAGAACTTTACCCGGTGTGCTCCTCCACGATAGCCTTTGATGGCTCATCGAGGAAATCGACTCGGCCACAGAAGGGTGAAACGTCATCTATTGTATCACATTATTCATGAAATTACGGTGCCGAGTGGGGTGGAGGGAGGTGGGTAGAGGCGGTCAGCACCACTCTTGGTGGGAACCTAAAGCGGAGAGAACATAGCTTTCCTCTTCCTCTGCGGCCTTCACCGGCGCAACAAATGAAGGGGATGATAGCTTGGATGCTCGGTGGGGTCCCCCTCGACGGGCTTCTGCACAAGACTCTCCCAGGAGGGCTTCACTATGAAGGTCTCGAGAAGATACCCTGGTCTCCTCAGTAGCGACTTCCACTCTGGGATGGAAGCACTCTTCTCGTGAGGGTACCCTCAATAGCCTGCGTGCATGAATGCCATCCGACCTCTCTCCTTTGCATGGTAGGATGCCACAACTTCCCTCAACTCCCTCAAACCATAACTCAGATCCTGGGGGGTAGTAGCGGAGGGCAAGCTGACACCTGTTGCGGGGAATATCGGGAGAGATATGAGGAATCGAAAAGCAATGGTTTGGGCCGCGGATGTGTCGAGTTCTCTAGATGGGGATGAGAGGATGATTCAATGAGCTCTCCTCTTGATAAGTCCCTCGGCGTAGCGGACTGTGTTAAGCCAAAGATATATGACAACAAACAACATAGGTAAATGCATTACTACGAAATGAACGAACATAACTAATGTCACGTACGTCTCCTCCCAAATCGTCAAGGCAACATCTGAACTTTATTTTAGGCCAACATATTGTATTGCGAAATGGCGGCTAATGCTAATAATGTGCTGCCATCTACAACAAAAAAATTTATACAGTTAAATTGCTCACATCAAGTAAAACATAACGGTCGAACATACCATAAGAAGGGACAAAGCCACTCATGTAGCCAGGCGTCTGCGTTCCGTATCTTTCTTGTAATGCCATTGAATTGTGAAGACACTAAGAAGGCCCAAATGGCCCATTGTACTCAAAACAAATTTCTCAATATTATCAGCGTAGGCAATTAAACTAGAAGCTACTCTATAGTTGTGGTATGCAAAGAACAAATTTGAAATAAGAAAATGTATGTACAACTGGCAAGCGCAGCTATCCGATTCGAGCTTATTCTTATAATCGGTGAACTATCTTTGATGGGGATTTGCCATAAAACTTTCTCCCCTTTGTTTGGCATCCCCAACATCATTACTTCATCGGTGAAAGAAATGCGCACCCAAGAAAAAACTTCTAATGTCCCAAGAAGATAGGATAGAGGTTATGACAACCGAAGTCTTGATCAGTGTCGACAAATTGGTTGGTGAAGCGCAATATTTCGGTCACTTCACTAGTGAAGTGACGTAATATTATCAAATGCTCGATGGCACTCGGCGCATCTGACGTTATCCTTTTGCGGACATCTTGAACTTCAAAATAAAGTTAAATCAGAATATTAGCGATAATGGATTTAGCACCTTAATATCGAGATGCAGAGGTGCAGTGCGAGTGCAGTAAGATTCATTTTCTCCACGTAACACATCCGACAAAATCTCGAAAGTATAGAGTGCAGGAGTGCAGAGGGTTGGAGAGTACATTTGTAAATAAGCATCTAAATTAGCTTCCAATAACCTCTAAACTACTTTCGATAGCGGTAAACATTGTCTCAACCAACAATCAAGAAAAACAAAAATCTCTAACATCGAGGAGTGCAGAGTGCAGTGCAGTGCAATTCATTTTCTCCACGAGAACACCCAGCGAAAAAACCAACTTCCCGGTTATTCATAAGCATTCTAGCCATAGTATGCCCTCCAACGGTAAAATGGGTAAAAATGGCAAAATCTCAAGAAAGTATAGAGCTGAGGAGTGAGAGGGTTCAGAGTACATTTGCAAACAAGTATCTAAATTAGCTTCCAAACAACCTCTAAACTACTTCCGATAGCGGTAAACATTGTCTCAACAAATGGACCAGAACAATCAAGCACCAAATCGTCTCATCGAGGGAGAGTGCAGTGCAGTATAGAGGAGTGCATTCATTCATTTCTCCACGAACATACCCAAACCGATAAAACACGCCAGGTTATTCATAGCAATTCTAGCCATAGTATGCCCTCCACGGTAAAAAATGGGTGAAAAAATGCAAAATCTCAAGAAAGTATAGAGGTCTGAGGAATGAGAGGGTTGAGAGTACATTTGCAAACAAGCATCTAAATTAGCTTCCAAACAACCTCTAAACTACTTGTATAGCGTAAACATTGTCTCAACCAAACAATCAAGAAAAAAGCGACCCAAAATCGTCTAATATCGAGGGAGGTGCAGTGCAGAATGCAGTACAGGTATAGAGGTACATAGGTATAGAGGTAAGTGCAGGAGATGCAGGAGAGTGCAGTCATTCATTTCTCCACATAATACACCCAAATCGGAAAAACACAACTTCCCAGTTATTCAGAACGGATTCTAGCCATAGTATGCCCTCCAAACGGGGAAAAATGGGTGGCATAAAATCTCAAGAAAGTATAGAGAATGCGTTGGGTTTGGTGCAGGGGTATAGGCGAACAATCAACAAAACAAGAAATATCGTCTAATATCGAGGAGAATGCAGGCGTGAGGAATGCAGTGCACGGTGTAGCCATATCTTGAAAAAACGCCATAAAGAAACCTAGAAATACTTACGATGGATTGTAATGGACAAACGAGAAAACCCTAAAATCTTTCAAGTTCGGAATGCATGTGGAAATACCTCGTGTAACCAACCGTAATACCTCAATTTGAAATTAGAAGCCTAAGCCGGTGATCGAGCGGAGGTGGGCCGGCAGCGGAGCTCGAAATTCTCTTCGTCAAGCCACAGTAGTATTACGAAAGAATCTGGACGCATATTTTGTTCCCAGGTTTAGGCAGGTCATCGGCGGCGGTCGGGGCGCTAAACTATGAAAAATAGTCGTTTAGTCTTACGGCGTCATTTTTTGGCGCCGTTACATGCCGCAGCGTCGTGTCGATTGGAGTCCGCACGTAAAGCTACGTGCGGACTCCGGACGTAATATTTTCCCAATTTAATGGGTCTGGGGTTGATTTTATAGACATATTTCAGCTTGGTTTTTCTTTCCTATAATAAGTTTTTGACAGTTTTATTATTATTTAAAGATCTGAGTGAGTCTGAGTTTCGGACCTTTGGACAGCTGTATACTGTATTTTGGAAACAAAATATTACTTCTGTGATTTTGTTTTCTAAAATATAACTTAAGACATAATTTTACATATATTAAGGCGTCATTTTATAGGTTAAAAAATGGAAAATGTTACTTTCCTGACGTTTTATTTATTCTGAGGCAATTCATGATCAGGGAAATAAAATCAATTGAATTTTCATTAAATACGCTAAAAACGTTTTGCTCCATTATGAAGATTAATGAAATGATAACGTACAAATAGTTATTATAAAAAAGAAATGTATTTTTAAATAATTAAATCTTAGGTACTATTAAGACATAAAATGATTACAATAATGTTAGTTGTTTAATATATATAATATGAAAAGAAAATTTATAATTTTTTGAGATTTTTATAATAATTTGGATATTAAAGTTTGAAGAAATAAGATATATAAAAGAGCTATGGCCTATGATTAGAGATTTAAAGACTTCCATTAAAATTGGATGTGTTACATACAATTGAATTAAGATCTTACTTTATGGTATATATATATTAAATTGATGTCACATGAAATAATTAATTTTGGAATAGTATTAAAAAATAAAATAATGAGATACATTAAAATTGATCAAAATGAAATAAAATTAATTCTAAAAATATGCAAAAGCATAAAATTTTAAGTTCAAATGAAATATTTTATTTGAAATATAATTGGAGATTTATTTGGGAAGTTGCTAAATCATTATTACTTTCTTAAAAAATATATAAAAATCACATCAAGAATTAGGATCGATTAGTAATTCACTTATAATTTGATTCTCCCATAGAGATAACTAAACCCTGATGAGCTATTCACTTATATCCATAGGTTCTAGATTCCAAATTGAGATTTTAATAAACTCATGAAAAACACAAATTATGAAAATTGCCCAATTAATTAATAGCCCATATTACAAGTAGAATTCAGGCTGCCAAACCAAAATTATTTAATGGAAATAGAAGAAATGTCTACAAACTAAGCTTCAAATATTTATAAATTCATAAATATTATTAAGTGTAAAATCATAGGTTTGAAAGATAATGACTATCATGTTCTTATTGAAGATATTCTTTCAATTATACTTAAGTCTTTTGCACCATGAGGAAAAGTCAAAAACCTTATAGTAAAGATATCATAATATTTAAAATTAATATATGTTAAGCATATTATTTCAAGTGAGCTATGCAATTTATAGTATAATAGTATCATAATTTAATGTCAATAAAAAATATATATACTTTTACCTATCATTTTTGAAATCATAGTTCACTTACTCATTCACTAAGTTGAGGAAATCAAACTTATTTGTAAGATAATGTAAACTAGCTTAACATTTATAATTATAAGATGTATATGTATCTATTCAAACTTTCAAATGAACAAGTTTTTATAAGTATTAAAGGATTATATTAATAAAAAGGCATAATCTTAGGGCTTACTGCAGTTTCTAAATTAATAATTTTGTCAATAAAATAAAATAAAAATACTTCAAATGATATGCATTAACAACCATGATTGATTAATAATTGACCACTTATATCCTCAATTCAAGATTCTATATTGAGACCTTAATAAATTAACTTAATTACCGGCCTGTATTACAAGCAAAACTCAGGCGGTGAAGCCGAAATTATTTTAGGAAATAAAAAGAACAGTAATTAATAATTACTATTACTAATTTTTTTAAAATAAAGCAATTTTTATATATAAATTTTTTGTGTAATTTTAATAATAAATATTATATATAAATATAAGATTTTAAATGTTAAATTTACTAATGCATAAAAAAATATGTGAAAATATACATAAAATTTTAATATTAGAAAAAAAAAAAAAGCAGATTTGTGGGATAAATGAAATCTCCGAAGCATCAAAACACAAACAGATGGAAAGATATGAACAAAAAAAAATTGCACTAACTAAGAACAGCTTCTAAGTGACATCACATGAAACTCTCCATAGATTCATGATCATCAAAATCATGCATGACTAAGCCAAAACATCCAAGACATTCCATTAATCAAAATCATTTCTATATATATCCCATCAATGCATATGTGCATATCTAAAGAGAAATCTCGAGATCAAGCTTGTTCCCTATGACGAAGCACAGCTTGCCATCTTCATCCCTGAAAGCCCACATCTCAACCTGAACGCCGTCGGCGAAGTAACTCCGGCGATGAAATTCTCTGTAGTTTCCTCCCTTAAGCACAGAAGCTTTACTCGCATCCCACCTCGTAAGATAAAGCGAACAACCCCATCCTTTTCTGTTATACACCATCACCTCGAGACCTCCATGTTCTCTACCCTGTTTCCTCTCTCCTGCTTCGCCTTCTCCGCCAAAAAGTCGCCGCCTATATGTCAGATTCGCCGCAGCCATTTCCTCTGTTGTCATCGCCGGCAATATCCGGTCTTCGGCGATCTGCTTCCTTATCATGAAGCGGTTCTGCTGGTCGCTAGCGTCAGAAGCATAGATTTGCTTCTCCATTACTTTCCATGCAAAGGCGGCTCCTTTATCGGCGGCGAGCTTCCCACTCTGGCATGTCTTCTACGTCCTTTGTTTCGCCAGCGGTGGTTGCTAGTTTAGGAAGAGGAAGGGCAGAGGACAGCTTCGAAATCAGATCGAGTGTTTCCAAATACTCAGTTTTAAAAGAAGTAGGAAGAGAAAGAGAAGGAACGGAGAGAATAAGAAGCCATAGTTTGATCACGTTGATGAGTTAAATTGGTTTGTGCTTGGGTAACTTGGGTTTTATAGGAGCCATGGTCCGGATCTAACTTTATCTGGAATCCAATCACATTTGAACATGTGAACGAATCCCCAACTACCTTTACAAAATTTGGATCCATATACTTTATGGATTCCTAATAATGATGATTGATAAACACTATCATAATGTAAAACTAATTATATATATATATATATATATATATATATATATATATATATATATATATATATATATATATATATATATATATATATATATATATATTAAACGGCTAATTTAATGACTATTTAATATCTTATATTGAAAAATAAATATTTAATTTGATTTTTATTAAAATTATTATATAACATTATAAAAAAAATACAAAATAAGATGAAAAAATTGTAATTAATTTTTAAGTTATTAATCATAATAAAATATAAGATTTTATTTTGATTTATCTATTATTCAATTTAAATTTTAATATAAAATTATTTATATAATAAATTTACCGATCCAAAAACAAAACAAAAAAAAAAAAGTTCGGCCTCTCATGCAGGTGGGTTTTTTGCTTTCCTAGTACAGTTTTAGCTTATTATTTTTATTTTAATAACATGCACAGAAAAAGGTGGAGTCAATTTCAACATTGAACGTTCGACGTGCCCTATTGGGCTGCAGGAAGCTGCCAAATAATCAATTTCTAAAAGTAGCTCTGTGTGAACAGCCCAAAAGTCGTCGCACGTTCAATGTGATCAAGTTTTAGCATAAATCCCACGACAAGCAAGGAACTTAAATTTTTATTTTTTTTAATGTATTAATCTGTATAATTATAATATATTATACTTAAAATATATTTTTTATATCTCTCCCCACTATTAAATAAAAAAAAGAAACTGTTCTCTCTCAAAGCGATTAAATGATAGCCAAAATTTAATTTTGATTTGCTTTTCCTTATCACTCTTAAGGATTTATATGGAAATTAATAGGATAAAAATAGGGGCAGAATTAGTTATTTATTTAGGATGAGCAAATTTTTTAAGAGGAAGAAAAGGAATTTAAGAGTGGGCAAATTCACCCAAATCAAATTTAAGAGTGGATTCCGCGTCAAAAAAACAAAACAAAAAACAGTTGTTTATCATCCACTTGCTCTCTCTCCGGCTCTCTCTCTCTCTCCATGTAATGCAGGGAAGTTTATATTGATTCCGTCAATTGAAGTCCATATGATAGAGGGTTTATATTTTGATTCCCTCAATAGAAGTCCATATCATAGACGGCTAATATTTTGATTTTAGCACATGATATTTACTAACAATATCAAGCATGATAAGCAACTCATAATTTGAATGAGCCAAATACAATTTATAGCAAGCTCTTAGTTTAGCTTTGTTACACCCTTAGTTTTGTTGAGGTAGGCAAGAGTGCAAGGGGAATATGGCAAACTTGCTTGATGCAAGTAGGTGTTGACTGTTGCTAGTACACCCACTTAGAACAAATGCAGTAGCAAGGGCATGCATAGTTGGAAGAATGATTTAGATGTATGAGTATAGTGGGATATGAGAATGCTCTTAACTGCAATAATGGACAAGGATGAGGTTGCGTGTGGCAACAAGGAAAAATCACATTCCAAGCAAGCAAGGAATTAAATATGTGGTTGGTACTATGGCCAGAGGCGAGGTAAAATAGAAGCTATTGTGAGAGAGATGTGAATTGGATCTTATTCAAAGAAGTGCAATTGGGGAGAATGCAAGTGAGAGGCAAGATGAGGCTCTAATACCAAGTTGATATGGAGGGGTACAATGAAGGCTTTGAAGAATTTGTTCAATGCGATGAAAAGAAAAATAACTAAAAAGTTAGACAAATGAGTGTCTCAAGAAGAGGGATATAAGGATATGAAACAATTGTAAAGGAGAAATCCTAGAAGTGGAAGAATCCTTGGAAACGAGTTTATAAAAAAATTCTAAGTATCAACTTATCATATAATAGTGCTTAATTTAATACTAGCAGATCTTTTATATATCAAGGCAAGACACTTTATGATTAAAAAGAATGGAACTATTATGTCATTTATTACATATTTAAACTATGATTATAACATGTTAAAGTTTAGGATATTTATTTTATAATTATGTATTTTGACAAGTTCTGAGCTTTTTAGGCTTGATTGTCTATGATTTTTCATATGTGCTCTACTACAACTTGTCACACACACCCAATTTTTAATATCCAAAAAATGTTTGTAAAATGGGTGGGGGTGTGATTGCTAGAACACAAACAAATTATAGAATATATTGTCATATTATTTGTGGTCACTAGTTTGAAAATTTAAAGCATAGAAAATGTGAGTTCTCAAAAATTTATCTATCATACCTACTTAGGAAGCAATGTGATTTGCTCAAATATTCAAAATATACATATTAGCGAAAATTAAAACAACAACAACAACAACAAGCTTTATCCCACTAAGTGGGTTTACATGATTCTTTCGTCTCCATTGTATCCCATTATGGGCGGAGGCGGGAAAAGTAGTTAGTCCATATCAGCATGGGAAAATGATAAAAAAAAATTGTTTGACTATCTTACAAGCAAGGTCATGGTCATTTATGATCAAACTCAACCATCTCATCAGATATAATAAATGAGGGAGCAAATCACTTCATCAAAAGTGTCATACAAAATATATTTGATATGCATTGATCTTGAGATCATCACAAGTGGTCAAAATAGAATAGAGACAAAGACGTGATGTCACCTTAGCGATTAAGCTCACCAACTCTAGAATAAGAAAGTCGACTTCTCAACCTGACAAATGATAAATCATATCTTAACAAAATAATGCATTAATCACATAATATGAAAGTACCAGCATGGTGTATTAGTGATTGAGCTTATCAACCTCATAATAGAATGTTGACTTGCCAATCACTCGAGGATTCTAATCGACAAATGATAAAGCTTTCCCAGACAAAATAATGCATCAATCAAATCAGTCTAGAAGGGCCAATATGCATGATAATGGTCAATAAAATATTTGATTTCCAATCCCATTTTTACTTAAACATAATATTTTAAATAAAATTAGGTATCCCTAATCATAGTTGAGCCGATTTTTCGTTCTAATATGCGGGTAAAGTAAGAAATTGAGATACCACAAAATATCATCCAATGATACATACAAACAACAAATTACCCCAAAATATCACACATTACCTGTTTGCCAACTCACTTTTAAATGTCTTAGATGGATTGTTGCTATCAGCATAAGTGAATGTTCCTATAGGCTTTTAGCTTATTTCTACATTGTTCATGCCCAACTCTTTTGTTGTGTGTTGTGAGGAATGATGGCTTTATGTAAGAAGTGTCAATTGGGTTGGCAAATTAGTATTCACAAGTCCTTATGATGAATGACTTGATGGAGGGTCTATTTGTGATAGCTTTTTTATTATATTTTTTTGACTGTTATCACATCTACATTTGACAACTACTTGTTGCTTTCTAGATGTTATGTGGCGGAAAGTTATTTTTAACAATCATCTACTATTGTGTGGTAGCATTAAAAAAATTGTTATTTGATACCCATAATAATTTTTTAAAAGTTGTTATTTTTATAACTTCACAATCATCTTTACAAAAAGGTATACTTGCCCAAAATGGACTTAGAGTTTGTGAAGAATTGGTGAGAGCAATACTTTTACATTTGGTTAAAGATAGGGTGGGCATTGTTAACCAAGCCCTCAAACAATATCAAAGTGGAGGTGGATGCAAAGAATGTTCCCACCTCTTTGAAGGGATTTCTCACACAAATAAGGGGCAAGTTTGTACTTGCTCCACAAAGAATGTGGACCACAAGCTAGTACCTATATGGGATGATAAGATAAGACAAGAATTTTCCTTTAAAGAGAGCAATTTCCTCTAGCTTTGGCAATGAATGAGATAAAGAAGATTAGTTAGAGTCTACATTCTCTCATCTGAGTTATTTCAATATGTGATGGCAATAATTGTCATGTCATCATTCAAGCAACCCCACACACCTAGCATGTCAACAAGAGCTCCACCCCACCTTTAGAAGTGTAGGTTGGTGTGAGATGTGGCCTCTAATGATGTCAAATGATTATTGTTGGTTGCTCCGATAAAGCTTTTAGCTTTGGGAGTCCCATTTAAGTCTTAACCGTAGACATTGAAAATCACATTTATGTGTTTGTTGAGATGTTCGATTGGTTGAATCGACTTTAATGCTATGAAAACAATGCACACACACAACCTTCCCCTTTGACTAGACATAAACATTGCCATAATGATTGTTACCAATATCATTGTGTTGAGTATCCTTGATATTGATCGAGAGTGCCAATGAGACAAGATCATTGAGGAGGTGAAGGATGAAAAGCAGCAAATAGATGCGATTGAGAAAATAGCAAATGAGTATGCACAAACCCTATCTTGAGTGGAGAACCTTGTTTGCTTGGCAGTGATTTCTTTAGAGGTAGAGAAGGATATAAGCTATGAACGAGGGATCAGATTTCTAGTACAAACTACAAAGTCAGCCTGGCTTTTACTATTCTGAGATTTGATATTTTAAGCTATAATCAAATTGAGTATGTCGTGGATTGGACTAAGTTTAATTTTATTATAAGTTCATGTTCAGCTTGAGCTTGAGTCGAGCTTTGACTTGCATGTCCATACTTAGTTTAAAATTTTTAGTAATTATATTTTATTTGTACTTGGTTTTCTTATATTGATTGAACGAGTACTTCAATGAGTTAATAAACAAGCTAAAAATTTGAATAAATATTTGACTTAACAAATGATTTATAAATTTAATCTAACAAGCTATTGAATAAATTTAAATTTAGTTTTTAATTACTTTATTTTAATTAATTGAGATATGATACAAGTTGTGAGTAAACTTTCTTGCAATCAATTAACATAAATAAGTACTAATGAACTACTTCATTGAAATAAATAAATAAATAAGAATTGCATCAAATACATATACATTTTCACTAATAACAAATAAATTAATTTGAAAAAAAATAAAAAAGCTAAAAAAAAATTATGATTGCTTATCTTGACAAGAAGAATTTCATGTGAAATAAATTTATGTCAGTTGACTTTCATTCAATTTGGAATTTAATTTTTTTTTTAGGAATTTTTTTGTTGGAGCTAAACTTAATTGATTAATGTGATTTCAAAGCGGTTGAGATTTAAAGTTTTTTAAAAATAAGATTTAAAAAAAATTAAAAGAAAAATAAAATGATTTTCTGTTGCAGTTTGTCATCTCTTATTCATGTTGAAATTTAGTTCACATCGTGCTTATGGCGGACAATGGTTGCGTTATGAGTTAATTAATAATTTGGTTAATAAATAAATATTAATAAAATAAATACTATTGAAATTAAATTATAATCTATTACTATTAAATGTATAATTAACTAATTTAATATTTTATTTAAATAATATATGACTTATCATTGAGCTTCATATCTAGTATTTAAAAAGTTATTTATTGAACAACAAATGAGTTTGTTCATAAACATAAATAAACGAATTAAACTAAGTTCAAATTTGATTATTTAACTTTAGAGTTTTTTTAAAATATTTAAATTTGTTTTATTTACTAATTTGAACAAATATGATCTAGTATTAATCTAATCAATTGAGTTGTTCATGAGTGCATTGGTTCATTTAAAGCTCTATTTTGAGCTGTCTGTGGCGGAAGTTGTCCCTTATGATGTTTTGGACACTCAACTATGAGAATCTACTTAAATGAAGCCAATCGAAACCAACATCAAAGCTAGCTCTCTCTATTTGTCTTTGAGAAATGTTGGTTGTATACACTTTTTGTTGCATGTCAGTAGAAGTTAAACTATGTAATCTAGTTGGGATGGCCATATAGAAAGTAAACTTGTATAAATGAGAAGATATTACCCAACTTTGTCCAAATTATCGCTTGATAATCCATCTTCTCTTCTTATCACACTTTAGTGTGATCTTATCTTCATTTATCTCATTGTTACCTGCTTAATTAACTTATTTCGTCAAAGCGTAGAGTTTGCACATTAGTTGTTGTTGTAGAATATAATAGAGTTCCTTTGTAATTATTTTATCGAAAAAAATAGCTTATTTTTATGGCAAATTCTTATGCTACTGCACAAAGTAATCGCTTTTAGTTGCGTGATTATTGCCTTGTAGTTGCGAGAGATAAGAGTCGAAGTCATGATGAGCTCAATCATGACGTAATCTTCTAGTGATATAGAGTAGGTTTAGTGCCTCCTGAATCACTCAATAGAAACAAATGGAAAATGAACCTTTATAAAATTGCTCCCAAATACTTGGGTGAAGGTCGCCACCATTGATAAGTGATGACATCAAGTGCGATCAATGATGATAAATGATATAGTAGCATGCTATAGTTATTATCTGAAATTTTATTTTATTTTTGGTTATTTTTCAATACTATGGAATGATAGTATTATTATTTAGTTCTTTTATGATGCGGCTTGAGGACCTTTCAACCTTCCAAGGATACAGAGGCTAAAGATAATGTGACTTTTCGATAAAATGGAACCTTCTTTTAAATTACAAGAGAAACCAGTTCGGTGGACACGCGTCGCATAGGAGCTCCGGATGGCATTTTCATAGTATTAATCTCGATGATGTTAACCTGTGTGGAAGAGGTCATAGGAAGTCCACCAAGGACCTTTTGACCTATACTAGGTTGTTTGTCAGAGTCTTTGCTCGATGACGTTAACCTGTATGGCAGAGGTTGAATTGAATCCGCTAGGGATTTATGACCCATCCAAGGTTGTTTGTCAAAGTGTTATCTGATGACGTTAACCTATGTGGAAGAGGCCGTGGGAAGCCCACTAAGGACCTTTTGACCCATCCTAGGTTATTTTTCAGAGTCTTTGCTCGATGATGTTAACCTTGTGGTAGAAGTCCACCAAGGACCTTTTGACCTATCTAGGTTGTTTGTCGAGTCTTTGCTCGATGGCGTTAACTGTATGGAAGGTCGTGAAGTCCACCAAGACCTTTTGACCCATCCTAGGTTGTTTGTCGAGTCTTTGCTCGATGGTGCTGTATGGAAGAGGTCGTAGAAGTCCACCAAGAACCTTTTGACCTATCCTAGGTTGTTTGTCAGAGTGTTATCCAATGATGTTAACCTGTATGGAAGAGGTCAAATTGAAACATTTGTTTGAGCTTATAGCCAAAGTTTCTTCTTAACCTTGGTCTTTTTTTTCCATAAGTATAATTGGAAAATATTCTCCAACTTTGACTTGTTTCTTGGGATGGTAATCGATTAGATGCTCACCATATTAACATGGGCAATCTTCTAAGATTAAGAGTTGTCCCCCAGTTTCTGACAAAATCTGAAGGAACAAAGTTTAATGAATCTTCTTTCTTGGCTTATGCTCCTTAAAAGTTTGAAATGCTCCACCTCGATGGTGGTTTTGATCTTGTTGGGAAACTTGGTCGCCATACAAGATAAAATAATATCAGTTCTCCACAGCTTAAACTATTGCGTCTAAAACCATTGCGAGTAAAAGTATTCGCCTTAGCTTGTGAAATCACACAGTATTTAAAGAGTGAACAATAAAACTCAGAATTTTTTACGTGAAAAACCTCAAAAGAGGAAAATCACGGCCTTCGAAAAGCTTCCATATGTATCTTTTAGTACAAGATCTTCCCAATATCGGATTACGAATTGTATGAGAAAGAAACAGTATGTGACAACGATCGTTGTACAGTTCTAATAGTAGCGATGATGGTGAAGCTGAGGAGCAATCACCGATAAATGCGGGAATAATTCTGCGTACGAGGAACAATCACGAAATGCGAACAATCACGGTAAGTCCTCATGATAGAGACGAGATTGGCAAGGATCAACACGGCGGCAATCAACGGCGGGCGGCCGGTGGACGGCAGTCGATGGCACGATTGCTTGGAAGATCTTTAGCTCTCTCTCTCTTGACCTCCCCTTATACGGAATGAGGCTATTTATAGGTGGAGTGGCGTCTGAATACATGCAAAATCAACCACTCCTCTCCATCTGACTCATGATGATTCCTTTGATCATATGATGTATTTTGTGTATTTGAATGCTCAAATGAAATCGAATTGTAAGATCTTTGGCTTGTTGGAATCGCCGTCGAGACGCCGATTTGACTATAAACACTCCATATTTGAGAGCTTTTAGAATTTAACGATGTCTCAAAGTTTTCAATGATATTTTAAGTGCTTGATCTCGACTAGTTTCAATTTCTGATCGGCTTGCTTTCGGCATCAAGATTCGTGCTTCGACTAGAGGAATTTTCAGGGTCATATCATGGATCCATATATTTTATGGATTCCTAATAATGATGATTGATGTAAAACTAATAATATATATTATTGAAGCAGGCTAATTTAATGATTATTTAATATCTTATATTGAAAAATAAATATTTAATTTGATTTTTATTAAAATTTTTATATAACATTATAAAAAAATATAAAATAAGATGAAAAAATTGTAATTAATTTTAAGTTATTAATCATAATAAAATATAAAATTTTATTTTGATTTATCTATTATTCAATTTAAATTTTAATATAAAATTATTTATATAATAAATTTACCGATCTGAAAAAAAATAAGTAAGTTCGGCCTCTCATGCAGGTGGGTTTTGCTTTCCTAGTATTTATTTTATTTTAAAGATCTGAGTGAATCTGAGTTTCGGAGCTATGGACTGCTGCATACTGTATTTTTTGGAAACAAAATATTACTTCTGTGATTTTGTTTTTCTAAAATATAAGTTAAGGCTTAATTTTGCATATATTAAGGCGTCATTTTATAGGTTAAAACAATGGAAAATATTATTTTTCCTGACGTTTTTTTTATTCTGAGGCAATACATGATCAGGAAACTAAATTCAAATCGAAAGATTTTAAAGCGAAATGGCCTAAATTCTTTCTGCATTTAATTGTTATTTTAGTGTTATTCAGTGCTCGTATAATTAAGTTCATGTTTTCACCAAATAACATATTCTTTGAATGCGCATACAATCACTTGGCAATCTCTATTCCTACTTCGAATACTCTCTCAGTGGAAAAAAAAATTGAAATAATTTAAAATTAAATGTAACTTCAAAAAATATTAAATTTGTTGCAAAATATATATATATATATATATATATATATATATATATATATATATATATATATATATATATATATATATATATATATATATATCTATATATATATATAGTGGTAGAGTAAAATTTGACTTCTTAGCTTTATATGGAAATCCAACACTTACACAAATAGTTGAAAAGAGAACAAGAAACTTCATAATTTTTATGTAGAAAAACTGAAGGAAAAAATTACCTATTTTAATCAAAATATTCCACTATATGTGTTTGAGTTACAAAGTTTCAACTTTACCTATGATAACGGATTACAATAATATATTTTGGAAACCAAAGACGGTGGGAGTTCTTGAATCGGTTACAAGCTTATGCTAATATAGTTGAACGGTTATCACCGCATACTACGATAATAGGTGGCGATCAATGACAGCAGTAATGATGACGAATTTCGAACTTCTAGTACTCTCAGCCTTTCTGTGGGATCTCTGAAATTTTGTCTTGAGAGCTTAAAAAAATATACTGGACTTGTGGTTAATCATGATAAATCTCTCATTTGTATTTCAAAAGGCTCTAGGGAAGTGGAAATTCTATGCAGCATTCTTAATATATCTCAGGGTACTTTCCCAATCAAATATTTGGGCCTTCCCCTAACTTTGGGATCTCCTAAACTAATAAACTTCTCTAGCTTATTTGATAAACTTCAAAGTTGGCTTGCTGGTTGGAAATGCAAATTTTTGTCTCTTGGAGGAAGGTTGCAATTACTTAGATCCTCGGTTAACAACTTGATTTCATCGGTTTAGATCTATGATGATTCCAAAGGGTGTTTCAAAGAGCATTTACTCTCTCACTTCACGCTTTTTCTATCATAATGGGGATTCTAATAAACTAACTACTATATCTTGGGATAAAACCTCTCGTCCCAAGGAAAAGGGGAATTGGAATCCTCTGCTTTCTCTTAATTCTTTATGTAAGATCAAAACCATGTGGAAGACTCGGACTCTCTTTTGCAATTTGGTGTAATCGAAATATGGATCCATTTGGAGTAATTCCATTCGCAAAATCTCCCTATGTGGAAGGAATTGAAACTATATGCAAACCGCTGACAAAATATCCTACCACATTGGGGATGGTAATACTTTTCTCTCCTATATGATCCTTGGTGTGTTAATAAAACAATGATTGAATCTTTGGATTCCAATGACCAAAACTTCCTCATATTTATAATGATACTAAGCTTAGCTCTTTTATTACGGAGGGGATGGAGATTGTCGACTTGTGAAGAATTCCCATTGCTATTTGCTACTATTGATTCTATTACTATTGCAGGAGGAGAGGATTGGATTGAATGGGATTCAAAGCGTACCCCTACAACTAGTGACTTTAAAGGGGCTCTCTTTGATAATATGCCTTCGGTAAATTGGTATAAAGGTATATGGTATCCAGGTTGTGCTGTTAATTATTCTATCTATTGCTGGTTGGCTTATTTAGGGGGTTTAAAGACATCTGATTTACTTGTTAAAAGAGGACTAAGTATACAAACTACTTGCTGTTTTTGTCTTAGAGAATCTGAATCTCACTCTCACCTCTTCTTTGAGTGCCCCTTCTCGATGCATTTGATCAGAAGTATTCTTCCTAATGGCAATTTTTTTTAATGCAATCTACATTACAACAAGTTTTGAATAGTTTGGAACCCAAGATGCACAAAATTATTAAAAGGCTTCACTATTTATCAGTTGTTGTTTTAGTCTACATATATGAAAGAAATAAAAGAATCATCACTTACTCGCCTCTCTTCTTAATCGATCAAATTATGGATCGAATTGCTTTTAAAGCTAGATGGGAAGTCAAGGACTCTTGGCCTGCTAGTGTTCTGAATATTTTTTTGGGTTGGAGGAACAGGATTTACACCGATTTGCCAAAGTGGTTGGTTGATTCGTGGTTGTTCAGATCGATAAGACGATGATGACTTATATATTACCAATCGGTTTTGGTTGTTTTGGCTGGCACACAACACAAGAACCTTGGATGGAGTTCTTTCTTCGCCAACTGGATGGCTGTGAGGGTGTTGCAGCGTTGCCTTGGCTGCTTTTTTTTTCGGGTTGGAGCTATCTTGGCTTTGATCGATGTCGAGTCCGTGAGTAAAATACAACACTAATCACTTGCCGTAAGTTTTTGTTTTGGGTGCTTTTGGTATTGTGCATTATCTAGTATGTAAGCTAATTGGTCCTGCACCAGTTTTTTTTGGGAAGAGTTGTAATTAGCTTTTCCTTTTCTATCTGTTATGTTGTTTCCTTATATGTTTTTGTTTTGAATCGCTTGTTGAATTCACTTGTTGAATTCATTTTGTAACCTTGTACTGATCTCTTCTTTTGGAATATAATTGAGCTAAGGCTCTCAAATTCTTCCAAAAAAAAAAGAAAAGACGGAATAGTTTATTTTCTTTTTTTTATAAGAGAGAGAGAGAGAGAGATCATCGCTATCAATGGAGGCAGTTGCTTGGCATTGAATGGATTCCAAGCGGTATAATTCTTCTTAGCAATAAATAAGAGATTAGAGAGTAGAGAGAGCAGAAAATTCTTTTTTTTTTTGTATTTGTAGAGAGAGAGAGCTCGAGAGGCGAAAAGATGATTTTTTTTTAATTCAAAAAGTTTTATTTTTTTTAAAGAAGATGAAAAGTTTTTTTTAGAATATGAAGAGTTCTCTTTTATTTATTATTATTTTTAAAAAAGATAAAGAGTTATTAATTTATTTATTTTTTGATTTTTTTTAAAGAATTTAAAGAGTAAATTAAGTATATATATATATATATATATATATATATATATATATATATATATATATATATATATATATAGCCTCTTAAGTAAAATTAATTAATTAATTAATAACTTTATTATTTATATATATATTTTTAATAGGTTGAGAAAGTGCGAGGCGCGGAGAAAAGAAGTTTTTTTCTTTTGTTTTAAACGTGTGTGTGTGTGAGTGGGAGAGAGAGAGAGAGAGAGAGAGAGAGAGAGAGAGAAAATATGATTTTTTTTTAATTTAAAAAGTTTTATCTTTATTTTAAGAAGATTAAATATTTGACAATCATTAAATCAAATATTAACATTAGAAAGTATGCAAGCTTTCTTTTTTAAATGAATAATCATGCAAAATAAATATATATGTTGATGTTAATAAATCTAGTTATTAAATGTAAGTTCTTAAATTCTTGAAATCGGCTGCTTAAATCAAATTTATGTTAAATAATAATTATAATAATAATAAAGGCATAAATGTTGTATAGGAAGATGCTTGGATTATCACCTTGTAGCTGATGAGTTTTATTTCCACGTCATTAATAATTAATAGTTAATAAAATTATATTTCTGTGGTTTCGTGGTGCTCAAGAAAAAAAAAAAAAAAAAAACTTGAACAGAAAAAGGTGGATTCAATTTCAATATTGAACGTGCGACGTCACCTATTGGGCTGCAGGAAGCTGCCAAATGAAATCTCTAAAGCATCAAAACACAAACAGATGGAAAGATAAACAACAAAAAAAAGTTGCACTAACTAAGAACGCTATGCTAATTTGGGTAAACGAGGATTTGAAATAAAGTAATTTTATTCGGGCCATTTACTATATCGAAAATATCTTGTTTCTGAAAAAGCAACGAGTCGCACATGCTCAACAACAAAGCCTTTTCGTGAGGGCATCTTTAACCCCGGCCAATCTTTTACATAACAAAACTTTAACTTCTGCCCACGCCAGTTTTGTGAGATATAAATGTGTTCGTATGTATATATAATAATAATAATAATAATAATAATAATAATAATAATAATAATAATAAAATAATAAATAAAAATAATAGTAATAAAATAATAATAATAATAATAATAATAAATAGTAATAATAAATAAAAAATAATAAATATAATAATAATAATAATAAATAATAATAATATAATATAATTTTTTTTATTTAAATCGAGAACACGATCAATGAATGATCGTTCATGTCTGAATAACGTAACACGAAATACATAAGCTAAAATAACACGAAATGAATAATGAGCTTTTTTGACAGCCCTAATGCTAACTATAATTGTCTTATTAAAAAAAAACATGGATTCGATGTCAACATCAAACGTCCGACGTGCCCTAAAATTACTGGATAATCTCTCCCACCCTATTAAATAAAAAGAAGAAACTGTTCTCTCACATGCGGAGTCCGGATACGGATGCATCCGGATTCCATCCGGACTCCAATAAAATTTGAACACCTAAATGATTTCTTTAAAGATAAAAAAAAATATAAGAAAAGAGAGGTCAAATGAGTTATCATCGAGCTTCATATCTACTATTTAAAAAGTTATTTATTGAACAACAAATAATTTTGTTCATAAACATAAATAAATGAATTAAACTAAGTTCAAATTTGATTCATTTAACTTTAGAGTTTTTTAAAAACATTTAAGTTTGTTTATTTATTAATTTGAATAAATATGATCTAGTATTAATCTAATCGAATTGAGTTATTCATCGAGACGGCTCATTTGTTTTATTTTGAACGTCTGCAACGACTTGTCTCCTATGATGTTTTGGACGCTCAACTATGATAATCTACTTAAATGAAGCCAATCGAAAGCAACATCAAAGCTAGCTCTCTCTATTTGTCTTTGAGAAATGTTGGTTGAATACACTTTTTATTTTTTTGCATGTTAGTAGAAGTTGAACTATATAATCTAATTGTGATGGCTATATAGAAAGTAAATTTATATAAATGAGAAGATGTTACCGAACTTTTGTCCAAATTATCGTTTGATGATCTAGTCTTCTCTTGTGGCTTCTTATCACACTTTAGTGTGATCCTGTCTTCTTTTACCTCATTGATTACCTGTTCAATTAACTTTTTTCTGTTAGAACATTGGCAACAGAGTTTGCACATTAGTTATTGTTGTAGAATATAATAGAGTTTCTTTTGTAATTATTTTATTGGAAAAATTGTTTATTTTTATGTTAAATTTTTATGCTGCTGTTGCACAAAATAATCGTCTTTAGTTGCATGATTATTCTCAAAAAAATTATTTGAGAATTTATATAAATCCTGGAGGACTGGAGAGAGAGAGAGAGAGAGAGAGAGAGGGGAGTGCAGGATAGCGATGCATGTAAAGGAACGTAGATAAAGAACACGATTTCTTGCTTCTTTTTTTACTATTCGGTATAATTACATAAAATAAGAGTGAGAGCGAGTGCAGGAAAACGGCAGTGACGCATGTACAGTGATCGAAGACAACGAACACAAGTTATATATTTTCTTGCTTTTTTGAGACTATTGGATATAATTATATAAAATAATAGATTGACAATTGCTCACCTGAGAACTTTGTAGCGGCCCTGTACGGAGAATATTACATGCGGATGCAAAACTATATTCAAATTTCACATATAATATTTTTTTTGACACTCCTAGTTATCAAGCCGAATTAGGTCATGTCTTAAGAACTTAAAAGAAAATTAACTATCCTACCAGTTAATAAATCTATTGAATGCAAAATTTTTAGAACTCGCTCAATGATAATTTTTTATTTATTAATGTTTATTCAAAATACTTTATATTAAATTTAATTTTATTTATTTATTAGACATTACATTTAATTTTATTTCTTTTCTATTAATTTTGATTTTGCACAAGATATATGTATCATTTTTTAATAATAATAATAATAATAATAATAATAATTTATTTTATTATTTATATATATTATAAGTTTGGTCTCCTAAATATAATTAATTAATTAATTAATTTAAAATAAAATTGAGTGGGAAGCTACATTCAGAGTCATATCTTAGACATGATTGATAGTAGCATCACTATCAACTATTTAGGACATGTACTTGATAGTGATGCTACATCAATTTCCTTAGGTTAGGAAGAACTCTATTCCAAAGAGTTAAAATATTTTTGAATGGGGATTTGGAGATTTTTAATTGTACTGCAGAGTTGATAAAATTTCTCCAGAGGAATGGAAGTTCATTCAAAATAAGGTGATCAATGGGAAATCATTCCTTGTAGAGAAATAAAGTGAAAAAAAAAAAACATTATATCCACAATATCCATAGTTCCATCCATTATCAAAACATGATTAGCTTTGGAATGACAACTTTGGAGGCTTGGAGGTTTTTATGTGCTTAACTAGATTGACTCAAATGTATTTCAATTGTTGGAAAGGGTTAGAAAAGTGAAATTGAGCATTGTGACATTTTCTTGTATTGAGATGAGTCATAAGACTCAAGCTTATGGGTGTAAGTGAACCAAACATGACTCTTATTCTTTGAAGTCCTCATTTTATTTCATAAAAAGCTTGGAAT
This sequence comes from Cymbidium sinense, assembly GCA_021442155.1. Classification (NCBI taxonomy): domain Eukaryota; kingdom Viridiplantae; phylum Streptophyta; class Magnoliopsida; order Asparagales; family Orchidaceae; genus Cymbidium; species Cymbidium sinense. The sequence goes on along the minus strand of CM038222.1, from coordinate 125,671,400 downwards.
TTAATTTTTTGTGCATAATTATAGCCAATATTGTGTCAAAATGAGTCTTATTCTTTGGAGCTTGAATAAATTGAACATAAACATGATATTTACTAACAATATCGAACACGATGAGCAACTCATAATTTGAACGAGCCAAACACAATTTATTGCAAGCTTGCTTAGTTTAGCTTCGTTACACTCTTAGTTCTGTTGAGGTGTAAGGGTGAAAGGGAATATAAAACTTTTTGATGCAAGTAGGTCCCATGTGTTACTAGTAGACCCACCTAGAACAAATGCAAAGAGTAGCAAAGGCATGCATAATTGGAAGAAAAGTTAGATGTATGAGTGTAGTGGAATATGGGAATGTTGTTAACTACAATAATGGACAAGGATGAGGTTACAGCAACACGGAAAAAAATCACATCAAGCAAGTAAGAAATTAAATATGCGGTTGGTACTATATTTTGGAGGCAAGGTTAAATAGAACCTATTGTGAGAGAGATGTGAATTGATCTTAGTCAAAGAAGTGCAATTGGGAGAATGCAAGAGAGGGGCAAGATAAGGCTCTAATACCAAGTTGATATAAAGGGGTACAATGAAGGTTTTGAAGAATTTGTTCAAAAAAGGAGAATCAACATGGTGAAAAGAAAAAAAAAAACAACCAAAAGTTATACAAATGAGTGTCTCAAGAAGAGGGATGTGAGATGAAACATCTAAAGGAGAAACCCTAAAATTTGGGTTGTTTTATCTATTTTAAGATGTACAATCTATGCACTTTTGAGTGTACACTCATTTTAAAATTTTAAAACACTACAAGACTTATGTCATTTCTATATGATATTTGAGCTTTGGTTTGGAGGATTTGGACAATGTTGGTGGTTTCTATATGTAACTCTACACTATGTATAATTTTAAATTTAGTGTAATATCCAAAATGTGGATCTAAATGAATATGTGTGTTTTTCCAAGAGGATTTGGATAATTTTGTATAATTTTCAATAACTGTATACTATGAAATATACACTCTTTTAAATTTAAAATAATGTGGGACTTCTATTATGGTCTAAATGATAAATACTTTCAACAGATTTAAGTATTTTTTTTATCTGAGTACAGTTTTATACACTTTCGAGTGTACACCATTTTTTTAAATTTTAAAGTACTGTAGAATTTTCAATTATAGATCTAAATTATATTTTTGAGGTTTGGCATGAATTTGAGATTTGGTTTGTGAAGAAAAGAATAGGTTGGGTTTAGGCTATAGGGTAGATAAGTCTTCCTAAATCTCTAAGGTCAATCAACTTCTTATTGATTCATCTAGGTGTAAAGGCAGGTCAAGAAGGTTGGTAATTATCTTCATTTGTGTTATACATATGAATTTCTTTATTGGGATAGTTATAAATGTGTATAGATGTGCATGAGGTGATAACTTGATACTAGAGGCATATAAAAAAGTTAATAGGAAATCATTAGTAATGAAGTATACAATGTTATTGGTGTTGGTGTTACAAGTCAAAACTAGTAATTGCATTATAAATAGTGTAACAAGAAAGTTAAGAGTCAATATTTTATTTCAATCTTAAATGATATAAGTAACATTAACTAGTAAGAGCTTTATTTTAATTATTGTTTTTGAATAATACGATAAAAAGAAGAATAAAAAGAAATTCAATGTAAAGGATTACTTTATAGTTGTTGAGAGCTTCTACACCACCCTTTGTATTTTTTAGTTAACACAAAATATAACGTAAAATAAATTGAAGATTTCGACCTCGTGCACGATGGTACGCTTCTCGAAATCTAGTTTAGATTTTCTCGTAATGCTCCGGTTATTTTTTTTAGCTCGTGCCGTTGTCTCTACCAAGATTTTCCATTCCCTGGTGGTTGCTAACTTTGATTCGATATTTTCTTTTGCTTCCAGAAGAGAGATGATCTACGTCCTATGGGATTAAAGATAGCGGTGTGATGGCAATTTCCCTTACTCCTCTTGCAATATTCATTATAGATTCGCGCATGCTTTTCTTCAGTCATTTCCTGATCTTTAGTTCATGGCAGGAACTGAACGAATCGCAGTCAGAGTTGCTGACTAGGCTGCAAGGTTTGAAACAGGTAAGATTTGAAGACCCCTGTAACTAATACATCTATTTCATTTCGCAGCTATTTTGATTTGGTTTTTTCATATGAGAATCTATGTTCTATTTTTTTAACTAATTTTTTCCGCTGAAGGATTTGCAAGACTGGAAATCGAAATTGGACACTCAAGTCAAGACGTATAAGGAAGTTAGTATTCTCTGACTTTTGTAGATACATCATTTTGTTAATATTTTGCTGCACTTGAAGATCAAGCTTGATATTTCGCAAGGTGTTTCTCGGAAGACCTTGTTTCTTTTGTGCATGTTTCACACATCTGGATCTCTGGGCTGTAGAAATTTAGCTTAAATTCCTCCTTTTGGTTAGATTTGGTGATCTGCTTTGAAAATTTTGGAGGGTACTTCTGAAGCTGCTCTTTCTAATGTGGTTCTTTTTTTAGCATTTTGTTCTCTGCTTTCTGCAAGCTTGTTGGTTAATAATGCTGTTGAAACGCACATGAATTTGTATAATAATAAACCATTCTTTAACTATAACTATTTACATTGTATTTTAAGTCAGACATTGATATGAACCATTACGCAGAAATGAAAAAGAAGTTGAGAATAACAATAGAACTAGGCAATTCTACCTTGTCCAAGCTCCAAGAAGAAGAGACGGAAGAGAGCATCAACAGAGAAGGGGAGAGAAAACTATTATTTATTTATCTGTCACCTTTAATTTCTCTGTAATAGGAGCATTTATAGAATACATGAGTCACTAATTCATTTCTAACTTCTTACTTCTATTCTTATTAGTCCAATACTAGAATTAAACATCTAACAACCTTTTTTTCTCCCACATGCCCATTTGATTAGTATTATTTGTAACTTTTTGGAACATGTAAGAACCTACTCTTGCTGACTTTTACCAGACAAAGGAGGTAATTTGCTAAATTTTATAATCCAAATGTGCTTGAAATTTTGTTTATTGACCTTTTTGGGCAATCTGAATGTTAAACTTATGGTATACAAATCAAGTTGTATTGGAAGTTTAATAGATGGTTTACATAATATAAACCTTTATGCAATTCTCCATTGAGTGTTATTGGACATTAACCTAAAGTTAAGGAAAGAGGGTCTTTTAGTGAAATTTGTTTTGACTGGGAAATAGTAAATCAGTTTTGAGAACATCATTTTATCAATCCTGGTAGTTAGCAAATAGATTTCATCATTTTCTTCTTCATCACCTAAAATTTTGGTGGTCTTTAAGTTTTGTTTTCATTTGTGTTTAATAATCCTTGACTTTACAGTTTTGAATCAATATAATTACTCTAGTTTTCTTGATTCGATTGACTATTCTTTCCCATGTAAGATCGAGTGCATTGAAGAAATCTTGTGATATTGCTAAAATAAAAATGATGATATCTCATGGATGCTGGAATTAGATATGGTATGATGATGACTGAAATGAGCTAGCATCTTGAATAGTTTTTGCTTAATTTCTAAGATTTTTTGATCATTTTCTTGTTTTTTGGATTTAATTCAAATATTAACAGTTTATACTTAAAGAAAACACGTAGTTGAATTATTTGGTGACTTTTGAATTAGTTATCCTTAGATTCTTTTGCATACATTTATACTGCACATCATTTTATTAGAAAATTCTGATCCTTAGTCCTGCATCAATTGAGCTTTCATTGCGCATTATAGTTTGGAAAGTAGTAGGTGGTTTGTTTTGGCGAGGCACTGCATATTTTGCAATTATATGTATTTTATTCTGTGTTAAACAGTCATTCATATTATTCTTTGAGATTATTTATGGTTACTTGTATACTATTCATTTGAATTCAACTTATTGTTAATTCATGAAGCTTTGTATTTTAGATGGCTGTATTTGTTTGATAGTTCTTCACCATGCAGGAACTGATCGAGCTTAAGAAGACACTAAATGCTGATCTCGATCAACTGAAATCAGTTTAGTTCTTTGAATGTTGTACTTATAGTTATTGTGAACTTGTGATGCTTATCCTTAATCGCTATTTTTGGCTCCAGGACTTCCAAGGACTGAGAACCACTCTACAGCAGCAGCAAGATGACATCTCTGATAGCTTAAGAAACTTGGGGTACTTTTTCTTTGTCTGTTGAAAACAATTGATCCCTGTTATACGCCATTATTGCTTAATATTTCATATTCATTCTAACATTTCATCTGCTTTACCTTGCTTAAAGGTCAAATCGTATATATAGTGGGTGCAACAAAGATTTAGAAGGATTCGTTATAGGAGAACCAAAGATATAGAGAGAAGAAATGAGTAAAAAAATTAGATGAATGAACACCTCAAATGGAAGGAGGAAAGAGAAAGAGATGAAGCAGCAAAGGAGAAACTCTATAAGGGGGGAGAATCCCCAAAGGGAAGGCCACATGAAATTACAAATCTCAATTCATCATATACTATTCTTTAATATAAGTCTAACACTCATTATCTTCGCTTAGAACTACAATACTTAAAAGTATCTTATAATATAAAATGAAGAAAATAATATGCCCTTTATTAAATATAGAAGATCAGTTTAAAATTTGACATTTAGGACATGTACTTGATAGTGATGCTACATCAATTCCCTTGGGTTAGGAAGAACTCTATTCCAAAGAGTTAAAATGTTTTTGAATGGTGATTTGGAAGTTTTTAATTGTATTGCAGAGTTGGTAAAATCCCTCCAGAGGAGAGGAGTGAATGGAAGTTTATTCCGAAGATAAGGTGATCAATGGGAAATCATCCCAGAGTAGAGAAATAAAGTGAACAAAATTCATTATATCCACAATATCTATAGTTCCATCCATTATCAAGAACATGATTAGCTTTGGAATGACAACTTTGGAGGCTTGGAGGTTTTTAAGTGCTTAACTAGATTGACTCAAATGTATTTCAATTGTTGGCAAGAGTTAGAAAAGTGAAATTGAGAATCGCGGCATTTTCTTGTATTGAGATGAGTCATAAAACTCAAGCCTAGGGGTGTAAGTGAGCCAAACATGACTCTTATTCTTTGAACTCCTCATTTTATTTCATGAAAAGCTTGGAATTTTATTTTTTGTTTATAATTATAGCCAATATTGTGTTGAAAATGAGTCTTATTCTTTGGAGTTTGAATAAATTGAACATAAACATGATATTTACTAACAATATCAAGCATGATAAGCAACTCATAATTTGAACGAGCCAAACACAATGTATAGCAAGCTTGCTTAGTTTAGCTTTGTTACACCCTTAGTTTTGTTGAGGTAGGCAAGGGGAATATGGCAAACTTGCTTGATGCAAGTAGGTGCTGAGTGTTGCTTGTAGACCCACTTAGAACAAATGCAAAGAGTAGCAAAGGCATGCATAGTTGGAAGAATGAGTTAGATGTATGAGTGTAGTGGATATGGGAATGTTGTTAACTACAATAATGGATAAGTATGAGGTTGTGTGTGGCAACAAGGAAATATCACTTTGCAAGCAAGCAAGGAATTAAACATGCCGTTGGTACTATGACTAGAGGAGGAGGAATCTATTGTGAGAGAGAAGTGAATTGGATCTTATTCAAAGTGCAATTGGGGAGAATGCAGGTGAGAGGCAAGATGAGGCTCTAATACCAAGTTGATATAGAGGGGTATAATGAAGGTTTTCAAGAATTTGTTCTAAAAGGAGAATCAATGTGGTGAAAAGAAAAAATAACTAAAAAAAGTTAGACAAATGAGTGTCTCAAGAAGAGGGATGTAAGGAGATGAAACAGTTGTAAAGGAGAAACCCTAGAAGTTGGAGAATCCTTAGAAAGCGAGTTCACAAAAAAATTTTAAGTCTCAATTTATCATATAATAGTTCTTAATTTAATACTAGCAGATCTTTTATAAATCAAGACAAGATACTTTATGATTAAAAAGAATGGAACTAATATGTCATTTATTACATATTTAAACTGTGATATAACTGTTAAAGTTAGGATATTTATTTTATAATTATGTATTTTCACAAGTTCTAAGCTTTTTAGGCTTGATTGTCTAGGGTTTTTCATATATTGCTCTACTACAACTTTTCACACACCTAATTTTTAATATCTAAAAATGCTTGTAAGATGGGTGGGGGTGTGACTGCTAGAACACAAACAAGTTATAGAATATATTGCCATATTATTTCTGGCCACTAGATTGAAAATTTAAAGCATAAAAATGTGAGTTTACAAAAGTTAACTATCATACTTAGGAAGCAATGTTACTTGCTTAAATATTCAAAATATACATATTAGCATAGGAAAATGATAAAAAATGTTTGACTATCTTACAAGCAAGGTCATGATCATTTATGATCAAACTCAACCATCTCATCATATATAAGAAATGAGGGAGCAAATCACTTCATCAAAAGTGTCATACAAAATATATTTGTATGCATTGATCTTGGGATCAAAGTGGTGTAGAATAGAGACAGAGACATGATGTCACCTTAGCGATTGAGCTCATCAACTCTAGAATAAGAAAGTCGACTTGTCAACCTGACAAATGATAAATCATATCGTAACAAAATTGCATTAATCACATGATATGAAAGTACCAGCGTAGTTTATTAGTGATTGAGCTTATCAACCTCATAATATAATGTTGACTTGCCAATCACTTGAAGATTCTAATCAACAAATGATGAAGCTTTCCTAGACAAAATAATGCACAATCAAATCAATCTAGAAGGGCCAATATGCATGATAATGGTCAATAAAATATTTGAGTTCCAAACCAATTTTTACTTAAACATAATATTTCAAATAAAATTAGGTATCCCTAATAATAGTTGAGCCAATTTTTAGGTCTAATATACGGGTAAAGTAAGAAATTGAGATACCACAAAATATCATCTCATTATACATACAAATAACAAATTACCTCAAAATATCACACATTACCTGTTTGCCAACTTACTTTTAAATGTCTTAGATGGGTTGTTGCTATCAACATAAGTGAATGTTCCTAATAGTCTGTCAGCTTATTCTTACATTGTTTATGCCCAACTCTTGTGTTGTGTGAGGAATGATGGCTTTATGTAAGAAGTGCCAATTGGGTTGGCAAATTAGTTTTATCTATTCGCAAGCCCTTATGACGAATGACTTGATGGAGGGTTTATTTGGGATAGCTTTTTTACTATGTTTTTTGGTTTGTTATCACATCTACGTTTGACAACTACTTGTTGCTTTTTAGATGTTATGTGGTGGAAAGTTATTTTTAACAATCATCTATTATTGTGTGGTAGCATTAAAAAAGTTGTTATTTGATACCCATAATAGTTTTTTAAAAGTTGCTATTTTTACAACTTCATAATCATCTTTACAAAAAGGTATACTTTCCCAAATGGACTTAGAGTCTGTGAAGAATTGGCGGGAGCAATACTTTTACATTTGGTTAATGATAGGGTGGGCAATGTTAACCAAGCCCTCAAACAATATCAAAGTGGAGGTGGATGTAAAGAATGTTCCCACCTCTTTGAAGGGATTTCTCACACAAATAAGGGGTTGTATTTGCTCCGCAAGAATTTTTTTTGGCATGTGGACCACAAGCTAGTACCTATATAGGATGATAAGATAAGACAAGAATTTTCCCTTAAGGAGAGGACAATCTCTTCTAGCTCTGGCGAGCGAATGAGATAAAGAAGATTAAGTTATAGTCAATATTCTCTCATATGAGTTATCTCAATTAGTGATGGCAATAATTGTCATGTCATCATTCAAGCAACCACACACACCTGGCATGTCAACAGCTCCACCCCACCTTTAGAAGTGTAGGTTGGTGTGAGATGTGGCCTCCGATGATGTCAAATGATTACTGTTGGTTACTCCGATAGAGCTTTTAACTTTGGGAGTCCCATTTAAGTCTTAACTGGAGACATTGAAAATCACATTTATGTGTTTGTTGAGATGTTCGATTGGTTGAAGATCTTTAATGCTATGAAAACAAAGGTAGACATACACACAACCTTCCCCTTTCACTAGGCATAAACATTGCCATAGTGATTGTTACCAATATCATTATGTTGAGTACCCTTGATATTGATCGAGAGTGCCAATGACAAGATCATTGAGGAGAAGGATGAAAAGTAGCAAATAGATGCGATTGAGAAAATAGCAAATGAGTATGCACAAACCCTATCTTGAGTGGTGAACCTTGTTTGCTTGGTAGTGATTTCTTTAGAGGTAGAGAAGGATATAAGCTATGAACGAGGGGTCAGATTTCTAGTACAAACTACAAAGGCAGCTTGGTTTTTACTATTCTGGGATTTGATATTTTAAGCTATAATCAAATTGAGTATGTCGTGGATTGGACTAAGTTTAATTTTATTATAAGTTCATGTTCGACTTGAGCTTGAGTCGAGCTTTGACTTGCATGTCCATACTTAGTTTAAGATTTTTAGTAATTATATTTTATTTGTACTTGGTTTGCTTATATTGATTGAACGAGTACTTCAATGAGTTAATAAACAAGTTAAAAATTTGAATAAATATTTGACTTAACAAATGATTTATAAATTTAATCAAACAAGCTATTAAATAAATTTAAATTTAGTTTTTAATTAATTGAGATATGATACAAGTTGTGAGTAAACTTTCTTGCAATCAATTAACATAAATAAGTACTAATGAACTACTTCATTGAAATAAATAAATAAAAAGGAATTGCATCAAATACATATTCATTTTCACTAATAACAAATAAATTAATTTGAAAAAAATAAAAAAGCTAAAAAAAATTATGATTACTTATCTTGACAAGAAGCATTTCATGTGAAATAAATTTATATCAAGTCTACAAAATAGTTGACTTTCATTCAATTAGGAATTTAATTTTTTTTAGGATATTTTTGTTGGAGCTATAATTGATTGATTGGATTTCAAAGCAGTTGAGATTTAAAGTTTTTTTTAAAATAAGATTTTAAAAAAATTAAAAGAAAAATAAAATGATTTTCTCTTGCAATTTGTCATCTCTTATGCATGTCAAAATCTAGTTCACATTGCGCATATGGCGGATAATGGTTGCGTGATGAGTTAATTAATAAATTGGTTAATAAATAAATATTAATCAAATAAAAACTATTGAAATTAAATTACAATCTATTACTATTAAATGTATAATTAACTAATTTTACTAGTAAAACACATATTGATTATTTTCTGATAAGAAAAATAAATCGTTTAGATTGTAAAGATTATAAGGTCATTCCAAGTGAATGTTTAAGTACCCAACATTATGAAAGATTGTAAGAGGAAAAATAAATCAAATTATTATCTAAGATTAGATGGGGACACTAAACACAAATAAAAATATTTTTTAAGAAAGTACAAGAGCTTAGAATTTGGGATGTTCATAAGGAAGCTAATACTATGTGGAAAAAAGTAACAAGTAAAATTAAGCAAGTTGTTAAAGATGTGCTTGGAGAATCAAAAGGAAAAGCTTCTTTTAATAAAAATAGTTGGTGGTGGAGTCAGAGTGTGCAAGAAAAGATAAGAAATAAGAAGCATTGTTATAAAACTTGGTTTATATGTAAAATTTCGGAGAATTGAGAAAAATATAAAGTGACTTATAGAAATTTTAAGAAAACAATATATGATACAAAATTTAGCTTTTAGTGATTTATACAATAGATTAGATACCAAAGAAGGTGAAAGGTGTATGTATAAGTTAGCCAATCAAGAGATAGGAGAAGTAAAGACCTAGTTCAAGTGAGGTGTATTAAGGATGAAAATAATAAAATACTTTTTTTAGAAAAGGATATTGAAAATATGTGGATGAGATATTTTGATAAACTTTTAATGAAAGATCTGAAAATCGATTGATTTTAGCAACCTTAATACCTAAACAAAAATAGGAAAATTTATTTTTATCGTCGTATTAGTAAATCTCAAGTTAAAGAAGCTTTAAAGAAAATAAAATGTGAAAAAACAGTAGGACCTGATGATATTCTAATAGAAGTGTGGAAATGTTTAGGAGATTAAGGAATTTTTTGGCTTACTAATCTTTTTAATGTTATAATGTTATCTTAAAGACTAAAAAGATGCCAGATGAGTGGAGGAAGAGTTTGTTAGTTCCTATATTTAAGAATAAAGGTGATGCACAAGATTGTGCAAATTATAGAGGAATTAAGTTAATGTGTCATACTTTAAAATTATAGGAGAGAGTAATTGAGTATATGTTACGATGCGATACAAAAGTTTCTCATAATCAGTTTGGTTTCATGCCAGGTAGATCTACTATGGATGCTATACATTTGTTAAGAGGTTTTATGGAGAAGTATAGAAAGTAAGGAGGATCTATATGATATTTATTGATTTAGAGAGAGCTTATGATAAAGTTTCAAGAGATGTTTTTGGAGAGTTCTAGAGCGAGAAAGGAGTTAATATTGGTTATATTCAAGTCATTAAGGATATGTATATACTAGAGTACGTGAAACACAAGAGGTTTGACAAAATATTTTCCTATTTCAATTGGATTACATCAAGGATCATCTTTAAGCCTTATCTTTTGCTTTAGTTATGGATGTTCTTACTAGGCATTTACGGAAGATGTACCTTGGTGTATGCTTTTGATGACATTCTTCTTGTTGATAAGACTAGAGAGAGAGTCAAGAGAAACTTGAATTATGGAGGTCAACATTAAAGTCTAAAGGTTTTTGTTTAAGTAGATCTAAAATTGAATATATGGAGTGTAATTTTAGTTGTAGAAGTCTAGTGGTGTTGTGACATTAGGTGAACAAATATTAAGAGTGAGCGATTCAGATATTTAGGCTCTATTGTTCAAAATGATGGTGAAATAGATGGAGATGTTATTAGTAGAATTCAAGTTGAATGGTTGAAGTGGAGGAATGCATCTGGCCTGTTGTGTGATAGAAAAGTTCCACTTAAACTTATGAAAAAATTTTATAAGATGGTGATAAGACCTGCAATGACTTATGGTGTAGAATGTTGGCCAATAAAAGAGAAGCATAAGACTAAGTTAAGTGTTACGAGATGAGGATGCTCAGTGGATGAGTGGCTTTACTCTTAGAGATAAAATCAAATGAGTATGTTCGGAAAAAGTTGGAGTAACTCCGGTGGCGATAAGATTAGAGAGTCGCCTTAGATGGTTTGGCCACAGCGTCGAGTTTGATGACTCAGTTAGGAGAGTAGATGCATTAGAATTGCCTTATGTTAAGAAAGGTAGAGGTAGACCTAAAAAGACTTGGTTAAGATGTATAAAAATGACCTTAATATATTTGAATTAAATGAGAATTTGACACATAATAGGACACAATGGAGACGAATGATTCATGTAGCCGACCCCACTTAGTGGGATAAAGGCTTGTTGTTGCTGTTGTTGTTATTGTAATATGAGTTATCATCGAGCTTCATATCTAGTATTTAAAAAGTTATTTATTGAATAACAAATGAGTTTATTCATAAACATAAATAAATGAATTAAACTAAGTTCAAATTTGATTTATTTAACTTTAGAGTTTTTTTAAAAACATTTAAGTTTGTTTATTTACTAATTTGAACAAACATGATCTAGTATTAATCTAATCAAATTCGAGTTGTTTATCGAGTGCATTGGTTCATTTAAAGTTCTATTTTGAACTGTCCTGCAATGATGGAAGTTGTCCCTTATGATGTTTTGGACACTCAACTATGAGAATCTACTTAAATGAAGCCAATCGAAACCAACATCAAGGCTAGCTCTCTCTATTTGTGTTTGAGAAATGTTGGATGTATACATTTTTTGTTTTTTTGCATGTCAGCAGAAGTGAAATTATGTAATCTAGTTGGGATGGCCATATAGAAAGTAAACTTGTATAAATGAGAAGATGTTACCCAACTTTTGTCCAAATTATCGTTTGATAATCCAGTCTTCTCTTGTGGCTTCTTATCACACTTTAGTGTGATCTTATCTTCATTTATCTCATTTGTTGTTCAATTAACTTATTTCGTGAGCGTTGTAGCGAGTTTGCACATTAGTTGTTGTTGTAGAATATAATAGAGTTTCTTTTGTAATTATTTTATCTTAAAATAGCTTATTTTTATGGCAAATTCTTATGCTCTTGTTGCACAAAGTAATCATTTTAGTTGCGTGATTATTGCCTTGTAGTTGCTAGAGATAAGAGTCAGTCATGATGAGCTCAATCATGGCGTAGTCTTCTAGTGATATAGAGTAGGTTTAGTGACTGTTGAATCACTCAACAGAAACAAATGGAAAATGAACCTTTATAAAATTGCTCCCAAATACTTGGGTGAAGGTCGCCACCATTGATAAGTGATGACATCAAGTGCGATCAATGATGATAAATGATATAGTAGCATGCTATAGTTATTATCTGAAATTTTATTTTATTTTTGGTTATTTTTTAAATACTATGAAATGATTATATTATTATTTAGTTCTTTATGATGCAGCTTGAGGACCTTTGAACCTTCCAAGGATACAGAGGCTAAAGATAATGTGACTATTTCGATAAAAGGAACCTTCTTTGCGGAAATTTCAAGGGAAACCAGTTCAGTGGACACGTGCATAGGGAGCTCCAGGATGGCATTTTCTTAGTATTAACATTGATGAGTAATATTCCTTTTAACTTTTAGTGAATTTGTATGTTTTGCTGCTATTTTTACCATTTCTATGTTTCTCTTAGTATAACATTAAGAGTAATTAGATTCTATAGGTATTGTAACTCACCAAATTGATACCTTTTTGCTGCAAAGCTTGATTTTAGAATATGATTAGTGTGACTTAATTTTATTGTTATGAGTAATAACTTCAAAGCTTCATATTTATTTATTTTGTTAATTAAGAGACTATTTGCTTGTTTAGTTAGGGCAGTTTGCACTTTTTTTTAAATTATAGGATTATTTTGGAAAAGCTATTTTTTATTTTATTTTAACTGTTGTGGGTGTTTATTTATTTTGAAAAATTTGTCACAGTTCATGAAAATTTTGAAATATAATAAGGAAGTTATAGTTAAATAATATAGTGATAGTCAGTTAAAAAAATAAAATCTATAAAATTAATTGATGCATATGAAACAATGCAATGTGATGAAGCACAATATCTGTTAAAACATTCTCATATATATATATATATATATATATATATATATATATATATATATATATATATATATATATATATATATATATATATGATTTGCATGTCAGTAGTGAGTTCTGAATCAATATCGATTGACATTTATATTGATTTGAACTAGAAAGTAAAATATCTTTTATTTTATTTCAAGTAATTTGACATTAATTCTTTACGTGTCATTCTCTTTATATTTTAATGATAATGATCATGTAGGAAGTTGAGACCATGCCAACTATTGATATAAAGCAGAATCTGATTGTAATGTGACGTATAAAATTTTTAAATCTTTGTGTATTAAGACAATCACCCTTGAAGAGCATCATATTAGAACAATTGTTGAGCTTGAGCAAGCTGATTATTTTTTCATGTTAAGCTCGTATGCTCGTTTGAAAATTTGTTCATTTGAATTCTGCTCATATTTCAAATTGTTTGGTGATCTATTATTTTTGTTCGACTTGTATTGATTATAATGAGCTCGTTGAAATCATTTTGATTCGAATTGACTCTAATTATTAAAGTATTGTTTAGCTCTTCCAAGCTCAAAATATCTATATATATATTTTTTTGGGCTTGATTATTTAATGAATGATTCAAAAATGAGTTACTTAACTAGTCATTTTTGATTAATTCAGTTTTTGAGATAGTCTTAATTATGATGAAAAATAAGGATTGGTTAGGTTTAAGATTAAAATTAAATATGGTACATAGAATTTAGGGCTTTTATGTGAGAAGGGAATTAGTGGAAATAATAATATTAGTGAAAAAATTAAATAATATTTTGGTAGAAATTAAATGGAATGAATACAAAGGATAATGGAAATTTCACTAAGTTATTTTATGTTAAAAATGCTAATAATAAAAATGGGGATATCATAGTTGACATGAATGAGGTCACTTATAGATGTTTGTCAATAAGATTATGTTGATGAAAATATCATAAATTTGAATAAGTTTTAAGCTATTTAAGTTGGATTTGTAGATAGTTTTTTTTTTTTAAATAATTTTGTGAAGAGGTGAATGAATTATTGTAATATATAATTGAGCAAGCTGTTGTTTGATGTGAATAGTAAAATAAATTTAAAGATTTTGAGTTTTTTTTTGTTGTTGTTTAAATGTTTGGTTTAGAGTAAATTAAATAAAATTAATTGTGTGGAGAATTTAGAATACAATGGAGTATTATTTATTTTTGAGGAATTTAAAATTTACTTAATTTGTTTGAATTTTAAATATATGAAAATTTGCAGGTCACAATTTTAACCATCATGCCATCTATTTTTGTTCATCACATCCAATCAAATAAATAAATTCAATCTTAATATTTCAAATTGACATTCAAATATTGACATTTATAACAAGAGTTTAATCTATTATTTTTATTTTTATATAATTTTTAATGATTTGATCATGATATATATAAATAAATAAATAAAGAGTGATTAAAAAATTATTTGTAAAAATCCCTAATTAAATTTAGTGTTGACTTAAGAAGATACAATAGTTAGTTATTATAAATATCAAAATATTTTTTAAGAGTGATAAGAAAAACACTATTATGACTTACAATGATGAGAAAAGATATTTTGCAAATAATATAATAAACAAAGTAAAGCTATAATTTAGTATAATTTATATCATCGTTTGGATATAACAGTAGGAAAGGAGATGTATGTAAGAATAACCATGCATGACTAACCCAAAACACCGTCATATCCATTTATATCCCATCCATGCATATGTATGTATCTAAAGAGAAATCTCGAGGTCAAGCTTGTTCCCTATGACGAAGCACAGCTTGCCATCTCCATCCCTGAAAGCCCACATCTCAACCTGATCGCCAGCGGCAAGTAACTCCGGACGAAATTCTCTGTAGTTTCCGCCCTTAAGCACAGAAGCTTTACTCGCATCCCACCTCGTAAGATAAAGCAAACAACCCCATCCATTTCTGTTATACACCATCACCTCAAGTCCACCATGTTCTCTACCCTGTTTCCTCTCTCCTGCTTCGCCTTCTCCGCCATAAAGTCGCCTAGTACTCTTCATATTCGCCGCTTCCATCTCCTCTGTTGTCATCTTCGGCATTATCCGGTCTTCGGTGATCTGCTTTCTTATCATGAAGCGGTTCTGCTGATCGCTAGCATCGGAAGCATAGATTTGCTTCTCCATTACTTTCCATGGAAAGGTGGCTCCTTTACCGGCGAGAGCTTCGCAACCCACTCTGGCATGTCTTCTACGTCCTCTGTTTCGTTGGCGGTGGTTGCTAGTTTAGGAATAGGAAGGGCGAAGAACTGCTCCGAAATGAGATTGAGTGTTTCCAAATACTCAGTTTTAGAAGAAGTAGCAGACAATAGCAGAGAGAAAGAGAAGGAACGGAGAGAATGAGCATCCATAGTTTGATAAATTGGTGCATTAAATGGCTTGTTTGGAGTTTATTTTATAGACATATTCAGGTACAGGGGCGGACCTATAAACTGCTCAGGCCATAATAGTTTGAAAGAAATAAATTTGAAAGCTACGTGACTCCGCACAAATTTTCTCATCGGCAAAAACAACATACGACGCACGTGCGGGTGCTATGTTGGCCGTTGAAACAATCGTCCGTTAAATAGAGGACTGACGAGTTTTTTTTATTTTTTTTGCTTTTTGATAGCACGGAGCCATGGGGAGAAAGAGAGAGAGCGCATGCAATGAGGGAGAGAAGAGAGAGATTATATATATATAAATAAATAAATAAATAAATAATTAAATAAATAAATAAGTATATATATATATTAATAATTAAATAAATAAATAAATAAATAAATTTTAATAAATAAAAAAATAAAAAAATAAAATTTTTTTTATTTGTATATTTTTTATATGCATTAATAAATAAATAAATAAATAAATAAATAGTTTTTAATAAATAAATAATTAAGTATATATATATAATTTTTAATATATATATATATATATAATTTTTAATGCAAATACTCAATTTTAGAAGAAGTAGCAGACAATAGCAGAGAGAAGAGAAGAAACGGAGAATGAGCATCCATAGTTTGATAAATTGGTGCATTAAATGACTTGTTTGGAGTTTATTTTATAGACATATTCAGATACAGGGGCGGACCTATAAACTGCTCAGGCCATAATAGTTTGAAATAAATAAATTTGAAAGCCACGTGACTCCGCACAAATTTTCTCATCGGCAAAAACCACATACGACTAACGCAGATGCGTGCGGGTGTTATGTTGGCCGTTCCAATAATCGTCCGTCAAATGGACGATTTTTGATTGACAGGTTTTTTTATTTTTTTATTTTTACTTTTAATAGCACAGAGCCATGGGAGAGAGAGAGAGAGAGAAGAGAGATTATATATATATATATATATATATAAATAATTAATAATTAAATAAATAAATAAGTATATATATATATATTAATAATTAAATAAATAAATAAATAAATAAATAAATATAATTTTAATAAATAAAAATAAAAAAATAAAATTTTTATTTGCATATTTTAATAAATAAATAAATATAATAAATATAATATATATATATTTTATATATATATATATATATATATATATATATATATATATATATATAATTTTTTAATGCATATATATTTCACGTGATTAAAGATGAATTATTATTTATTTTTAATATTTTTATATTTTTTATATTTTTTGTTATTATTATTATTTTAGACTTTTTTCTTTTTTTTTTTTTTTTAATTTATAAATCTTCATAATTTTTAATAACTTTGATATTATAAATTAAGAAAATAATATATAAAAGTTATTAAAAATTATGAAGATTTATAAATTAAAAAAAGAAGAAAAAAAGAAAAAGAAAAATAAATAATAATTCATCTTTAATCATAAATATATATGCATTAAAAATATAAAATATAAAAAATATAAAATAATAAAATATAAAAATATAAAATAATATAAAAATATAAAATAATATAAAATATAGAAGTATAAAATCTAAAATAATAATAATAACAAAATATAAAAAAAATAAATAATAATTCATATTTAATCACGTAAAATATATATACATTAAAAATTATTATATATATATATATATATATATATATATATATATATATATATATATATATATATATATATATATAATATATTTATATTATATATATATATATATTATTTATTTATTATTATTAATGCATATAAAAATATGCAAAATAAAAAATTATTTATTTATTTTTTATTTTTTAAAAATTTATTTACTTATTTAATTATTTAATTATTTAATTATTAATGCATATATATATATATATATTATATACTTATTTATTTATTTAATTATATATATATATATATATATATATATATATATATATATATATATATATATATATATATATATATATATATATATATATATATATAATCTCTCTTCTCCCTTAGTGCAACTCTCTCTCTCCCTACTAGGGTGTGCATTAGGCGGTTCAAACCGAAAACCGAACCGATGTTAATTGATCGGTTTGGTTGATTTTTTTATTCATTATTTGGTTTTGGTTGAAATTATGGGTTAATACGGTTTTATGGTTTTGTTGGTTTTAAGTTATTGAATTTGGTTTCTGGTTAAACCGATTTATTTCTATTATAGATTAAGTGGGGCCAGTGCCTTCGAAGTTGAGCCTATTTGCTCTCGTCGTTTATTTGACGCTTGAGTTGAGTGTTCATTCCTCGACTCTTGATGGCGATCGGATGCCATACACTTTCGAGGATGGAGAGTCTCGAGTCTCAGCATAAGGCATTGGCATTCGGTTGCCTTCGATTCCAAATCTCGACTCGATCTTTTGGGCTTTCCGCTTTTCGTCACTTTCTATTTGCGGCCGCTTCTCCTTCCTTTTTATTTTTTTGCCTAGCGGATGCGGATATATAATCATCTACATCTAGTTGACTTATGTCTTCACTCTTCGTTCTCTTCCCATCCGATTTGAAATTAAGTCTTTTTGATTCTTTGAGAGGTAATGATAATAAGAACTAAATCACATTATCTCAACTCTCTCTCTATCTCTCTCTCTCTCTACTCCTTCCTTTGTTGAAATTTTGTTGATGGTTTGAATGTTTGATTATGGGAGAACATGGCCCGGTGGGTCGATTTGGTTTATTGTGAATTGTGGTGTGATTGTGTAACCGTCGTAGTGTCGTGGACTTTATTCTTTGAGAGGTAACGATAGTAAGAACGAAATCACATTATCTCAACTCCTCTCTCTCTCTCTCTCTCTACTCCTTCCTTTGTTGAAATTTTGATGGTTTGAATGTTTGATTCACTGGGTGAGCGATGGGTGACGCGGTTTGGTTTATTGTGATTTGTGAGCCTGTGAATTGTGATTATTTTTTCGTCCTTGTGGACTTTATTCTTTGAGAGTAACAGCCAACAGGTAAGAAGAAAATCACATTATCTCTCTCTCTCTCTCTCTCTCTCTCTCTCTCTCTCTCTCTCTACTCCTTCCTTTGTTGAAATTTTGTTGAACTGTCGTGATCAACAGGTTTGATTTATTCGGTTTGGTTTATTGTGACTTGTGAGCCTGTGTGAATTGTGATTGTGTCGTCACTGTCGTGGACTTTATTGGTTGTTGATGGTTTAGGGTATTATGCTATCTATCATGTTGGTTACTGGAAGTTTAAATTTTTTTTCTTATTGATAAAAAAAAATAGTGGCGTCTATGAAGTTTATGTGTTTGTTTGTCTGCTGTTCTGACTAGTGCGGCGATTACTAACTACTAGTGTATGAAGTATGAACATGCTAATTCTAAGTCTTACGTGGAATTACATGCTCTTTAGTCTTTACATCATTGGCTCATTCTTTCGACCTATCCTTATCGCATTATAGTATAACATATGATTTAAACTTATCGTATCTTTATGCTCAACTCTCAGGATAATCTGGTTTTATGCTTCATTCTAATATAACATGTAGTATGTAGATCAGTAGATGCATGTCTTGGAAAAATAAAGTAAGCCTTATGATATTTTTTTTTATCTTAGTGTTTTTTAAATGCAACTATGCAAGTAATACAAATTGATTTATTGGGATGGCTTTAATAAAAACAATATTGAATGGTAATGTTGAGTAATGTGACATTATATTATAATATTTAGGATACATTGCTAGATGGATCATGGATGATTGAGCTGATTGAGCATTACAATTTGTTTGATTCACATGAATTAACATTGTTCAATTATCGATTCATGTCTTTTTTTCTTCAATATTGTAGTATCCAAGCGTTCTTTAATTGAAATAAGTTTTGTTGATGTAATTTATTAAAGCATATTTTTTAATTCTTTTTTAATTTATTTAATTTTTTTATTCTAGAAGTAGAAACATGTCACAAGTTGGAGATAGTTCAAACCTTTGTTCTCTAGAGCTATGAGATTCAACAAGTTCAACTTACAGAGATGCTAGTGTCATGATGAGAAACCACCAATTTCAAAAAAAAAGAAAAGCTCCTGACTAGATATGAAGTTTGGGATCACTTTGTGAGGTACCTTAATGAGGAAGGAGAAAAATGAGTAAGTGTAATTATTGTGGGAAATCATATCATAGTGATCCAAAGATTAATGGCACTTCAAACTTAAGGGCACATCTTTCTTTGTGTCAAGAATCTATTAAAATGAACCAAATCAAACTAAACTTTATTTCAATTTAGTGGTAAAGGTGAGGAGCATTCTCAAGTCTTAAGGCATGGAGATTTGACCAAGAAAATGTAAGGAAAGCTTTAGCAATGATGGTTATTGCAGATGAATTACCTTTCAAGCATGTAGAAGGTTGGGGGTTTAAACATTTCATTTCTCAGTGTTGTCCAATATTTCAAATACCTTCACGGTGGACATTGACACGTGATTGCTTTAAATTTTATCAAGATGAGAGAGCAATTTTAAAAAATCTTTTCATAAAGTCCTGCCACAGAGTTTGTCTTACTACTGATACTTGGACATCAATTCAATGAATTAACTATATGTGTATCCTTTTATTGATGATGATTGGAAACTCAATAAAAGAGTTATAAACTTTTGTCCAATCTATAGTCCGGGAGAATTCTTGGGTCAACAAGTTGAGAAGTGTCTTATAGATTGGGATTGAAGCAATTTTCTTGTTGATAATGCAAGTTCTAATAATGGCATCATCACACCTACAAAAAAATTTTTAAAAAGGGAGGTAGTATTCTAGATGGCCTCTTCTTACATATGAGATGCATAGCTCACATTGTTAACTTAATTGTGCAAGATGGCCTGAAAGATTGTAGTTTTGGTTTGGCTCATTGGCTGTTAGTTTTATCTTAAGGTTTTCAATACAAATAAGCTTTTTTAGGGTTTAGGGGCAATGATAGCAATGATGAAATGATCAATGTATACATGCGGCTGGTGACTTTTTTTTTGGTGTTATTGCTCTTAAGTCTTAAAGGCTTAGAGTCGATTTCTCAAAATTATTGATGCCTATGTATATATGGTGATCATATTTTTAAGATATTACACTTGAATCTTGATAATAAAAGACATTTTTTATAGCTTGAGCCCCAAAATCCAAATTACAAATATCATTAAGTATATATTATTTATTCTTGTAGACTTTGGACAGATGTTGGATGACACTAAATATTTCATATTTGTAATCCTTTTCTTGATCAAGTTGATGGCATCCTTTCTCTACCTATTTTAATGTTGGCTTGCTTACTACTTGTGGTAGTGGCTCTTTCAGGCCTTCTGTATCGATTCTTTTCAGGGTGTTTGTGATTGGTTTAGTGGATCTGGATGTTTGGCTACGTGTATATTTTATTAGCTATTGTTGGTGCTTTGGAATTGCCTTATCTTTTAAACTTTTACAAATCTTCCTTTAGTTCCTTGCATAACTCATTCTTTGCATTCTTGGTGGTGGTTGGGTTCTTTCACACTTGAGTCGATTCTTTTGGGTGGGTGTTTGTGATTGGTTTAGTGGATGTTGGCTAGGCTAGTGTATATTTTATTATTTATAGCCTATTTCATTGGTTGTGGCTCTATCATTGAACTTCTTTGAGTAGCTTGTACTATCATGTATCTTACGGTGGTGCCGTGGGTGTTTTTGATATATTTATAGAATTTGTTGGTTATTTGGTCATTGGCTAGCCTGCTTTCGGTTGTAGCTCTATCTTGAACTTCGAGTTGCTCTATTGTATGATATCTTCGTGGTCCGGGTGTTTTGATTGATCTGCTATAGAATTTGTTGGTTATTTGGTTTGGCTAGCCTTCTCGGTTGTACTTCTTGAACTTGAGTTGCTTTGTACTATCATTTTGTATCTTACGTGTTGCCAGTGGTGTTTTGATTGATTTCTATTTTTATTTGGTTATTATTTGTTATTATTATGTTTGTATTAAATTTGTCCTTCTATGCTTTGGAGTTTGAATTGCTTGGTTTGTAAGTTGTCTTTTTCAATTCTTCTTTTCCTTGCTGTTGGCTGTTGCAACTTGCTGGTAGCCTGGTGGTGGCTCTATCACTGACCTTGCGACTGTATCTTCTTATTTTATGGGTGGCTGGGTGTTTGTGATTGATCTGCTATAGTTTTTATTTAAATTTTTTGTGGTCCGTTGGCTCTTAGGCGCGGCCTTATTTCTTTGTCTGTATCTGGTTCTAGAAACCTTTGGGCTACTTGTTTGCCAACCTTCGGGATAGACCACCAAATTTTTTAGGCTGAGTCCCTGACTTACGGCACTTGGCACTTGCCGTCTTGTTTCTTATCTGTTCATGAAGGCCTTTGCTCATTTTCATTCTATAACTTAAAATTGCTTTCATGAATTCTTATCTGCATGATGTTTATGAATGCTTGAAGGAACAAACCGAATATTGTGAGGAACGGAGATGAAGATATTATTTTACATGAACAACTTGTAGAAAGTTATTTAACATTTGATTGTCTTAATAAAATTGAATTATGTTGTACTATTTTTCTCTTTCTTTGTTAATTGTTTATAATTTTTATTTGTACATTACATATTTACATTCATAAATTGTATCGATATGAAAACTATTTACATTGTATTTATCAATATGTATACATGTAGTTTAGTAACTTTAGTTAATAAAATTTCTCTATTATTTGTTTGTTAACTTTAAAATTCTTTTTTTTAATCTGTCTATAATTTAGTTTAGAAAACCACCAATAAACCGAACTCTAATTGGTTTATTTGGTTCTTTATATTTTATTACTACTTTGTCATTCGATTTTTCAAAATAACGGTTTGATTTATTCGGTTGGACCAAAATCCAAACCGAATAAGCCAAATAGAATGCTCTCATACTCCCCTAACAAAAAAAAAAAAAACCCTCCAGCGTTGTTTGACGGACAACTGGTGCCGACGTGGCATTCGCATCGGCGCCAGTCGTCTATTTTCATAAAAAAATTTTTTTGATGCTTAAATTGCTAATTAAGATTAAGAATATTACTATTTTAAAAATTTTACTTTTTCTCCTCTCCTTTCCCGGTGATGCAATTTTTGACTTCATTATTCGTGGCCTCTCTCTCTCTCTCTCTCTCTCTCTCTCTCTCTCTCCATGTCGACATGCGGTTTTAAAAAAATTAAGTTAAAATGTTTTAGCCAAAATTTGATAAATGAGAGAGAGAGAGAGAGAAAGGAGAAAAGATGATTTTTAGGACTTGTTAAATAATAATTTTTTTTAGGACTTGCTAAATAATAATTTTTTTATTAAGATTTATTCAAAACAGTTTATATTAATTTTAAATTTTTTTATTTATTAGATATTACATTAAATTTTATTTCTTTTTCTATTAGTTTTGATTTTGGCACTTGAAATGTGCATCATTTAAAAAATTTATTATTTGTTTTATTATATATATTATAAGTTTGGCCACCTAGGTACAATTAACTAATTAATTAATTAATAACTTTATTATTTATATTTTTTAATATCGTGAAAAAAAGAGGAGAAAATATTATGTGCGGTGCGTAATATGCGGACTCCAATAATCCGTCGATAGCAATAACCAAGGGCAATTGCTTGGCATTGAATGAAATAATCTTCTTTGCAATAAATGAGAGAGAGAGAGAGGAGAAAAGATGATTTTTTAAAAAATTTAAAAGTTTGGCCTCCTAAGTATAATTAAATAATTAATTAAAAACTTTATTAAAAATTTATCTTTGGCTTCGTAAGTATAATTAATTAATAAATTAATTAATAATTTTTAATAGCGTGAGAAAGAGAGAGAGAGAGAGAGAGAGAGAGGGGTAGGAGAAAAAACTGAATACTTTATTTTCCTTTTTTATAACGTGAGAGAGAGAGAGAGAACGGAGAAAATTCTTTTGTTTTTTTAACGAGAGAGAGAGAGGATAAAATTCTTTTGTTTTTTTAACGAGAGAGAAAGAGAGAGAGAGAGAGAGAATTTATTTCAACATCACTATTAAAATTCACTATTTTAGATAACCTATTATTATAGTGGATTAAAAAATCACTATAAAAGTAAACCAATAGTAGTGATTTAAATCACTATAACTTAAACTTAATTTAATAAGTTTTTGTTATTTATGATGGTTTAAACCGTTGCTATAAATCTATATTAGCAGTAATTTTGTCTGCTATAATATAATGCTGCAATCAAGTCTACTCTCTCATCTACTTCATCCTCTAGCCGCAAATGCATACCAGTGGTCACCAAAATTTGCTCACACCTTTCTCCTCCTTTGTTGACCATTGTTTTTGAGATATGAAATATTGTAACATAATATCATTGAAAATAAAAAAAAAAATTCTTTGGGAAATTTTGTGGGGATTCAAAATCATCAAATTAAATAATTAAATGTGTTGAATGAAATTTCAATCCACAACTTTACATTTTTCTTAAGCTTTCGAGATAATCCTACATGCATCTGCGTATTTTTGTCATAATTTGGTGTGCATTTTGTCAAAATATCAACTATAGCTAAGAAGAAGATTAGTGACATATAATGTATATGATTGAATAATGTGTAAGGGCACTTAAGTGATCACCAATGCTACTCCTATAAGATCCCTTTCAATGGGATTTAAACGAACTTATAACCATGAATCCTTGAGAATAAGAAAGAATGTACTAAGATCAATCTTACAATTACTAGGATCTTGTCAACTTTGTTTGAACTAATCTTACAAATATTTAATTATCCATTATCAACTGTGATTTTAGAGTTTTATTTTCTACTTCAAATAGACAAGAGTTTTAGATGAAGTGGTGAGTATGTTAGAGGAATAAAATATTTTTTGGAGTTTGTCGGTCAAAGCAAAATTTCATAAAATATTGTATTCATATAATTCATGCATTAATAAATACTTTCATTCAATAAGTGATGTTAATGATCACGAATTCTTAGAAGAAATTTTTGCTAGCTATGTTGCTTGAAACTGGTGTAGGAAAGAGCATGAAATTACAAGTGAAGATGTAATAAATGAAGAATAAATTGAAGTTGAACAACTTAACATGTTTAATATAAAAGAATTATTGAAGGAACTTTTAGTTTAAATAATGTCTCTTTGAATTTAGCGGATGAACAAGATGAGCATAATGTAGATCCATCAAATGTTGAAATAAACTTTCAAAATTAGATGATGATGCTGGATAAGTGTTATATCTACATGCAAGTCATTTTCAAACTTATTTTTTATATTACTATCATTTTATTTGAAATGTTTACACTCTTGAGCTGCAAGATCATTTGATATGTTGTTAGGGTTATTTGTGGAGGTCTTCTCAAAGGTATTTCACTATCTAAGAATACATATAAGATAAAAAGAATAACATAAACATTTGATTTTAGATCTACTAGATTTATATTATAAAGATTACAAATTATTTCAAAAAACAACATCTGATCAAAAGATATTCTACATTTATGGTTTACAGATGTTGTTAGCTAGAAGGATAATATTATAAAAGTTAAAAGGAAAAAAGAGAAAGGTAGCTAAAGTTTTTTACTTTCATTAATTCTCGACTTTGATTATTCAAAATAAAAAAAAGCTATTGAAGACGTAAATTGTCAAGCTAAGCATAGAAATAGAAATGGTGCCTTGTGACATCTTGCAAATGGAGAAGCATGGAATTTATCTAACTCTCTATATACTAGTTTTGAAATCCATCCATGAAATATTTGACTTCCTTTAACTGTTAATGCTTATAATCTGTTTCAGCTGATGAGTAATAAACATAGTGTTTATCCAATGATTTTGATTTTTTATAATATACCACCTTAGATTGGAATGAAACTGTGGTATTTATTTTCGGATGTATGGGGGATACCACATAAATCTTAAGAGGTACTTATTGAAGTGATCGGGTACGACATTGATGTATGATGTACTATTTCGAAAGATAAAGGCATCACCCTTTAATAAACCTAATCACCTAATAAGGACTCCTAAGACATGATGAGTCTTTAAATATACCATAGATTTTTCTCATGTTTTACATGGATGAATAAGTAGGGTTTATATTAAACCGAGTTCTAAAGTTCCCTATAGAGGCAAGTCTCTATAGTTAGTTACATCATAGGGAACATAATTCCCTAAGAATACTCTTGATTAAAGTACACAATTATCATCTTCCAAGATTTTAAGGTTAGACTATCAAATGATTGGTTATGTTTAGAAAATTAAGTGGGAAAGTTCAAAGAGAAGACTTATTTTTGGAATCCAAAGAGAGGAAGTAGGAAATGCTCATGATACTAGGAATCCTAGTGAGCATTTCAATCTATTCTATGATTGGGCTTTATATATTTGAAAGTGAAGAGATTTATTTATTTGAGTTGAATTTGATTAGATTGCTAGGGCTTATGATTCACCAACACATGGTTTTGAAAATACTTAAGAGGTGAGGATTTATGCTTGTAGCTCGAAGAAAACAATTATCTCATATCCTAAATATAGGGAGCTTTAGTACGAGCTAAAGCACAACCTAAATCTAAGCGATAGGTGGACATAAAGGTTCACGTCCATAAGAGGATGAACCATTCGACTTCTGGACTTATAACTGCATGAAGTGGCCACTGGCTGACTCTTCCTACAATATTAAAACCATGTAGTCTGGTCTTATGAATTATAAGATAGTTAGGATAGTTATTTATTTAGAAAGAGACTAAAGTCTTAAACCTACTCCTTAAGAGACTAGAGCATGAGTGATATGAGTATATGACTTAATCTACAAATTTAATTTTTTTTTCAAGTTTTATTTCATTTTTGACACCTTATTTAGACAGAGTTTAGGATTTTTATATGCCTAAATGCATGATGAGGTAGATTATTGTCCAAATCAAAAGAGAAAGAGGTGAAGCTCCGTTAGTAGGGGTTGCTCTTATGGGTCAAGTGATCCCTATGCGTGTAAGGACAAAGGCCCTCATTTTGCAAGAGTGATTCAAGATGATTCATGATGTCAAACATACTACCATACAGTTAAGGAGTTGCTAAATCTTTTAATTATCTTGATTATAGCCTAAGCTTTATGGTGAGATTATGAGTTATTTAAAATTTAGTTATGAGTGATTAGTTTGATAGAAAAATTATTTTATCCTAAGAGCGTGACGCATCCAGGCCACACATTAAAGCATCAATCATAAGAAACTATGAAAAAACATGTCATTTCTAATGTGCAATTTAAATAAATCATCAATCAATTTTATAACTAACATAAAATAATAAGAGGCCAGTGCGATCGGGTGCCATTGTATAACTCAAAAAAGAAAAGATGGGTAGACGAGCTCTACCCTTATACAACCTAGTATATGAAAGAATAATTACAAGCTTATTAAATGCTTTGGAGATTTTCATTCTTCATATCTCAATTTATTTATTTTTATTTGGATGTTCTTGCTTCAAAGGCATTACAGGGCACCCCTGAACAAAGCCTTTTGGCCACTACTCATCCTAATCCCCCACAGCACTAATCCTAATTTCTATTATAAAATTACATTCTTATAGGTAAAGTAAATCTAACTGCACAAGCAAAACATAGGTTAGCTAAACATATATATAATCCCAAATAGTTATATATATATATATATATATATATATATATATATATATATATATATATATATATATATATATATATATATATATATATATATATATATATATATATATATATATATATATATATATATATATATATATATATAATTTAGACTTAACACCCTGCACATGGAGAACTAAGCCCACTTGTCCTAACTTGGATTATGCTTAAGAGATTAAGCAACCTGTAAAGTGAGCATTTATATTTATTTTAAACACCCTCTTAAGCATAATCCCCTATGATTACGCAAAGAGTGACCTAACATCAGTTCTATGAAGCATACACCCTAACATCCAGTCTAAAATATATCCAGTCTAAAATAATACATCACAAAATAAAATATACATCACATCTTGCACCGTCCTAACATTTGGACTAAAAGTGGCGACTTAATTCTAATGTGTTTGTTAAGGCTTGTGTGGTGTCTTACTAAGCATTAGGGTTATATTTTTCTAAGTGTAAAAAATATTCAAATTATTATGAAGGTTGGTTTTATTTTAAAATATTTAATTAATTTATGAATTTTAATTTATATTTTATTTCATATGATCTACACTTAATAACTAAGTGTTATAAAGGGAAGGAATAAGGGTTACTCTCTTCCATCCCTACCTTAAGCCATGTCTAAAGCATGTTAATTTAATTTTAGTTATCTTTAGTGAATGACTTATTAAATTATTTTTAATTAATCTAAAATTTAAGTTCACTTTAAATAATCTTATTTAATATGAAATGCTTCTTAAAATTAATCTAACTTAATTACTAACACATGATATATATTAACTCATTCCTTTCCATCACATGTATCATGCATATGATTTAATACTCAACATACCTATACATAGAACATGTTTTAGCACTCTTGAATGATGAATGTCTGTGAATATTTCAAGTTTATCTTTTCATTTGATTGAATTATTTAATATATGCAAATTTAAAGCTCTATCCAAATTCTTATACAAAAATGCATAAGAGTGAAATTAAATACATCCGTGCCGTTGTTAAACTAGGGAAGTGAGGTAATCAAATGATCTCCTTGGGGCTACTTAAAGCCTTGTATTCTCGGGATGTCCAGACTATATATCCATTGTATTCAAACATATGTAAATTTGTACACATAACATAGGAAAGTGAGCTTCAAATCACATGATTAAATTATTCAGTCATTTAAATAATTATGAATGTATGTATTTTTGATAGAAAGGAGGATTATCATTCTCTAATTAAATATACACATGCATGTATAAAAGATATAACAAGTACGTGCATTTATTAACCAGGGAAGTGAGGTAATCAAATGATCTCTTTGGGGCTACTTAAAGTTTTGTATTCTCAGAATGTCCAGACTATATACCCATTTTTCTTAAATACATACACATATATTCATAATTAAGAGGATGAGAATCATATACAGATTGTATTTTCTTTAATTGAATTATTTATGTATATGATTTAAAGATCTATCTAAATTCTAATATTAAAATATATAAGGATGAAATCAAATGGATACGTGCCTTTGTTAACTAGAGAAGTGAGGTAATCAAATGGTCTCCTTGGGGATACTTAAAGCCTCATATTCTCGAGATGTCCAGACTATATACCCATTACCATTTATATAAACTAACATATGAATAAGAGAAAGAGACTTCACTTCATACACTTAAATAATAGAAACATACGTCTCTTATGTATTTATAACTATCATCATTACACATGTTATTATTCATTTCTAAACTTTTGAAAAATATATTTGGATTTAATAGTGATAATAGCCACACATATATTAAATTAACTCAACATATGCAAGTTTACATAAAGAAAATCTCATTTAATTCAATTAACTTTTGAAAAGAGATAGATGCATGAAATCAAATGACATACAATATTTAGCATGATTGGAGAGGAATAGTCAAATACAAGCATGTGATTCATTCAATCCAATTAATTCTTAAGAATAAACATACAAAATAAATTCATTTGATCCAAACCGAAGATTCTTTATTAATTTAATTTTTGGATTTTTATTTGATTTAAAGAGGAGGAAGCACTCATTTGTTATCTAATCCCACTCCCACATTAGTAATATAATTTAATTTAAGAAGTGGTGATTAGGTGAATTTTATGAATTAATTAAGTTAGACCCTTAATTAAATCCATTAATTACCCTTACTGATGTTATCTTAATGTAATTAGCCAAACAATTATGAGCCAATATGATATGCATATGAATATAAAATAAATTTTCAATGATCCTAGAAAATAAAGGAACCTAATGCAATTGGCTCACAATTGATAATTAACTAGATTAAGGAGCTTAATTAAGTACTCTTATAGTTTTCTCACATATGGATTAACCATAATTTTTCCAAGTACCTTTAGGTTATTAAACACCTAAAGATCTACACATGATTTAATTAATTAAAGTCTGATGTAATTATTATTTAGTTGATTAATTAATTAATTAATTAATTAAACATTTAATTAATCTTATTTTAATTAATCTTTCCTTTAAATGAAATGGACTTAGGGAAAAGATTAAGAAATGGGTCCTAACCCCATTCCCCTTGCCCAATTGCTATTCAACAGTAATTAGATAGCTTAATTAATTACTTTTTGCTATTTAAGAGGTTAATTAATTAATTAGACTAATTAAGAGAGTGATTAAGGCTTAAATAGTTAATTACCCCAATTAACTAAGTAATAAACCCTAAGAAAATTATGGGAAGTAGAGGTCTTCCCATTAAACTAACCCACAAAGTTTAGGATTAATTACCTGAGTAATTAAGGAGTAATTAAGTAAATTAAATTTTCAATTAAACCTAAATTAAGCCTCTTTTTATGTTCAAAATCACTTAGAATTAATTTTAAATGATTCTCCTCTGAAATATTATTAAAATGAGTATTTATTAATATTTTTTTTGGATTTTTCTATGAGTTATTATGAATTATGAGAGTTTCAGCCATTAAAAAATATTTAATTAGCCTTAATTAAGCTTAATCCCGTCGGGGCCACGCGGGCCGCTAACGTGGTGCACTTTCCATGTGACGTCGTAGGATTGGTCACTTAAATGCGTCCCTTCGACCGGCGTGGTTGGCGTGTGCTTTCATCTCTGTCGTCTGATCTCGGATTGGACAATGCAAATAGAACCAGCATTTCCTTAAGGGATAAAATGGATTAATCTAACAGATTTGATCATGACCTTCCATTCCGATTACAAGGAATGGACGGTGTGTGATCCGTCATCACACGAGCGACGAGAGATGGACACCGTCCGCCATTCCTCGCTTGATCCGAGCTTCCCCAAGCTCACCTGAACTTGGTTCGACACTAAACAGATCCCACACCTTTGCGTGAAGGATCCAAAGGGATCCAACGGCTAATATCATGTGAAATGCAAGTTTTCTTTACAAAGCTTAAACAAATTTTTGCTAAATGCTCGGTTTCATGGAATTACCTTGCTGGAGCTCATGACCGGCGGTGAATTTGATTGAGGGAACTTTAACTAGTGGAGGCGAAGCTCTATTGAGTAGCACACAATCCAATTCCTTGTCGTTCGCTCGGTGGACTATCTGTCACTTTGGAGCTCGATTTTGATCGAACTCCTACCTCCGGTAGTCAAGAAGCTTGGAAAGTGATTCGTTCTTACTTGATGAGGTGTGGGTAAGATGAATTTGGATTTGGTGAAGGTTTGAGGGAATTGGGTCGGATGGACGAACTTCCTATTTATGCTTTGAGAAATCCGGCAAAGGGGAGCTCGATTTGCTTCAGGGAGGGCTCTAGGACTTTCAAAAATGTCTTAGAAGCTTGCCGAGGGTGTCAGTGTTGAATTTAAATCAAAATGAGGGGGTATATCCCCCCTCCCTTGGATCGGACAGACGAATTTAGCTCCCAAATTTCGGTAGGTTAGCCGTCGTCAAGGCACCGGAGTGGTTGGTGTCACCTCCACGTGGCTCGATTGGGTTGGTGGAAGCTCTGGCTAGTGGATCAAGGCAGCAACCATCTCCTTTGGGTCTATGGGTTTCGGCTAGTGAGGGAGGTGAGTTAGCTCACCTCCCTTTGGTCCAAGGTCGACTTAGCCCACTTAGGTTGGGTTAGGTAGCTAGGTTAAGCTCCATTTTGGGTTAGGGGAGGCTGCCACATGGAAAGGGAAGAGTGGACTTTGCTAATCTTGGGAAAATCCCATGTGGAGAGGAGAATCCAAGGGGGATTTGCCTTGGGTTGAGCCCAATTTGGGTTGGGTAGATTTTTGGCTGACCCAAGGTGGGTTTAGGTTAGGTTGGATCAGGTTTCAATAGGTCATGGCTTGGTTCTAAGGGGTTTGGCTCAATTTGGCCCTTATAAGTCAAATTAGGCTAGGTTGGGTTGGGTTGACCAATTAGTCAAATTGGGTCAAACCAGAGGTTGGGTTAAGTTCAAATGATGATTTAAAGTATTTTGGTTTATTTGATTTGAATCAATTTGGCTTAGGTTTGATTTTGGCTCATTTGGAATCAAATGGGTCAAATGGGTCAACTTGATCAATTTGATCAAATTGGTCAAATTGGCTTGGGTTAGGTGTTGATTTATGTTCTATTGGTTTATTGAAAATGATTCTATGCTTTGGTTTCAATTAATTTAGATTTGGTTTTGATTTAGGCCAAATTGACCATTTAGATCAATTTAGGCTAAATGGGTTAGGTTGACCAATTGGTCAAACTGGGTTCAATCATGGCTTTGGTAAAGTTCAATAATCAATTTGAAATGAACATGAGCCATTGGTTGTAATCAATTTGAGTTAAATCATGCTTTGACCCAATTTGATATTTTAGGTTAAATTGGATCAAAGGGATAATTTGATAGTCAAATAATGTTCAATTGTTGATCATAGGTTGGTGTGAGTTAATGGTTTCAATTAATTTTGTGTAGAATGTGTTTTGGCTAGTTTGGGTTCATATGGGTTAAGAGATTAACTTGGTCAAATGACTAAGTTGATTTGGTTTGACCCAATTTATGATAATTGATCATCCTAAGGTGATCAACAATCATGATATGAGATTTTGGGTAGGCTTGGTTCAATTCAATTTGGGTTAGATTGAAGCTTGGTTCAAATAGGTCAAATTCATTACTTTGAGTCAAGTGGACCAATTGGGGTTAGTTGAGTTGAGTTTAATTGAGTTCATATATGAGTTTAAGACTGGTTTATAAATTTATTTGCAAGTGGTTTGGGTTCAAATGAGTTTTGGTTCATTTGAATATTTCAAGTCAAATGGGTTATGTTAGGTTTGACTTGGGTTGATTTTGATTTGGCTTGATGATTGTAGATTTCATTTATATTTGTAATCATAATTGAAGGAGTAATTGATTCATGAGAACATCATTTGATTTTGGTTTAAATTGAGTGTATTTTTGGCTAAGTCCATGGAATTGGTTCATATGGCCTAGGAAGGATCTTCATTTAGTTTGATTTAATTTTAATCATTTGAATGTAAATTTGATTTATATTTGGGGATATGATTAAAGATATAGTTGATTTATGAGAAAATCAATTGATCTTGGTTTGATTTGGATAAATATTTGGCTAAGTCTATGGAATAAATCATGTGGCTTAGGTTTGAATTTTGATTTGATATTTGATATTTGATATGTGATTTGATTGTAGGTTTGATATGAATTGAATTTGGTTGTGTCTTAAGAAGGTGAACATAGGTTGGGCTTAAATCATGGGGTAGGTAGGTCATCCTAATCCCTAAGGTATGACCTAATCCTTAATATTAACCCTTCTAAATCTCTAGGCTTAGGTTAAGTGTTCACCTAATTGATAGTAGTGTCTTATGACTAAGGAAGTCTTAATATTTAGAAGACTCCTAAATCTAAGAAGAGATTGAATCCACACTCTAAAACTTAGGTCAACAGAAATAAACCTCTTTTATTTTATCTATGACCATACCCAAATAGGGAAGTTAAAAAAAATGTTGATGTATATCTCCAACCACTAATTTAAGAGTTAAGTGACTTATGACATAAAATTCAATGTTATGATGTCTCAAATGGACAAAACTGATATATATAGTATTAATAAAGGTAATAAGCGATTTCCTTGCATATCACATGTTATCTAGGTTAAGAAAATTTACTTACCTTCGTTGTGCCGAATACACATAATCTTTGAGGTTGTATGAAAACCAAAAAAATTCTTTTTATGGGTCATCAATATTAGCTACATACCTATTAGTTGCATATTTTCTTGATAGAATCATCATTTTGATAACACACAGAAGGTTAGAATTATGCTACAAATGATCAATAGCAAGTATAAATTAAGACAATCTTAGAACTAGAATTTAAAGTTTATTTTAGTAAAGCAGTAAAGTTTTAAAAGGAAAACACTAGATTAATGACTGGACAATTGATTGATTCTATAATATGAAAAAAAAAATTTTTTTTGACTTGGACTTATCATATAATTTGAATTTCATAGATATAGAGATAACCATTTAATTTTTATTAATATTTTATTAGAAATTGACAAATCTAAAAAAATTTAGAAGCATGATAATATTTAATTGACATTGGAGTAAAGAGTGAATTGTATCATCATATTCTTGATACTAGTTGTTTTATTTTACCACTAGCTAGTTTCATAGTATCAAAATGCAAAAATTAATATTATAGGAAGTGTTTGAAAAAAATGAAAATGCCTACTAACTATGCTTCAAATATTTATAGATTCATTAATATTATTAAGTGTAAAATTATAGGTTTGAAAGATAATGGCTACCATATTTTCATTGAAGATATTCTTTCAGCATGACTAACCCAAACCCAAAATATCATCATATCTATGAAAAAATATTATACGTGATATCCGGATGTATTTGGACTCAAATAAAATTTGAACACTGAAGTTCAAATTTTTTTTATATTTTTTTAATAAAATTTAAATATAATTTAGCCATGTGTTACATTATAATTGGAGTTCGAATGTAACGTAATATTTTCTTCATATCCATATATATCCCATCCATGCATATGTATATATCTAAAGATAAATCTCGAGATGAAGCTTGTTCCCTATGACGAAGCACAGCTTGCCATCTCCATCCCTGAAAGCCCACATCTCAACCTGATCGCCGGCGGAGAAGTAACTCCGGCGATGAAACTCTCAGTAGTTTCCGCCCTTAAGCACAGAAGCTTTATTCGCATCCCACCTCGTAAGATAAAGGGCTTAATTTTTAAATTAGTCCTAATTAAAAATGTAATTAACTAATTAACCTGCTTAAAAAAAATTTAAACATAAATTACCAGTCGACTGTTGGACAATAGCGTATCAAGACTGCAAAAATAATTTATTTTAAAAAAATCAATAGACTTATTTATAAATTTATTTAGTTATTTATATATTTAAATTATATAAATATTTTAAAGTTATTTAAATAATTTAAAATATTTAAAATATATAATTTAAAAATAATTTTATAAAATATTTTAATTATATATATATATATATATATGCTAGAGAATTTTATTAGGTAGATGTGAGATTTTTATTCGTAGCCCAAAATTATCAACACACAAGCGGGGATATGAACGGGGTTATACATGAAAAACCCGTTAAGGAAAACCAGGCCTTGCGTAGAACTTTCTATGTGTTCAAAGATACGGTCCTTGCTTCTCGTTAGTTGGGAAGAAGGTGTTTACAGGAAACAATATTTGGTGTAGAAAAGTACATATCGGTTAACTCCAACTCAAGGGAGAAGTTTCCCAAAAGCGAGGCGATCTTGGGGCAACCTCTTGATCTTCGGAGAAAGGAGCGCAACTAGTCTTTTCTAGTCCCTGCGATCTCCTGGGCGCTCGATCTTGAGCACTCTTGGTGGGTGGCGGTGGTGATAGATGGGAAGGTCGTGGTGGTTCTCGAGCTCTGGTCTTCAAATCAGATTCCCCTCCTCTCTAAGGTGAGAATGAGGCTCTATTTATAGTTTTTTGGGAGTGGCAGGCCTTGTAAATTCATGGTAAATCAAAACACCTTGATGCCAAGGTTGGACAATAAGTACGACAAACAGAGTATCGATAAATGTTTAATTCGATAACAACAATTGCAATACAAACATATACGATGATAATGTTTTTCACATTCATTAAAATGAAAAAGCTGATACATCGTAGTACTTACGGAGGTTTGTAGCATTCAGTGCATGGGAGAGTCTTCCCATACTATCCTTAAGCTTGAGCGTGCGGGCTTGATTTTAGACACCACCACATGCCTTCCCAACCGGTGAGTTTGTTACGTTGTGGGCCTTTTCCTCGGTCGAGACTTCGGGCGAGGTCCCCAACAGATATTGGTCTTTACCCGCCGGTTGAAACCTCGAGCAATCCTTTGCGATAAAGCCATTAGTCGACATGTCGCGGGTCTCTTCGGGAGATCCGGATGAAATCGAAGCTTATCGTCGTTCCTGTCGGCATCAAAGTTATGGGTTCTAGGGCTCGAGACCCCGATGTAGGAATAACCGGTTAAACACAGTTATGCGCGTTTCTCGGTAGGGTCCCTTGATAGCGGTAAGCCCAAAGAACATTGGATAGTTCTTAGATTGCGGCGTGGTTCGGTCGTGTCTTTAGCCCAGTATTGTCCTGGTGACTTGATTGCCCATTTGCACGTGGATGGGATACAATGTGTGGATTAGATATATGGCGTAAAGATGTGAATGTCTTTCCGTGAATTGCGTCCCATTATCGGTGATGATTTTCTTTGGAATCGAAGCGAAATAATATTTTTCCGACAAATTGCTTGGCATTTATTTGGTGATTTTGGTGGCCGTTGACTTCCACCACTTGAAGTAATCAACGGCCAAGATTATGAATTTTTTAGTTGCCCAAATGGGAAAGGATTATATCGATCCCCATTGAGCAAAAGGCCAGCTCGGATTGTGGTGAGTTCTGAGATGGTGTATGAGTGAGATTGGAACCGACACTTGTTACACTTCTTTACAAACTCCGTGTCCTTCTTCATTGTAGGCCAAGAAAACCTTGTCTCATGATTTTGAGGGCAGGGCTTTTCCTCCCAAATGTTCACCACAAATTCTGAATGAACCTCTCGCATTGCATAGTTAGCCTCAAAGTGGTAGACACTTTAAGTAGGGCCTAGAAGGACCCCTGTAGAGTTCGTCACCGATTATGGTGAAGTTCGATTCTCTACGTCGGGACGGATAGCATCGGTGTCTGGCAAGGCCCGCTTTGAAGAAAGGACATGATCGTCAATCCATGAAGATTCTTTTGGGTCCTCCAGATTGTATCACCCAAGGGCCTTGAATCGGAAAGTGGATGTCCTCTATGTATTTTCTCTTGAAAAGATCTCTATCGTTGTTGTGGCTAACTTGGAGAGGGCATCGCTGCGTGTTCTCTCCCTTAGAATATGAGTTATCGATGGGTCTCATTCGGCAAGAAGTGACTTTGCCAAAATGCGAAGCGCTGCGGATGGCGGTGTCAGTCTCCTTCAACTGTGAGGCCACAAGTGAGTCTGTAGATGGCTAAGTTCGGACCTCATCAATGGCGAGCCTCCCTATGAGGGCCTGTCTGTGACATTATTGGTGGCGGAACTTTAGTCAGCAGGTACTCGTTATTTTACTTGGGGAGATAAGCAAAATTCGCTCCCTTGGAAGTAGCTCCATCAACATATAATATCCATTGATTTGTCATGGAGTGATGAATGATCTTGTGGTGATGGGATGGTACATTCTACGCAAGTCGTGAGCACTTGTGACTTTATATCGGGGCGTGGAAGAAAATGGATGTCAAACTCTCGCTCGGCCGACCACTTCATCAACCTTCCGGATACATCGCTTTTGCGAATAGTTCTTAATGGAAGATGAGTGTAGCGTTGATGGTGTGGGCACGAAAGTTCGTCGCATTTTAGATGCGAATGCAGGAATATTTATTGCTCTGTGGATGGATGGCGTCCTTGTATCGAGAAAGGATTTTCTTGACATAGTAAATGGTGGGTTATGAATTCTCCTCGTGTATCGACCGCAGAGCTTACATGAAGAAAGCGAAGATATATACGACTTCTCTCCTTGGATAGGCTTTGATAATAGGGGAAGCTAAATAGATTCAGTTGCTCAGCGATCGACATTCATCATCACTGAATCCATTTCCTTCACCCTTAAGATTTTGAAGAATGGTAGATACTTATCTCCGGCGGGCCAAGAATCTGATAAAGCCGCAATCCTTCCAAAGCGTTGGACTTCCTTGATCGTTCTTGGAGGTGACATGTCCTTGAGTGCTTTTATCTTCGGGGTTGGCCTCATCCGAGTGAGTGACCATGAGAATTTCAGAGGAAACTCAAAAACACTTGCTTGGGTTGGGCGCATCTTGTAGTGTTGAAGAATGTCAAAGCAATTGCGGTAGAAATATCTTTGTGATATTTCCAAGCTCTTCACCTATCATCAACATACACCTCCATATTGTATAGATCCTTGAAGATCTTATTCATAAAGTTGATATGTTGCTCCGACATTTTTAGTCTGAATGGCATGACCTGATAGCAGTATAGTCCCTTATCTGTTTGGAAGGATGTTGCTTCCTCATCTGTTTTGTTCATCCTGATTTGATTGTAGCCAGAATAGGCATCCATGAAGCTCAGCATCTGATGTCCTGATGTCGCATCAACTAGTTGGTCGATACGAGGAAGGGGGAAGCTATCTTTTGGGCATGCGATTAAAGGTGTAGTCGACGCACATTCTCCAAGAACCGTTGGCCTTCTTGACTAACACTACGTTAGCCAACCAGGTGGGGTAGTAGATTTCTCGAATGAACTTGACTTCTAGAAGTTTGGTGATTTCTTGTTCTATGACCTGCAATCGTTCAGATGCGAAGGTTCTTTTCTTTCAGCTTGTAGGTTGAGTCAACTTTGAGGGAGTGCGTAATGACTTCCGGGTCAATGCCCAGAATATCAGATGCGCTCCAGGCAAAGATGTCTTGATTTTTACGCAGAAAATCTACGTATTCTGATTTCTGATTAGTCGACAGCAATGATCCCACCTTCACCTTTCGCGATGGATCAACTTCTGAGATAGGAAGACAAATTACATCTTCAACTGGAGAAGCCCTTTCAAAGGCATCTTCATCTCGTAGGTCGAAGTTCTCGATGTTGAGGGTTCTTGGTAAATGGTGGGCTTGCTTGATATAACGCGCTTGTTTATCGTTGATTCCCACTTACCATGCCGATGCCGGTGTCGAATTTCATCTTGAGGTGAGGCAGATGTGATCGCCGAATATAATGAGAGGTCTCCCAAATATTGCATTATGCGGACTCGGACTTGACTACAATAAATTGTATCAAGTGGGTTGCGTGTCGGGAAATTCTCCAAGAGTTACGGAAGACGATTGTCCCTTCCACTAATCTGGTCGATTATCAAATCCATACATGGGCCGGCCGCGGGTTGAAGCTCTCTCTTTATACCCATGCTAAAAGTGGAGTAAAAGAACATCAACCGAACTCCCATTGTCGATCAATATCCTTTTAATATTGAAGCATGGATCGCATTACCGATGAGGATCTTGATGTGGGATCACGAAGCCCTCTAGATCTAAATCATCAAAGGTGATAGAATGGTCAACCCGAGACTTCTTCCGGCTCTTGAAGGCGGCAATGAATATTTGGTTAGATAACACTGCCCTCCGCAATTGTTTCTATCTCTCCAGGCCAGCTTGGCGGTTCCTCCGGGTTGCCCCGGTATTTCTTTGGGCCGAGAGGGTTGGTTTTGTATAAAATGGCCTAGATACCCACGGCGTATTAGTCTTTCAATCTCCTCCCTTGATGGCACTCTTAGTGGTGTGCCCACCTGAAAGTGGTAATTTCTCTTGATTTCCAATTCCGCTTTAAAGGTCGAGGCCACTTGGCTATCATCTTCTGAATAGAGTAGGATGTTCGCATGTTGAGAGCAGTATATTTCCTCTATTGAGTCATCGAGGTGCTGAGGAGGTTTTGGGGAAGTTCGCCTCTCTTCATATCCCCGCAGGTTTGATTCCCACGGCAAACTGCGTCTTTAGAGAATTTTATTCGGTAGATGCAGATTTTTTCGTAGCAAAAATTATCCAACACACTGGCGGGGATATGAACAGTTATCGTGGAAAACCCGTTAAGGGAAAAAACCACGCCTTGCCTCAGAACTTTCACTATGTGTTCAAAGATCTGCTTCTCGTTAGTTGGAGAAGAAGGTGTTTGGGAAACAATATTAGAGTGTAGAAAAGACAATCAATGCGGTTAACTCCAACTCGAGGAGAAGTTTCCCAAAAGCGAGAACGATCTTTTAGCAACCTCTTGATCTTGAGGAGAAAGGCGGCAACTAGTATTTTCTAGTCCTGAGCGATCTCCTAGGCGAGCTCGATCTTGACACTGGTGGTGGCACGGTGGTGATAGATGCGTCGGCGTCAAGGTCGTTGGTGGTTCTCGAGCTCGGTCTTCATCAATTCCCTCCTCTAAGGTGAGAATGAGGCTCTTTATAGTTTTTTGGGAGTGGCGAGCCTTGTAAATTCATGGAAAACTCCAACCACTCTATCGACGGCAGTCGCGATCCCCCGATCGACGGTGTATTTTGATGATCCGGTGCCTTTCGATGTCTTGGGTGATCTTGGATTGTTGGATTCGTCTTGGCAAGCTCGATCATTATAAATATGTCGGTTTTGGTGACCATTTGATTAGGATCCATTTTCATGCTCGATCGATCGAGTCGATTCGAGCTCGGATCGGACTGATGTTCTTTATGTTAGATCCGAGGCGGTCGGTTTATATAAGCAGAAATCGGTGATTAGATTGAAGCATTTACGAAAATCTTGAGATTGTGCTTCGGTTAATTTTCGAGGATGTATCAATATATATATATATATATATATATATATATATATATATATATATATATATATATATATATATATATATATATATATATTATATAAAATAATAATAATAATAATAAAAATATAAAAATATAATATAAATAAATAAATAATTTTTTAATAAATAAATAAAGAAAGGAATAAATATATATAATAAATAAATATTTTATAAATATATTAAATAACTAAATATTTATATAATTTAAATTTTTTTATTTATTTATTTTACTAATTATATATTTTAAATAAATAAATTTTTTTAAATAAATAAATAACTAATTAAATAAATAAATATATATAAATAACTAATTATTTATTTAAATATTTTAAATATTTTTATATTATTTATATAACTTAAAAATATTTATATAATTTAAATATATAAATAACTAAATAAATTTATATAAATATTTTTTTTCTTCGTGATTTTAGGAAGCATGCGGAGAGAGAGAGAGACGTTTCATGCGCCATTTATTATTATTATTTTTAAATTATTTATCGTCGGTCGCCCGGTCGGTAGGCGATTGGCATGAGTCGGCGCCGATCGCCCATTTAGACTCTTTAATTTTTTAAGCGGCATTAGCTAATTACTTTTTTAATTAGGGTTAATTTAAAATTAAACTGTGACGATCTTATCCATTTATACATCATCACACCTCGAGGAGAAAATAACGTCCAGGCGTAGCTTTACATGCACTCAATCCATGGCGGCAGCGTGTCCGGTTTTTCCCATTTTAGCGATTAACGGAGCAGTAAGATAACAGACGGCGTTGTAAAGACATTTCCCCTGGCCCGACCCGACCCGTAAGCGTCGTTGGCGTATTCACCACGTTTACTTCCCTGGGACGGCCGTCGTTCAAAAGCGAGAGAGAAGAAGAGCGAAAACATTAAGCGTTCGACATTCCTCGTCCGCGAGCTTTAGAGCTTTCTTTCGACGAAGGATTTTTTTTCGCTCCGCTCGATCGGTGCGTCCGCCTTTCTCGTGATATAGCAAATCAAAATTGAGGTATTGTAGGTGACTACATGAGGTATTTACATGCAAAACTTGAATGAATTTAGAGTTTACTTTGTTCTTCTCACTGTCCAGTGAAAGATTGGCTGTTCTTTATATGTTATTTTATATCTGTACTCTCTGTACCTCTCTCGAGGGCATCATATTTAGGGCTTTTTTTCCAGTTTTCTCAGCCTGTTTCTTTAGATTATGTTCATTATATTCAAATGTAAGCAAAAATGATCAGTTTGGATGGTTTCTGGGTGGTATTTTGCATATGTACTCTGTGTACCACTTTGGAGGGTACAAATCATTTTTTGACTTTTTTTACAGTTTATTTTACCTACTTCTTATGATTATGTTTAAGGCATTCCAAAGGAAGCATTTGGAGGCAGTTTGGATGGTTTTTGGGTGGTATTTTGCATCTGTACTCTGTGTACCTCTTCGGAGGGTACAGATCATTTCTGACCTTTATTTTCAATTTATTTTGCCAACTTCTTATGATTATGTTTAGGGCATTCCAATGGAAGCATTTGGAGGAAGCTTGGATAGTTTTTAGGGGTATTTTGCATCTGAACTCTATGTACCTCTTTGGAGGGTATAGATCATTTTTGACCTTTTTTTCAGTTTATTTTGCCTACTTCTTATGATTATGTTTATGGCATTCCAAAGGAAGCATTTGGAGGCATTTGGATAGTTTCTGGGGAGTATTTTGCATCTGTACTCTGTGTACCTCTTTGGAGGGTACATATCATTTTTGACCTTTTTTTCTAGTTTATTTTGCCTACTTCTTATGATTATGTTTAGGGCAATCCAATGGAAGTATTTGGAGGCAGTTTGGGTGATTTCTGGGTGGTATTTTGCATCTGTACTCTGTGTACCTCTTTGGAGGGTACATATTATTTTTGATCTTTTTTTTCCAGTTTATTTTGCCAACTTCTTATTATTATGTTTAGGGCATTTCAATGGAAGCATTTGATGGCAGTTTGGATGGTCTCTGGGTGGTATTTTGCATCTGTACTCTGTGTACCTTTTTGGAGGGTACAGATCATTTTTGACCTTTTTTTTCCAATTTATTTTGCCAACTTCTTATGGTTATGTTTAGGGCATTCTAATGGAAGCATTTGATGGCAGTTTGGATGGTCTCTGGGTGGTATTTTGCATCTGTACTCTGTGTACCTCTTTGGAGGGTACAGATTATTTTTGACCTTTTTTCCCAGTTTATTTTGCCTACATCTTATGATTATGTTTATGGCATTCCAAAGGAAGCATTTGATGGCAGTTTGGATGGTCTCTGGGTGGTATTTTGCATCTGTATCCTGTGTACCTCTTTGGAGGGTATAGATCATTTATGGCCTTTTTTTTTTTTTTTGCTAATTTCTTATGATTATGTTTAGGGCATTATAATGGAAGCA
This sequence comes from Cymbidium sinense, assembly GCA_021442155.1. Taxonomy (NCBI): domain Eukaryota; kingdom Viridiplantae; phylum Streptophyta; class Magnoliopsida; order Asparagales; family Orchidaceae; genus Cymbidium; species Cymbidium sinense. The sequence continues at coordinate 125,628,891 of CM038222.1, read as the reverse complement.
TTTGGAGGTAGTTTGGGTGGTTTCTGGGTGGTATTTTGCATATGTACTCTATATACCTCTTTGGAGGGTACAGATCATTTATGACCTTTTTTTCAGTTTTTTTTTTGCCTACTTCTTTTGATTGTGTTTAGGGTATTCCAATGGAAGCATTTGATGGCAGTTTGGATGGTCTGGGTGGTATTTTGCATCTGTACTCTGTGTACCTCTTTGGAGGGTACAGATCATTTTTGACCTTTTTTCCAGTTTTTTTGCCAATTTCTTATGATTATGTTTAGGGCATTATAATGGAAGCATTTGATGGCAGTTTGGGTGGTTTACGGGTGATATTTTGCATCAGTACTCTGTGTATCTCTTTGGAGTCTGAGATCATTTTGACCTTTTTTCCGGTTTATTTTGCCAACTTCTTATATGATTATGTTTAGGGCATTATAATGGAAGCATTTGATGGCTTTGGATGGTTTCAGGTGGTATTTTGCATCGTACTCAGTGTACCTCTTTGGAGGTACGATCATTTTGACCTTTTTTCCCAGTTTATTTTGCCTACTTCTTATGATTATGTTTAGGGCATTCCAAAGGAAGCATTTGGAGGCAGTTTGGATGGTTTTTGGGTGATATTTTGCATCTGTACTCTGTGTACCTCTTTGGAGGATACATATCATTTGTGATCTTTTTTTCCTGTTATTTTCCTACTTCTTATGATTATGTATAGGGCATTCCAAAGGAAGCATTTGATGGCAGTTTGGATGATCTTTGGGTGATATTTTGCATCTGTACTCTGTGTACCTCTTTGGAGGGTACATATCATTTTAACCTTCTTTTATTTATTTTACTTCTTATGATTATGTTTAGGGCATTCAATGGAAGCATTTGATGGCGGTTGGGTGATTTGGGTGGTATTATGCATTTGTACTCGTGTACCTCTTTGGAGAACTGATCATTTTGATAGTTTCCAATTTATTTTGCTTTATTTTATGATTATGTTTAGGGCATTCTAAAGGAAGCATTTGATGGCAGTTTGGGTGATTTTGGGTGGTATATTGCATACTTTTGTACCTCTTTGGAGGTAGATCATTTTAACTTTTTTTTCCAATTTATTTTGCCAATTTCTTATGACTATATTTAGGGCATTATAATGGAAGCATTTGGAGGCAGTTTGGGTGATTTCTGGGTGGTATTATGCATTTGTACTCTGTGTACCTCTTTGGAGGGTACAGATCATTTTTGACAATTTTTTTCCAATTTATTTTGCCTATTTTTATGATTATGTTTAGGGCATTCCAAAGGAAGCATTTGATGGTAGTTTGGGTGATTTTTGGGTGGTATATTGCATCTGTACTCTGTGTACCTCTTTGGAGGGTACAGATCATTTGTGATCTTTTTTTTAAGTTTATTTTGTCTACTTTTTATGATTATGTTTAGGGCATTCCAAAGGAAGCATTTGATGGCAGTTTGGATGGTCTCATTATTTTGCATCTCACTGTACCTCTTTGGAGTACGGATCATTTTGACCTCGACTTTTTTTTGAAGTTTATCATGCGGGAAAAGGATAACTTTGAGATGACTACCGTGAGCGTGTTCGATAATTACGCATCGATGAAGCCATTGATATTTTAAGAGGCTTCATCTCCATCAATCTTTAGACTCCACGAATTAAGCAAGACTGGTTTCCATTACATCGATCTGTCGGATATAGAAAAAGAAAGCTTTCTTCTGGGTGGTGGACATTCCTTTCACCCAGAAGTTGCATTGATGATAGGGATGCCAACAGAAGAAGGTCTTATGTAAATCCTATCTATTGATTCATGACTACAAATCAACATTGAGATGGCTCATTGCACAGATGTGTAGTTGTATATACATTTTTTGAATCTATTTTTTGTATATCACAATTACAAGGCATCGAATTGATTGCTTAGATGACATAGATATTTTTTGAATATTGGCGGCCATTTGGGACTTTCTAGTTTCAATTTGATGTTATTGTTCAAATATTGCACCCGGTACATATGAGTGGCTTTGTAACTCTTGATGGTATTTTTTATATCTCCGTAATTTAATGTGTTGAAGTTCTTGTTTAAAACATTCATTGTAGATATGGGTGAGCATAAGCATCATAAGCCCCATGAACTTGCAAACCATTATCGTGATGGGCAAAATAGAGTTTCCAAAATGCTTTCTTGGTTTGGGAGGACACCAGGTGACATATAATAATATCACTTAGTTCATATAAGAATATCTTTATTTATGTTGTATGTCTTCACATTTTTTTATCGGTTTACCACAGGTATGCCTTTCATTCGAGGACATATTAGAAGAGGAGAACTGCTCCCTTGGTGTCCCCCTATACATGTGGGGCAGATAGTAGTCCCATTTTAAGTCCAATTAGTGCAGCCCCCACTGACTCTCCTTATGTCTCTCCTCGATATTCTCTCCTGTCCAGTGTTTCTAGCCTGCCCTCTGCTACTACCCCCACATTAGACTTTGCGGTGGAGAGGATACTTGCAGGTTTCAAGGACTTGAAAGAGATAGTATTGTCTTTTCATGGAACAATAACGAGAGGATGGATGGGCTTGATTTGCGGGTTGCTGCTATCGAGGATGTTCTTGCGAGGCAGCGTGGTCTTACCATCCCAAATGTAGGGGAGGTTCCTGTGGGGGTCACCATAGGGGAAACTCTTCAGGAGGCTACCACAGGAGCTTCCTGAACACAGTTCTCACAGTGGTAGGCCTGCATCAAAGTTATTCTTTTTCCAGACATGATAAACTTCAAAAAGAAAAGTCAGTAGGTCAAAAATGATCTGTACCCTCCAAAGAGGTACATAGAGTACAAGTGCAAAATATCACCTAGAGATCATTCAAACTGCCATTAAATGTTTCTTTTAGAATGCCCTAAACATAATCATAAGAAGCAGGCAAAATAAACTGGAAAAAAAAGGTCACAAATGTTCTGTACCCAACAAAGAGGTACACAGAGTACAGATGCAATATACCACCCAGAAACTACCCAAACTGCCATCAAATGCTTCCATTGGAATGCCCTAAACATAATCATAAAAATAGGCAAAATAAATCGGAAAAAAACTATCAAAAATGATCTGTACTTTCCAAAGAGGTATACATAGTACAGATGCAAAATATCACCCAGAACCACCCAAACTGTCTCCAAATCCTTCCATTATAATGCCCTAAACATAGTCATAAGAAATTGGCAAAATAAACTGGGAAAAAAGGTTAAAAATGATCTGTACCCTCTAAAGAGGTACACAGAGTACAGATGCAAAATACCACCCAAAAACCACCCAAATTGCCTCCAAATGCTTCCATTGGAATGCCCTAAACATAATCTCAATAAATAGGCAAAATAAATTGGAAAAAGCTCAAAATGATACCTCAAAGAGGTACATAGAATCTGATGCTACTCGAAACCACCCAAATTGCCACCAAATGCTTCCTTTGGAATGCCCTAAACATAATCATAAGAAGTAGGCAAAAAAAATTGGAAAAAAAGGTCAAAAATGATATGTACCCTCCAAAGAGGTACACAGAGTGCAGATGCAAAATACCACCCCGAAACCATCCAAACTGCCTCCAAATGCTTCCATTGGAATGCCCTAAACATAATCTTAATAAGCAAAATAAATGGAAAAAACCTGTCAAAAATGATCTGTACCCTCCAAAGAGGTACACAGAGTACAAATGTAAAATACCACCTAAAAACCATCCAAATTGCCATCAAATGCTTCCTTTGGAATGCCCTAAACATAATCATAAGAAGTAGGCAAAATAAACTGGAAAAAAAAGTCAAAAATGATTTGTACCCTCCAAAGAGGTACACAGAGTACAGATGCAAAAAACCACCCAGAAACCACACAAACTGCCATCAAATGCTTCCATTGGAATGCCCTACATAATCATAAGAAGTTGGCGAAATAAACTGGAAAAAAAGGTCAAAAATCATATGTACCCTCCAAAGAGGTGCACAGAGTACAGATGCAAAATACCACCCAGAAATCACCCAAACTGCCATCAAAAGCTTTCTTTGGAATGCCATAAACATAGTCATAAGAAGTAGGCAAAATAAACTAGAAAAAAAGGTCAAAAATGATCTATACCCTCCAAAGAGGTACACAAAGTACAGATGCAAAATACCCCTCAAATCATCCAAGCTGCCTCCAAATGCTTCCATTGGAATGCCCTTAATATAATCATAAGAAGTTGGCAAAAGAAATTAGAAAATAAAAGTCAGAAATGATCTGTACCCTTCAAAGAGGTACACAGAGTATAGATGCAAAATAACACTCAAAAATAAAAATTTGACAAAAAAACATCCAAATTGCTTCTAATTGGATGTAATGAACATATTCTCTTCAGACAGAACAAGAAAATCACTAACAAACCGTAGAAAAAATGCACGAGAAATATTACCGATGAATTTCTATTTAATACATCCTCAGCTAAAATGGTTGTTATTTCCTCAATGTTCTCCATCTTCATGGTTCTTTTGTAAAAAAGAAATGAGATTTTCTATTTCTCTTCTAAGCTCGTTTTGCCTGAAAAAACTAACCCTAAATCCTAAATCTGTCTATATATTTCTTTTAAATTCCTCCCGTGCATTCCAACGATGCTTACAGGCTGAGTAGGGCTAGGGGAAATGTCTTTATACCGCCATCCATTAATACGCCAACGATGCTTACGGGTCGGGTCGGGCCAAGGAAAATGTCTTTACTGCCGTCCGTTATCTTACTGCTCTGTTAATCACTAAAACGGGAAAAAAAGCCGGGACATGCGTCGTCCATGAATTGGAGTCGCATTAAATACGTGCGGCTGACGTATTCTCCACCTCAAGACCTCCATGTTTCTACCACCTTCCTCTCTCCGCCTTCTCAAAAGTCGCCCTACATGTCAGATTAGCCATTTCCTCGTTGTCATCGCCATTATCCGGTCTTGTGTTCCTTCCTTATATGAAGTGGTTTGGTCGCTAGCGTCGATAAATTTGCTTCTCCATTACTTTCCATGCAAAGCGTCCTTTATCGACGGCGAAGCCCCCCACTGCATGTCTTCTACGTCCTTCATTTTGCGGTGGTTGCTAGTTTAGGAAGAGGAAGGGCGAGGACGAAATGAGATCAGTGTTTCCAAATACTCGTTTAGAAGAAGTTCGACGATAGAGAAAGACAAGGAACGGAGAGAATGAGGAGCCATAGTTTGATCAAGTTGGTGAATTAAATGGGTTTGGAGTTGATTTTATAGACATATTCAGGTGGGCTTTGCTTTCCTATAATAAGTTTTAGCTTTTTTATTTTTATTTTAAAGATCTGAGTGAATCTTAGTTTCGGATATATGGACCGCTGCATACTATATTTTTGGAAACAAAATATTACTTCTGTGATTTTTTTTTAAATATAAGTTGAGGCATATATAATTTTACATATATCAAGGCGTCATTTTACAGAATCAGAAATGGAAAATGTTATTTTTCCTGACGTTTTATTTATTCTGAGGCAATTCATGATCAGAGAAAATGGGAAATAAAATCAAGTATATATCTTTAATCACCATTATATCCATATATACCCCATCCATGCATGCATATATATGCATATATATCTAAAGAGAAATCTTGAGATTAATGTGGTTCCCAATGACGAAGCACAACTTGCCACCTCCATCCCTGAAAGCCCACATCTCAACTCGCAGGGGTAGTAACTCCGATGAAATTCTCGTAGTTTCCGCCCTTAAGCAAAGCCTTTTCCATCCCATCTCGTAAGATAAAAAGAACAACCCATCCATTTCTTTATAAACTATCACCTCAAGTCCTCCATGTTCTTTCCCATGTTTCCTCTCTCTTGCTTCTCCGTCTCATCATAAAGTCGCCCTTTTTGACGCCAGTGGAAGTTGACACTCCTCAGATTCGGCAATCTCTGGTCATAGCGCATTATCCGATCATCCTGATGCTTCCTTATCATGAAGCGGTTCTCTGATCGCTAGCGTCGAATAGATTTGCTTCTCCATTACTTTCCATGCAAAGGCGGCACCTTTATCGGTACAAGCTTAACCCACTCTGGCGTGTTTTCTACTACTTCATGTGGTGGTTGCTTGTTTAGGAAGAGGAAGGGAAGAGGCTAGCCGAGATGAGATCAGTGTTTCACTCGCTTTAGAAGAAGTAGCAGACGATAGCAGAGAGAAAGAGAAGGAACGGAGAGAATGAGGAGCCATAGTTTGATCAAGTTGGTGAATTAAATGGGTCTAGGGTTGGAGAAAATATTACGTCCGGAGTCCGCACGTAGCTTTACATGCGGACTCCAATCCTTGGTCGACGCGTGTTCAACATTTTTTTTCCCCATTTTAGCGCTTAACGATGCTGTAACTGGACGGACAGCACATTCACGATGCCGTTTACACTTACCCTGGCCCGACCCAGCCCGTCTCGTTCAAACAACGAGAGAAGAAAAATGAGATGGGCGTCGTTCGACATTCCTCGTCACAGAACAATTTAGGGCTTTCTTTCGATGAAGGATTTTTTCTCAGCTCAACTCCCACTCTCGATCGGCACCCGTCCGGCCTTCGCTCAGTGATTTAGCAAATCAAAAATTGTGGTATTGTAGGTGACTACATGATGTATTTACACCTGCATTCCCGAACTTTAATGAATTTAGGGTTTTCTCTGTTCTTCTCACCGTCCAGTAGGTGAACATTTTGGAACATTTGATTCCTTTAAATGAATGAGACGTGTTGTAGTAGTTTTTGGAGATATTTTACATGTGTACTCTTTGTACTGTCATGATGGTACACGCCGTTACTTTCAAAATTTTGAACTGTTTAGCCTTATGAAATGTTTAGTATATCACATTATAGGATGTTTGGTGCTGTTTCATGATGAATTTTGTGGCCAGTTTAGAGATAGTATGTTCAGTCGATGATTTTTGGGAGATTTTTGGAAGCAATTTGTTTATATTATGTTCATTAGATTCCATTGGAAGCAATATGGAGGCTGTTTGGATAGTTTTTGGGTGATTTTTGCATCTGTACTTTCTGTACTATTATGAGAGTACAGATGATTTTCTCATATTTTTCTAGTTTATTTTGCCTGGATAGGGAGAATATAGTCATTGCATTCCATTAGAAGTAATTTTCTAATTGTTTTGTTAAATTATATGGGAGATTTTCATATGTATTCTCTATACTCTCATGAGAGTACAAAGCATTTAGGACATTTTTTTATAATTTCTTTGGGGTGTTTGGAGTAAATATGTTCATTACATTATATTAGGAGCAATTTGGAGGGTTATTGGTTATTTTTTTAGTGTTATTTTGCATCTGTACTCTCTGTACTCTCTTGAGAGTACATATGACTTTGGCTATTTTTTCCCACTTTCTTTGGCTTGGTTGTTTAGATTATGTTCATTACATTCTATTGGAAGCAATTTGGAGACTGTTTGGATAGTTTTTGGGAGTTATTTGCATCTGTACTCTCTATACTCTCATGAGAGTACATATTATTTTCATATTTTTCCAGTTTATTTTGCCTGGATGTGGAGAATATGATCATTACATTCCATTTGAAGCAATTTTCTATTTGGTTAAATTATATGTGAGATTTTCATTTGTAATCTCTGTACTCTCATGAGAGTACATAATATTTAGGGCCTTTTTTTCCAATTTTTTTTGGCCTGTTTGGAGTAAATATGTTCATTACATTATATTAGGAGCAATTTGGAAGGTGATTGATTATTTTTTTAGTATTATTTTACATTTGTACTCTTTGTACTCTTTTGAGAGTACAGATGACTTCGACCATTTTTTCTCACTTATTTTGGCTTGGTTGTTTAGATTATGTTCATTACATTCCATTGGAAGTAATTTGGAGGCTGTTTGGATGGTTTTTAGGGATTTTTTTGTATCTATACTCTCTGTACTCTAATGAGAGTACATATTATTTTCTCATATTTTTCCAGTTTATTTTACTAGATGGGGAGAATATGGTCATTACATTCCATTAGAAGCAATTTTCTAGCTGTTTAGGGTGTATTTAGTTGGGAGATTTCCATCACTTTACTCTCATGAGTCTGAGCATTTAGCCTTTTCGTTTTTTGGCCTGTTTGGAGTAAATATGTTCATTACATTACATTAGGAGCAATTTGGAGAGTGATTGGTTATTTTTTTAGTGTTATTTTGCATTTGTACTCTCTGTACTCACTTGAGAGTATATATGACTTTGGCCATTTTTTTCCACTTTCTTTAGCCTGGTTGTTTAGATTATGTTCATTACATTCCATTGGAAGTAATTTGGAGGCTGTTTGGATAGTTTTTGGGAGTTTTTTTGCATCTGTACTCTCTTTACTCTCTGTATACTCATGAGAGTAGATAGCATTTTGGGCATTCTTTTCCATTTTCTTTGGCCTGTTTGGAGTAAATTTGTTCATTACAATCCATTAGGAACAATTTGGAGGCTCTTTGGTTGATTTTTTAGGGGAGTTCTGCATTTGTACTCTTTGTACTCTCTTGAGAGTACAGATAATTTTGGCCATTTTTTTCCACTTTCTTTGGCTTGACTGCTTAGATTATATTCATTACATTCCATTAAAAAGCAATTTAGAAGCTGTTTGGATGTTTTTTTGAGGGATTTCTGCATCTGTACTCTCTGTACTCTCGATATTCTGTACTCTCTGTACTTTCATGAGAGTTTAGAGCAATTTGGGAATTTTTTCCAATTTCTTTGGTCTGTTTGGAGTAAATATGTTCATTACAATCCATTAGGAACAATTTGGAGGCTATTTAGTTATTTTTAGGAGAGTTCTGCATCTGTACTCTCTATACTCTCTTGAGAGTACATATGATTTTGGCCATTTTTTTCACTTTCTTTGGCCTGGCTACTTAGATTATGTTCATTACATTCCATTGGAAGTAATTTGGTGATTATTTGGAAGTATTTTGGTAGATTTCTGTATCTGTACTCTTTGTACTCTCTATACTCTCTATACTCTGTACTCTCTATACTCTTAAGAGAGTATAGAGCATTTTGGGCCTTTTTTTTAATTTTTTTGGTATGTTTGGAGTAAAAATGTTCATTACATTATATTAGGAGTAACTTGAAAGGTGATTGATTATTTTTTTAGTGTTATCTTACATATGTACTCTACTCTCTTGAGAGTACATATGACTTTGGCCATTTTTTCCCACTTTCTTTAGCCTTGTAGTTTAGATTATGTTCATTACATTCCATTTGAAGTAATTTGGAGGCTGCTTGGATGGTTTTTGGGAGATTTATGCATCTGTACTCTCTATACTCTCATGAGAGTACAGATTATTTGCTCATATTTTTCTAGTTTATTTTGCCTAGATGTGGAGAATATGGTCATTACATTCTATTGGAAGCAAATTTCTAGTTGTTTGGTTAAATTATATGGAGATTTCCTTCTATACTCTCTGTACTCTCATGAGAGTACAAAGCATTTAGGGCCTTTTTTTAGTTTCTTTGGCCTGTTTGGAGTAAATATGTTCATTATATTACATTAGAAATTTGGAGGGTGATTGGTTATTTTTTTAGTGTTATTTTTATACTCTCTGTACTCTTGAGTACATATGACTTTTTTTTCCACTTTTTTTTGGCACGGTTGTTTAGATTATGTTCATTACATTCCATTGGAAGTAATTTGGAGGCTGTTTGGATAGTTTTTGGGAGTTTTTTTACATCTGTACTCTATGTACTCTCATTCTCATGAGAGTGCAGAGCATTTTGGGCCTTTTTTTCTGTTTCTTTAGCCTATTTGGAGTAAATATGTTCATTACAATCCATTAGGAATAATTTGGAGGCTGTTTGCTTAGTTTTTATGGGTGATTTGCATTTGTACTCTCATTAACTGACTTTTCTTTTTGAAGTTTACCATGTATGGGAAAATGATAACTTCGAGATGCAGGCCTACCACCGTTAGAACGGTGTTTGATAATATTGCAACACTTTACTGATGAAGTCATTGACATTTTAAAGAGGCTTCATTTGCATCAATTCATTAGACTCCACAAAATTCAGTAAGACTCAATTGCCATTACTTTAATCCTGTCTTATTGGGACATAGAGAAGCAAACTTTCTTTCTGGGTGGGCAGTGCATTCCTTTCACCCCCGATGAAGTTACAGAAATTGTAGGGATGCCAAACAGAGGGGAGAAGGTCTTATGGCAGAAATTCCCGCTGTCGCAGTTCAGTTCAGTGGACTATAAGAATAAACTTGAGCATTTAGATAGCTTGTTGCCTGCGACATAATTTGTGCAGTTGTACATACATTTTCTGCTGTCAAATCTTTTTTTTTGTATATCACAACTATCGGGTGGCATCGGAATTGATTGCCTACGTCGATGACATAGATAAATTTGATGAATACAACTGGGCAGTGGCCATGGGCATTTCTAGTTTCATAATTTGATGGTATTACATCAAAGATTCAGACCCAGAGGGAAACCCGGTACATGAGTGGCTTTGTCACTCTTCTTATGGTATGTTCTATATCTTCAGTTATGTGTTATTTGATACATTGAAGTTAACTATTTTAAATATTCATTGTAGATCTAGCATAAGTATCATAAAAGTCATTTCCATCGCAAAATCGCATTATCTTTGCGATGGCCAAAAATAAAGTTTCGGATGATGCTTTCCGGTTTGGGAGGACACTAGGTGACATATAATAATATCACTTAGTTCATATAAGAATGTATTTATTTATACTGTATGTCATCACATTTTCTTATTGGTTTAACACAGGTCTGCCTTTCATTTGAGGATATATTAGAAGAGGAGACCTGGCTCCTTGAATCATTGTCTACTGCCCAACTTAGTTCATATTAGAATGTATTTATTTATACTTTATGTCATCACATTTTCTTATCGATTTAACACAGGTCTGCCTTTCATTCAAGGACATATTAGAAGAGGAGACCTGACTCCTTGAATCATTGTCCCGCCACAACACATGTCGAGCGGATAGTGTCATTCTAAGTTCACCGAGTTGGAATCTCCATATCTCTCTCCTTGATATTCTCCCATGTCTAGTGTATCTAGCCTTCCCTCTGCTACTATCCCCTCAGAAGGCTCTACGGTGGAGAGGATACTTGCGTTTCAGGTACTTGAAAGATACAATATCGTATTTTAAAGCAACAATAACAGAGAGAATAGATGGGATTGATTTGCGGGTTGTTGCTATCGTGGAGGTTTTTACTGGGCAACGGGGTCCTAACATCCCTAGTGTGGGGGAAGCTCCTATGGAGGTGACCACAGGGGAAACTCTTCACGAGGCAGTCACAGGGGCAACACCCATGGAGGCTACCACAGGAGCTTCCCCTGTGGATACTTCTACTTGGGAATCCCCTGTGGTAGCCTACACTAGGGATGCCCCAATGGAGTCCACCATAGGGGAAGCTCACGTGAAGGCTACCATAAGAGCTTCCCCTATGGAGGCTACTACAGGGAAGTCTCATGTGGAGTTAACTACAGCTGCTACCCCTGTGGGTACTTCCACTTGGGAAGCCCCTCTGGATACTTTCACTTGGGAAGCCCCTGTGAAGTCCACCATAGGAGAAGCTCTTGTGGAGGCCTCCACTACACATGAAGATGCTGCGAAGCTTTTAATCTACAACATTGAGTGTGGTGTGAAGGCTCAGTAGATGAGGAAGAGGAAAGCTATTTCTTTCCCCTTCATACAGACTTACAGGAAGTCACGATGCAGAATAAGTGATATGGTGGCCTCCACTCAGGCTGAGCAGCCGATAGCAGAGGTATTAAGTTACTTTTTTTAAAATTTGAGATAATAGAAATAGATTTCACTAAATTTTTTTATAAGTTTGCAAAAATGAGCCAATAAAAGTAGATAACCCACAGACTACTATCGTTGTGGTGGAGGAGCATAAGTCGGAGGTATGCATCATCTCTGCGGATCGATCCTTAATTCACAGTGAATCTAGCTCTTCATCAATAACTTTCATCGTCAATAATTTTGTTACAGCCAGTAGAGGCACATCATTTTGTTGACTTCTCATCCAGAGATGTTCTGCCTAAGCCGATGCTCTAGCTTATTGACACATCATGCTCTCAATTTGAGGACAAGTAATACATTCTTCAGTCAACTCCATCTTCATACATAAAATAATCAATTCATTTAATTAAGCTCGCTTTCAAATATTTCTCACTTGTAGGGGTGATACAGTATTCACGGTTGGGAATATCATTATTACGAGGCCAGATCGATGAGTTGCTGACAGATCTATTTCTCTCAGATGCACACATCGATGCCTTCACCTTCTTACTGGCCGAGAAGTATTCACTCTGTCCGGGGCTGTATGTCCCCCATTTGTATATTTCATGCATTGGGTATGTTACCCCATAGAAATGCAGGGTATTACGATTCAATCCTTGTTTGTATAGATAGAAGCTAGAATTTATAAACGTTCTCTTTTTTTCTTGCAGAGTTATGCGAAATATGGCCTACAGAAGGAAAGCAAAATGTTCATCCAACATGTCATCGAAGTGTGTCAGTGAGCTACTCTTACTTCCAATTATAGATAATCAGCACTGGACACTCCTAGTTGGGCATATTAAGTTAGGGGCCTGGTATTTTTATGACTCATTACCAAAACCAACCTATATGACCATTCTTCCTGAGATTGTAAGAACAGTTTTCAATTTGGTTCCCCTAAACTATTTTTTTTTGGGCCAACTTATTGATTATACTTCTTGCTATTCAGATCAAATTACTTATTGAAGATGCTGGCCAGTCTTTTGCGAGCGATCCTATAAAATGGCTAATCGAAATGGTGAGTGGGCTGCTAGTCCAAGATAACAGTGTTGATTGTGGGATGTTTATCTGCAAGTATATAGAGGCAGCAATCTGCAAACCCCCAATGAACTGGCTTGACCATCATGATTGGCCCAAGAAGATGAATATATTTATGGCTGAGTTCGTTTACGCTATCTTTTGTTTGGGATTGAAAAATCCAAGCTGAGAACTATACATTTGAAGTTTGATATTTTTTCAATCACCTATTTTACAAGCTATTATTTATTATCTTAAACCTTTTCTAAAGATAGCATGTCCACAATCTGTTCATGAGCTCCAGCTTTGTAGGTGTGCTCTCTGTACTCCAGCTAACATTAAGTTTCCTTATTTTTTCATTTATTCAGTGCAGTTTGGATGTAATATCTTGTGTAAATACCATTTAAAATAATTTTTTGGCTGATGGGTTGCCTATCTAAGCTCTCTTCAATCAGTTGGGTTGTTTGTCTAAGCTCTCTTCAATCAACTGGATTGCCAGGAACCTTAATGTTAGATTTCTTAACCTGTTCTGCATCTGTACTCTTTATACTCTCCTGAGAGTATAGAGTATTTCTTTTATTTTTTTTCAATTTTCCTGGCAGTTTGGATAAAATATGTTTATCATAGATCACCTGCAGTAATTTGGTTGATGCTAGGCTACTTTATTGAGATGTGTTTCATTTGTACTCTCTGTATTCTCCTGAGAGTACAGAGTATTTCTTTTATTTTTTTTCAATTTTCATGGGTAGTTTGGATAAAATATGTTTAGCAGAGATCACCAGCAGCAATTTGGTTGATGCTGGACTGCTTTACTGAGATATGTTTCATATGTACTCTCTGTACTCTCTATTCTCTCAGTTTGGATAAAATATGTTTAGCAGAGATCACCTGCAATAATTTGGTTGATGCTGGGATGCTTTACTGAGATGTGTACTCTCTGTACTCTCTGTACTCTATGTACTCTCTATACTCATTTTGGATAAAATATGTTTAGCATAGATCACCTACAGTAATTTTGTTGATGCTGGGATGTTTTAATGAGATGTGTTTCATCTGAACTCTCTGTACCCTCTATACTCTCTATAGAATATTTGAAGTGTTTTGTAGCTGAACTCTTTGTATTCTCCTCACATTACAGATTATTTTCTTAAGTTTTTCCATTTTTTTCCATTTTTCTTTCTGCGGTCGAGGAATTGTTCACTATAATCTTAAAGTAGTCTGGAGGCTCTTGGGTTGTCTTTTTCATGAGTTTTCTGAGCAGTTTTGAAAGTGTACCATCTGTACTCTCTATATACTCTCTGTACCATCTATACTCTTTATGCTGTCTATACTCTCTGTACTCTCTGTACTCTCTATATTCTCTGTACTCTCTATGCTCTTCTAATCATGGGCAATTGATATAATATTATTTATTTTTCTATGATGATTTCTTTACTTGTTTGGAGAAAATATACTTAATTTTGATATTCAAATTATATCATAATTTAAATTCAGATCAACTAAAAAAGTGAAGTTAAAATTTACATTATCTAAAAATTATTAATTACAGTAATTTGTAATGTGTAATATCTAAAAATTATGATTGAATGATACTTGGTATGTCAATTCGGACGCTAGTAATAAACCATTATTTGCAATCACATTCATAATGCCATAATATGAAAGTATGGAGGAGAAGCAATATAAACCACTTAACATGTGAACTTAATATAAGTGGGTACGATAATTAAACTTAACATGTGAACTTAAAAATGTGCTAGAATTTTTTAAATGTTTGAAATTAGTTTCTATCTGTCGAAATCATGCTTCTTAAAACCTACCATCTACTTGATCATGTGGTGCATAAAATAGACAAATAAACTACTGAACATGCATCTTAGCAACGTCTTATTCAGAAATATAAATTTTGAGGGCAGTGTAGAGCAAATTCTTTATTTTAAGATGATATATTTTTTTAAATAATCTAGTAACTCAAAGTATCATCTTAATTAAATTAATGTTATCAAAAAATTTATAAATACTTAGTAAACTAATATCATCAGTACTAATATCATCTTCATCACACACTTTTTTTTTCTTCAAGTTCTATTAATCTTATTGATAGGAACATACGGGCTTATCAAATTTGTGTAATGCATGCAATAAAAATCATTTCAAAAAAATATAGAGTACTTTATAGAGTATATATCAAACTATGTAATGCATGCAATGAAAATCAGTTCATCCTCTTAAGCAAGGTAGAGTCATCAATCAGATACTAAAATTTGGTAAAATATGGGAAATTTTATTGCCACAGTTGAATGATTACAAGGTCCTTAGTAGGGGATTAACTCAATAACTATTGCTTAAAGAGCTATGAACAGCATAGAGAGAAAATCTCCTAGCTAAATACCATCAAAACATGTGAAAGAGGAAAAGAAGGCAAAAGGTATAAATAGAGCGAAGGAGCAAGCAATTGGCCAACCATCAGTAGAAAATCTTATGGATAAGGGAAGTGTATGCCTCCAGAAGTTCTCCTACATAAGAGAAGGAACCTGCACAAAAACAAGCATAATCTACAAACATCTGGAACAAAGAAGTAACATAGTTAAAGTGATACAAGCTACGTTGAAAGTAAAATAATGTAATGAGAGAGATATGGATAAATAGGTGGAGAGAGGCTTAGGCTCAGTCACACCAAATTGGGGCAGCTGCTGGCATGAGCATCCAAACTTCAAAGGAAGGGTTCTGACACACGCTACTACCAAGGAATGGGTGAAGTCATCCCAACTATCATAGCCTACAAATCTGGGAGAAAATGGTAGCCAATTTGATAGAAAACTTGTGATCTTAGCCAACAACACCCCTTGGGAAAACTGGTAAAGGGTTCACAACTCCCCTTTCTAAGATAATAAACACCAGACAATGTAAGCATAATAGCATAAATCATAGCCAACAACAACCCTAACCACACAACATCACTAATCACAGTTACCTGCTTACCAAGGCACAACCACATTCACATATGCAAGCATAACAACAGAAATCAGAGTGGTAAAGGGATGGCCCAAACAGAACCAACATTATATCAGAATGCATAATCGACAACAATCCGACCCAGAAACAACCCCTAGTGAGGAAATCATGAAAGTATCAGCAATACAGATGGTATATATCAACATAGAAATGACATAATATCCCAATATACTTGCAGTGTCAAAAGAAATAATAATCGATTAAGATAGTGGATAATTCCATACCACAAAGCCATAATTAATAAGGATAACCACATGGCAGTCAACAGACCAAAGTACCAAGCAGAATCCAGACACATTAGGTAGCCTGCCAAACACCAGAACTCTAGAAAAACCGCTCAGTTAGTAGCTAAGAAGAAAATCAAGCAGAAGATAATTGACCAATATTAATGTCCATTTGGGCCTTCCTGGTTTCAAGCAAGTTCTGCTATCTATACTCTCAAGAGAGTATAGAGTATTTTGGGCCTTTTTTTCCAATTTCTTTGGCCTGCTTGGAGGAAATATGTTCATTACAATCCATTAGGAATAATTTGGATGCTGATTGCTTATTTTTAAGGGATTTTTGCATATGTACTATCTGTACTCTCTGTACTCTATGTATTCTCCGTACTCTCCTAATCTTGGTGTGCCTGTTAAGTAAAAGAGAGTCATCTTGGGACTTTAAAGCATTATAAAAATGATTGTACAGTCGAAGAACACATAACTAGATGGTGTCATGCATTAAAATGTTTTTTTTGTAATAATATCCATCACCAGCTTAGTGTACCCTTCAGCCGACTAATTGATTGTGGAGCTCGAGTTGAATTCTTGCAGTAGAACATCGTATTAGTTGATGATTTTTTACAACATCGATGTGTGATATTCTATGCGTACCTCTGAAAAATACTCTGGCATAATAGAGAAAGGTGTTGCAACTGGTGACGAAACACGTTCTGCGACACTATTAGACTGTACTTTGGTTTCTATAACAGCAAAAATAGGATGGTTTGAAGATTAACAATAATATTTTAAATACTAAAATTTAATAGGAAAATAGAAAATTACTTGGCTTTCTTGGATCTCTCCCAATATTCCTTAAGCCTTGCGTTGGAAACATCCTTTGGACGTTGCTTAACTGGATCCTTTAAGATGTCTTTTTCCTTATCTGTTGTGGTTGACTTCTTCTTCTTAGTTGCTCTGTCAACTTTCCCACTTATTATAGAGTCGACATTGTCATATAGTTTTTTTAAGAATCCAAGCATATAGTCTTCAGCTCTCTTATTACCCTATGCCTTGATGCTTATTTGATATGCATATCAACTTATGTGATTCCGAAAAATAATGCTAGTAGCATTTTCATTTGTGCTTTCTACATCTCTTAATTTTCTGGATACACTATCGATGTAGATATCCCTCTTTGCTCTGGTAGACCATCGCATGAGAAGATACTTATCAGGAATATGCACTACATCTTACTGACTAAGAACTCTAATATAGTGGGCACAAAGTAATCCCATCATTTTAAATTTTTTATAAGTACACATTACATCTAGGGTAGTCCCATTGAAATGGACAGTCCATGTTTTGGATGAATTTTTTTCTCTAAGTTTCTCACCAAATACTCCATGGAGCTATCAGCTGACACAGTTACTGATAGGCCTCCAACTCCATGCAAAAATTCCTCCTCAAACATAGTATAAAACTTGCATGTATAAAATATAGTAGCTTGTTTTAGAATTGGACTGGTCTTAATAACAGGAACAATTGCTGACTGGCTACACTTGAAGTCTTCGTCATGTTCATTCCAGCGCCATGTCTCCATAACCTTCTCCAACCCCAAGAAATAATCTGTGAGCGAACTTGTTAGTTTAGAGATTCCGTGACATACGTTGTTCGTTGACTCACTATATTGCTTTGATAAGATGCCCATGTAGAATGAGTCCTTGCTGAATGTAGTGGACCACTTGGATCTAATTTTTTAAAGCTCAGACAGCCAAACATGATCATGCAAATTGTCTTCTTCTAGTATGGCAAACCAAGCTTCTTCAAACTCTTCCTCTGAGTCACACTTGCTCATGCATGTATAAAATATTCCTTGTACTCTCTTATTACTATTAAAGCAATGAACCTTGGAAGGAGCTTTCTTTGAAATATGACATTGGCATAACCTATGATGGCTATGTGGTAATACAATTTCGATAGCTCTCGCCATAGCCTGATCTTGATCAATGAATATTCTTATAGGATGTCTGTCACTCATCAACCGAAGAAATGTTTGGAATAGCCATGAGAATGACTCAATTGTCTCTTCTGATAAAAAGGCTACTCCAAATAAGACATTTTGCTAGTGATGATTTACTCCAACAAGAGGGGCACAAATAAGATTATATTTATTAAGTCGATAGCTTATATCAAAAATTATCACATCCACAAAACAATCATATTCTATCCTAGATATGCCATTGCTCCAAAAAAAGCCTACTGAGTAATCTGACTCATCAACTTGTACATCCCATGCAAACATCCCGTCTGTTGCTTGCCTTTCCTTGAACAGTTGTATTAATGCATTACTGCCACCATTAACAATCCTTGATCTTCTTTCTTTCTGAATGAAATTGAAAGCATCTCTTTTAGTGAATCCAATATTCTCGCCAACTTCCTCGTTAGATATGAATGCATCGTTGCTCTAATTACTCTCATTGTCTTCAACGGATGCCTTTTTTCGCCAATGCATCGTGATCGATCCGAAGATCTAGGTGAGCTTTGCCAAAGAATGATTATGACTTTTTGTATTTTTTTAACCATCCAATTCCCCTCCAAATCAACAGAGAATTTAATCATGGTCGGATAATCAGTCCTTGTATCAGTTTTCTGGAATTTGGTTAAGCCGTTTAGACTAGCAGACTTCTTCCAACAAGATTTTGCACATAAAAATCTTTTGATTTCAATTTCTTGAAATTTGGCCAATAACTAGTATGGTCCTTCCAAACAACTGAAGCCAGTTTGATGTGCATAGTCAGTCTGGTGCATATGCCTGTTTCGTTCGACAATGGTGCGAAGTTTCCCCAAATTTGGGTCATTAGACATCACGACTTCATCATTGCACTGCTCATTAACCCCATTCATCTGCCCAAATAGCTCTAGAAATATGTGACATGTAAAATAGATCAACAAATGAACATATTCCCTCCAAACATGCCAAAGAAAGTGGAAAAAAAATGAGCTGAATACAAAGAGTACAGATGCAAAAAAAAAACCCCAAAAATCATCCAAACAGCCTCCAAATTGCTTCAAATGGAATGTAATGAACATAATCTAAACAACAAGGCCAAAGGAAGTGGGAAAAATAACCAAAATCATCTGTACTCTCAAGAGAGTACAGAGAGTACAAATACAAAATCACTTATAAAAACCAACCAATCATCCTCCAAATTACTCCTAATATAATGTAATGAACATATTTACTCCAAACAGGCCAAAGAAATTAGAAAAAAAAGGCCCAAAATGCTATGTACTCTCTTGAGAGTACAGAGAGTAGAAATACAAAAAACTCCCAAAAATTATCTAAACAGCCTCCAAATTGCTTCCAATTGAATGTAATGAATATAATCTAAACAACATGCCAAAGAAAGTGGGGTAAATAGCCAAAAGCATATGTACTCTCAAGAGAGTACAGAGAGTACAGATGGAAAATAACACTAAAAAATAACCAATCACCCTCCAAATTGCTCATAATGTAATGTAATGAACATATTTACTCCAAACAGGCCAAAGAAACTGAAAAAAGGCCCAAAATATTCTGTATTCTCTTGAGAGTACAGAGAGTATGATGCATAAATCTCCCAAAAAATATCCAAACAGTCTCCAAATTGCTTCCAGTGAAATGTATTGAACATAATCTAAACAACCAAGCCAAAGAAAGTGAGAAAAAATGGCCAAAATCATCTGTACTCTTAAGAGAGTATAAAAAGTACAGATGCAGAACTCCCCTAAAAAAATAACCAAATAACCTCCAAATTATTCCTAATGAATTGTAATGAACATATTTACTCCAAACAGGCCAAAAAAAACTAGAAAAAAAAATGCCCAAATTGCTCTGAACTCTCATGAGAGTACATATAGTACAGAGAGTATAGATTAGAGTACAGAGAGTACAGAGAGTATAGATGTAAAAAACCCCAAAACTATCTAAAGAGTCTCCAAATTGCTTCCAATGGAATGTAATGAACATAATATAAACAACAAGGCTAAAGAAAGTGGGAAAAAATGGCCAAAGTCATTTGTACTCTCAAGAGAGTACATAGAGTACAGATGCAAAATCACCCATAAAAATCAACCAATCACCCTCCAAATTGCTCTTAATATAATGTAATGAACATATTTACTCCAAACAGGCCAAAGAAACTGGGAAAAAAAGACCCAAAATACTCTGTACTCTCATGAGAGTACAGAGAGTACAAATGAAAATCTCCCATATAATTTAACCAAATAGCCAGAAAATTGCTTTTAATGGAATGTAATGACCATATTCTCCCCAACTAGGCAAAATAAACTCGAAAAATATGAGAAAATAATCTGTACTCTCACAAGAGTACAGAGAGTACGAATGCAAAAAAACCCCCAAAAATCATCCAAACAGCCTCCAAATTGCTTCTAATGAAATGTAATGAACATAATCTCAACAATCAGGCCAAAAAAACTGGGAAAATGGCCAAAATCATCTATACTCTCAAGAGAGTACAAAAATCAAAATAACACTAAAAAGTAAAACCAACCAAAATCTAAATTGCTTTAATGGAATGTAATGATCATATTCTCTCATGCACCAAACTTAAGAAAAATAATATGAAAATCGGACTCATGAAATTACAGAAATACGTGCAAAGTAGTTCCTAAAACAAGCATAGTCCTCTTGAAAAGAACTCCAAACAGTGTAGGAAATATACATTAAATAAAATAATTCCAAGGAATATCACTAACTAACTGTAGAAAAATTGTACGAGAAAAATTACTGATGAATTTTTTTTAATACATCATCAGCTAAATTGGTCGTTATTTCCTCAACATTCTCCATCTTCTTCTTTTATAAAAGGAAATGAGATTTTCTATTCTCTCTCGAGCTTTTGCAGAAAAAATACACCTAAATATATATATATATATATATATATATATATATATATATATATATATATATATATATATATATATATATATATATATATATATATATATATATATATATATATCAATTCTTCCTTGCATTCCAACGACGCTTCTTCTCATGCTATTTGAACGAGATGGGCCGGTCGAGTAAGCGTGCGGCGTCGTGAATCGATCATTTACTGGCGTCGTGAATGCTATTTACTGCCGTCCATTTCATTAAGCGCTAAAACGGAAAAAAAAAATCATTGGACACGCGTCGGCCAATTGAGTCCGCAAAAGCGACTCGGACGTAATATTTTCTCCTGGGGTTGATTTTATAGACATATTTCAGCTTGGTTTTCTTTCCTATAATAAGTTTTACCTTATTATTATTATTTAAAGATCTAAGTGAATCTGAGTTTCGGACCTATGGACAGCTGCATACTGTATTTTGGAAACAAAATATTACTTCTGTGATTTTGTTTTCCAAAATATAACTTAAGGCATAATTTTGCATATATTAAGGCGTCATTTTATAGGTTAAAAAAATGGAAAATGTTATTTTCCGGACGTTTTATTTATTCTGAGGCAATTCATGATCAGGGAAATAAAATCAATCGAATATTCATTGAACACGCAAAAACGTTTTTCTCCATTATGAAGATTAACGAAATGATTATGTACAAAAAGTTATTATAAAAAAGAAATGAATTTTTAAATAATTAAATCTTAAGTACTATTAGGACATAAAATGCTTACAATAATGTTAAATGTTTAATATATATAGTATGAAAAGAAAATTATAATTTTTTTGAGATTTATATAATAATTTGGATATTAAAGTTTGAAGAAATAAGATATACATAAAAGAGCTATGGCCTATGATTAGGGATTTAAAGACTTCCATTAAAATTGGATGTGTTACATACAATTGAATTAAGATCTTAGGTTATGGTAAGGGTACAGTGAAAGATATATATTTAATTTTGAAAGAATATTAAATTGATGTCACATGAAATAATTAATTTTGGAATAGTATTAAAAAATAAAATAATGAGATACATTAAAAATTGATCAAAAAATGAAATAAAATTAATTCTAAAAATATGCAAAAGAATAAGATTTTAAGTTCAAATGAAATATTATTTGAAATATAATTGAAGATTTATTTGGAAAGTTGCTAAATCATTATTACTTTCTTAAAAAATATATAAAAATCACATCAAGAATTAGGATCGATTAGTAATTCACTTATAATTTGATTCTCCCATAGAGATAACTAAACCTGCTGAGCTATTCACTTATATCCATAGATTCTAGATTCCAAATTGAGATTTTAATAAACTTATGAAAACACAAATTATGAAAATTGCCCAATTAATTTATAGCCCATATTACAAGTAGAATTCAGGCTGCCAAACCAAAACTAGTTAATGGAAATAGAAGAAATGTCTACAAACTAAGCTTCAAATATTTATAAATTCATAAATATTATTAAGTGTAAAATCATAGGTTTGAAAGATAATGACTATCATGTTCTTATTGAAGATATTCTTTCAATTATACTTAAGTCTTTTGCACCATGAGGGAAAGTCAAAAACCTTATAGTAAAGATATCATAATATTTAAAATTAATATATGTTAAGCATATTATTTCAAGTGAGCTATGCAATTTATAGTATAATAGTATGATAATTTAATGTCAAATATATATATATATATATATATATATATATATATATATATATATATATATATATATATATATATGTATATATACTT
The DNA here is from genome assembly GCA_021442155.1 of Cymbidium sinense. Classification (NCBI taxonomy): domain Eukaryota; kingdom Viridiplantae; phylum Streptophyta; class Magnoliopsida; order Asparagales; family Orchidaceae; genus Cymbidium; species Cymbidium sinense. The sequence continues at coordinate 125,606,178 of CM038222.1, read as the reverse complement.
TTACCTTTCATTTTTGAAATCATAGTTCACTTACTCATTCACTAAGTTAAGAAATCAAACTTTCAAGTGAACAAGTTTTATAAGTATTAAAGGATTATATTAATAAAAGGCATAATTTTATAGGCCACTTATGGAGTTATGGAGATATGTATTGTTAAAGAAGAATTTTTTTCTCTAAATATCTAAAGGCACTTGATTTGTTGTATAAGGCACATATGAAATGACTACCTTATGCAGGGACTTTATGGACAAGACAACACCCTATATATTAAATAATAAATTATTACTACAAGCTAATGCATATGCACTCCATCACTATGATAATAATAGATCATTTATACAAATGTTTTAAACAATGATAATGAAAAGTCTATGACACATATTTCACAATTGATAATGATAAGTTTGTAAATGAAATCTTTCATTTGTGGTTCAAAACTATAGTAAAATCTAATATTTTCAATTCATCATTTAATCATATCCTCATTATATAGCAACTATATTTCTTATATAGGTTATGGGTGGTTATAATCTGTTAATAATTGATGAAATTAAGGTATTTGTTAAAGGTCTAAGTAGAATTACAAAAAATATAAATGATTTTTCATTAATGAGTTTAACTTTTATGCCAAAATAAGAAGATCAAAAATCATAGTATAAAAATTTTACTATTAATGAGAAGTGAAAATAGCAACAATAATAGCTTTGCTTGAGTTACCAAACTTAAAAGAGGAGTTGCATGCATTCATTATGTTTTGAGATGAGATAGTTTACACAACAAATGAAGATACATTTTTCGCCCTCAGTAGGTTCACATATGACATGTAATTTTTTAAACTTTGAAATTTTTATTTAATTTTAGTCATAGTGTTACTAATTGATTGCATAATTATTACTTATAGGGATTCAATGATCATGCCTTTAAAGATTGATATTTTGAAAGAGAGATTTGCTTGATTTTAAAATAGCTTATTCTTTTGTAATAATAGATATATACTTTAAGAAATAAGTAAAGTTTTAAAAATATAGTTACCAGATCAAGAATAGTTTTGCTATTTTTACTTGGAAGAAAAGAAAACTTTATAGGTAAAGATTGTTTTATCATTTCAAGAGAAAATTTAATTGTATGATATATAGTAGTATTTATTAATATACACTTTAGGAATTGTTGTGTGATTGAAAATTCATGACCGAAGAGTAACAATCTTTGAGCCCTAGTTTTATATGAAAATCCAGCATACACACATGCAAATAATTAAAGAGAGTATGTAAAATATTAGAATTTTAATAAGAAAAGGGAAACAAATCAAGTCTATTAGTGGTGATCGATAGGGGCGGATCCAAAAGTTTATTTTAGTGGGGGCACAATAAGATAAAAAATAATTCACCTTTATATAAAGTTAAAAATAGAGCATTTCATATAATAAAATAAAGAAATAAAATCTCATAAAATCATAAATTTTTTTCATATTACATATCATTTATAACTTCTCCCTCCGAGTTTTCATATTTTGAAATTGTTGTACAATTAATTCTTTATCAATACTCTTAAATAAAAAATATTCATATACCTTAATTGATTGTAAAGATTATTCCATTAAAAGATATTTCTGAATATTCTACTCTTCTAAGATTACCTAATATAAATTAAAATATATATAGATATATATATTTTAGGATAAAAAATAATTAAGTAATGCAAATTAACTAAACAATAAAAAATTAGATATCATTGATTGTGAGCAAATAATGTCAATGATATTTATTTTAAAATAATCGATGAGATTTATAATTAAAAATTGTCTATTTTTGAATAAAATTTAATTAAAATTATCTTATGTTAAGAAAGGTAGAGGTAGACCTAAAAAGACTTGGTTAAGATGTATAAAAAATGACCTTAGTATACTCGAATTAAATGAGAATTTGACATATAATATGACACAATGGAGACGAAGGATTCATGTAGCCGACCTCACATAGTGGGATAAGGCTTGTTGTTGTTATTGTTTTTATTGTTATTTACATAAAAATTATATAATCATAAGTAAATTAATTAAATATAATTATCATAATATAATACATCATAAATCTATTTATTAATCATAAAATAATAAGTCTATATCATTTACATCTAATTTCATTAAATTATAATTAATCTAAAATGATATATTAATTAATCATTATTTAAATAAATTAATATGAAATTAAAAATAAATCAAAATAAAATTAATAAATCAAAAAAGGTAAGAGATTGAGGGGATTTCAGCGTTGAAAATCCTTCATTTTGTAATTGCCCGAAAAAGAGAAAGGTAGCGTCCTGAAGGTAATCCTCTTCTTCCCTCCCACCCTCTTTCTGGCGCTTCTGCTTCTCTAAATCTCGTAAACTGCCTACCAACTGGATTTAGCAAATCCGTACTTAACTTGCCAAAGCAGCTTTAACGGGATTGCAAAAGCACCCGATTTAATTTGTCCAAAAATATCGTTTGGCTGGATTTAAGTTAAGTTCAGCTAAAATCCTGCTCAAATCCTACAGCCAAATAGCCCTTAACTTGTAAAAGTGCGAGAAGGGAGAAATACTATGAGGAAAGACGATGGTTGCCTTCGTTGGCGTATTGAGTCAGTCGATCCGATCTGAGCATCCAGAGGATTGGGGAGGCGGTGTGAGATTTAGAAAGCAATCTAGAATGTGGGAGGAAAGCCGAGGGTTTTAAATCATGGGGGCTAGTGGGCACGTGCCCCACTCCCTCCTTGATGATGATGATTGTGAATGATGATATTCTTGGTGGATGGTTTTAAGCTTGCAAACTTAACTTTTGCTATCAAATTTGATGTTAGAATGATTAGTATGACTGAATTTTATTGTTATGAGTAATAACTTCAAAGCTTCATATTTATTTTGTTAATTAAGAGATTATTTAGTTATTGAGGCAGTTTCATTTTAAGTCGTAGATTTATTGTGAAAAAGTGGTATTTTCTATTGAACTATTGTGAGTATTTATTTGTTTATTTTTTTTTTGAAATATTTGCCATAGTTTTCTTATATCTTTCCCACCCTAATAGTTCATGAAAATTTTGAAAATAATAAGAAAATTATAGTTAAATATTATAGTGATAGACCTTAAAAAATAAAAATCATAAATTTAATTGATGCATATGAAATAATATGATGAAGCATAGTGTCAGTTAAAGTGTCCATGCTTATATATATATATATAGTTTGTATGTTGGTAATGTTCAAACTCAATATAGATCAACATCTTCATTAATTTGAACTCGAAAGTAAAACTTCATGTATTTTATTATTAGTTTTTTTAATGATAATGTTGGAAAGAAAATGGATATATTAGAAATGAAAATTATATGATATTAATTTAAGACAAAGATTTTAATTTTTTAATTTTTTTTTAGGGTTTTACTTTTAGTGATGAATTTAAGACAACCATAGAGATTTTTTTTTTGAGTAGCAAAATAAATAAAATGACGAGATATTGTTATAGATTGATTCAAAATATATAAAATGAAATTAGATATTTAAATAAATAGAAAATGATTGAATGAGCCCCTAGGGCTTACTGCTATTTCTTAATTAATAATTTTGTCAATAAAAAAAAATACTTCAAATGATATGCCTTAATAATTGACCACTTGTATCCTCAATTCAAGCTTCTATATTAAAAAAAAAAAAAAAAGCTTCTATATTGAGACCTTAAAAATTTATCTTGATATTAAAGAGTTAAGTATTATTTATGTAAATATTAAATTTTAAGGCTATGTTTGACAATCATTGTCCTGTGTTTTTAAAATTTTATTTATTTATTTTTGGTAAGCATATTACTGCTGGAAATATTATATATATATTCAGGCTGTTTGATTTAATCAAATCTGCTACATAATATGATGTTTTTAGTAAATATTAATTGTTTAATTTGATGACATATTTAAAAATATAACTATTTCATGAATAAAATTTATGTTCTATTTAATATTAATAAAATTTATGGATGACTATTTGCTTGGCTTTTATTAGTTAAAATAAATGTTTGTGAAATGAAATATTTAAATCATCTTGATTGCATTGTTATGATAGTTTATATATAAATTAAAATAAATAATATTTGATAAATGATATTATTATTTAGATAATTTGATCCGATTCAGACTTTTATGTTTAATTCAAACTCTTTCCCTAATAATGGTGATATGCTCTTTCCATTTCTTAAATTTAGTATTGTTGAAATGTTATTGATGATAGATATGGAAAATAAAAAAAAATAAAAATAATATTCATAAATTATTGTCATTCATATATATATATATATATATATATATATATATATATATATATATAACATATATAATAATACATATATATATATATATATATATTATTATGTATATATAACAATATATATGTATATGTATGTATTAATATATGTATATTAACAAATATATATAATAATATTAACAATGTATATATATTAATATGTGTATAATATACACAATATTATAATATATTATTATGTGTAAATATGTATTGTATATAATAATATGTAATAATTAATAATATATATAATATTGTATATGTGTATTATGTGTATGTAACAATATTATATGTATTAATATACATATGTATATTAATATATATATATACATATGTATATATATATATATATATATATATGTATATAATAATATATATGTATATGTATATATATGTGTATATTATATATATTATATATATGTATATATATGTATTATATGTAATATATATATATATGTATAATAATATATATATATTACAATATATATATATATATATATAACAATATATATAATGTAAAATATACTTGAATAAAATATTTAATAAAATGGGTATAAGATACAACACAATATTGCAATTTAGTCCTATAAATAATAATTCGTAAATAGTACTCTTAAAATTATAGTAAATAAATACCGATAATAAATTCAACCAATGTTATATCTTTAGAATGACTATTATGCGTGATTAATATAAATTTATCACATGTTTGTAACTGCACAAAATCTGGTCAAAAAAAAATTTTTTTCTTTGGGCCGATTATTTTTCGCATAGATTTAAATTTAATCCTTATATAATATTCATATATTTCAAAATTAAATAAATTAAAATAACAGAGGTTGCTTTTGTAACCTATTATTTCAATTTAAATTATTTTAAAATAATGAATATAAATTATATCATAAAATTCGCAAACAAAGATATTGAATGTAACAACACATAAGTGCATATTCAAATAATTAATTAGAAATATATAAACTATTCATATATAATATATAACTTGGATTATAATACTTGAATATGGGCTTTATTTCATTCATATTATAAGCCCATCAATTAGATTTAATTTATTTTATATGAATATTATTTAATTTATTTACAATAAATGTGAGTTAATTGTATAAGCCAGAATAAAATCATTTCTTGAATTCAGAGGATTAAATGAAAGAATAAAAATTCTGCTACATGATTGCTATCACTTTAATAAAAATAAAATTTTAAGAGCCGTCGGAATTAATTATATTTAAATATATGACCAATTAGAAATAAATATTAAGTAGGTGAAACAATTCATATTATGATTACTATAAATAAAATAAATTGAAACATTCATTATTCAAGTGTTAATTATCAGTGTTGTGTAACCGCTCAAGACTTTAAATATAAAGGTTTATAAAACTGAAAATTTAAATGTAATAATTAAACGGCAAAAGCAGTAAGGCCAAACGTCTATATGAAACTCAATTAAATGGAATAATTATAATATTTATATTAACTTATATGTATTTATATATATACTGTTGTAGCAGAAAAATGTTTCATATTCATTTTTTTAAAATCTGAAATATGGTTTTATATTATAAATGTTTTATATACTTTTTTTTTTTTATATTAAGATCACAATGACAAGATTAAATTATTGATCACATAAAAATTAAAATTATGATCAAAGTATAAAACAAATTTAGCTATATTATTTTACTTGAAATCAATAATAGAAAAACTATTTAAAGGATATCTATACTTCAAGCAAATGATCAATTATTTCTAAAAATTTTGATCATGTATCTTTGATCTAAAATTTTCAAATAACCAAACAAAAGATGAAGAGGAAAAATCATTTCTCAAATGATTGACGTGATAACTTCCGATACTACTTTTTTAAAAATATATAAAGATAAAAATAAATTTATCTACTGATTTAATGTCAAATCATCAAGATTTAATGGGAAGAGTATCCAAATCTATAGAGAAATAATGCGATATTTTAGTCTTCCACTGTTAAGAGAGAGTCTTTAGAGATGAGATATGAGTAAAATGAGCTTTTCTTTAAAATTGGGCAGTCTTTATCTTGAATGTTTCTTTATTTTAATATATAAACAAAATAAAATAAAATATTCAATATCTGCATATGATAATTTCATATAAAATTAATAATCATATTCATATATATATATATATATATATATATATATATATATATATATATATATATATATATATATATATATATATATATATATATATATCCCATCAATGCATATGTATATATCTAAAGAGAAATCTCGAGATCAAGCTTGTTCCCTATGACGAAGCACAACTTGCCATCTCCATCCCTGAAAGCCCACATCTCAACCTGATCGCCGGCGGCAGTAACTGGCGATGAAATTCTCTGTAGTTTCTGCCCCTAAGCACAGAAGCTTTACTCGCATCCCACCTCGTAAGATAAAGCGAACAACCCCATCCATTTCTGTTATACACCATCACCTCAAGACCTCCATGTTCTCTACCCTGTTTCCTCGCCTGCTTCGCCTTCTCCGCCAAAAGTCGTCGCCTACACGTCAGATTCGCCGCTGCCATTTCCTCTGTTGTCATCACCGACATTATCCAGTCTCCGGCGATCTGTTTCCTAATCATGAAGTGGTTCTGCTGGTCGCTAGCGTCAGAAGCATAGATTTGCTTCTCCATTACTTTCCATGCAAAGGCAGCTCCTTTATGGGTGGCGAGCTTCGCAATCCACTCTGGCATGTCTTCTACGGCTTTTGTTTCGCCTGCGGTGGTTACTAGTTTAGGAAGGGGAAGGGCGGAGGACAGCTTCAAAATCAGATCGAGTGTTTCCAAATACTCTGTTTTAGAAGTATCAGACGATAGCAGAGAAGAAAGAGAAGGAACAGAGAGAATGAGGAGCCATTGTTTGATCAAGTTGGTGAATTAAATGGGTTTGGAGTTGATTTTATAGACATATTCAGGTGGGCTTTGCTTTCCTATAATAAGTATAGCTTTCTATTTCTATTTTAAAGATCTGAGTGAATCTGAGTTTCGGATTTATGGACTGCTGCATACTGTATTTTTGGAAATAAAATATTACTTCTTTGATTTTTTTTTTTAAATGGTAGTTGAGGTATATATAATTTTACATATATCAAGGCGTCATTTTACAGATTAAAAATGGAAAATGTTATTTTTCCTCACGTTTTATTTATTCTGAGGCAATTCATGATCAGAGAAAATAGGAAATAAAATCAAATCGAAATACTTTTAAAGCAAAATGGCATAATTTATTTTCTGGCATTTAACTGTTATTTTAGTGTTATTCACTAGTCGTATAATTTTGTTAATATCATTGTAGAGTTATGCCAAGTAAAATATTCATTGAATATGGGGAAGGTTTTACGTTACAATCATTTTACAATATCTACTTCCAAAATTCTCTCTCCGACCAAGAAGCTCTTCAAACTTTGATATAGGGGTGTAAACTAACCTAGCTTGAGAGAGCTTGGTATTTGTTCATGTTGAGTACAGAGAATGCAATGAAAATCTCCCATATAATTTAACCAAATAGCAGAAAATTGCTTTAATGGAATGTAATGACCATATTCTCCCAACTAGGCAAAATAAACTGAAAATATGAGAAAATGTCAGTACTCTCAGAGAATCTGAAATGCAACCAAAAAAAATCATCCAAACATTTCCAAATTCTTAATGAAATGTAATGAATAATCTAACAATTAGGCCAAAAAAGCGGGAAAATGGCCAAAATCATCTCATACTCTCAAGAGAATCTCTGAAATAACACTAAAAGTAAAACCAACCAAACAGTCTACAAATTAATGGAATGTAATGATCATATTCTCTCCAGACAGACCAGAAACTTAAGAAAAATAATATGAAATTGGTCAGTACTCTCATGAAATTACAGAAAGTATACGTGCAAAGTAGTTCCTAAAACAAGCATAGTCCTCTTGAAAAGAACTCCAAACAGTGTAGGAAATATACATTAAATAAAATAATTCCAAGGAATATCACTAACTAACGTAGAAAAATTGTCGAAAATTCGATGAATTTTTTTAATACATCGTCATTTAAATTGGTCGTTATTTCCTCAACATTCTCCATCTTCTGCTTCTTTGTAAAAGGAAATGAGATTTTTATTTCTCTCAGCTCGGTTTGCAAGAAAAAATACACCATATATATATATATATATATATATATATATATATATATATATATATATATATATATATATATATATATATATATATATATATATATATATATATTTTCAATTCCTTCTGCCTTCTTTTAGGCGATGGTAGAGATTAGAACGTGGCGTAAGCGGTGAATCGTGTCAGTCCATTTCTGGCGTCGTGAATGTCCATTTACAGCACCATTAAGCGCTAAAACGGAAAAAAAATGCTGGACACGCGTCGGCCAAGGATTGGAGTCCGCACGTAAAGCTACGTGCGGACTCCGGACGTAATATTTTCTCCTGGGGTTGATTTTATAGACATATTTCAGCTTGGTTTTTCTTTCCTATAATAAGTTTTACCTTATTATTATTATTATTTAAAGATCTAAGTGAATCTGAGTTTCGGACCTATGGACAGCTGCATACTGTATTTTTGGAAACAAAATATTACTTCTGTGATTTTGTTTTCCAAAATATAACTTAAGGCATAATTTTGCATATATTAAGGCGTCATTTTATAGGTTAAAAAAATGGAAAATGTTATTTTCCGGACGTTTTATTTATTCTGAGGCAATTCATGATCAGGGAAATAAAATCAATCGAATATTCATTGAACACGCAAAAACGTTTTTCTCCATTATGAAGATTAACGAAATGATTATGTACAAAAGTTATTATAAAAAAGAAATGAATTTTTAAATAATTAAATCTTAAGTACTATTAGGACATAAAATGCTTACAATAATGTTAAATGTTTAATATATATAGTATGAAAAGAAAAATTATAATTTTTTGAGATTTATATAATAATTTGGATATTAAAGTTTGAAGAAATAAGATATACATAAAAGAGCTATGGCCTATGATTAGGGATTTAAAGACTTCCATTAAAATTGGATGTGTTACATACAATTGAATTAAGATCTTAGGTTATGGTAAGGGTACAGTGAAAGATATATATTTAATTTTGAAAGAATATTAAATTGATGTCACATGAAATAGTAATTTTGGAATAGTATTAAAAAATAAAAAATAATGAGATACATTAAAAATTGATCAAAAAATGAAATAAAATTAATTCTAAAATATGCAAAAGAATAAGATTTTAAGTTCAAATGAAATATTATTTGAAATATAATTGAAGATTTATTTGGAAAGTTGCTAAATCATTATTACTTTCTTAAAAAATATATAAAATCACATCAAGAATTAGGATCGATTAGTAATTCACTTATAATTTGATTCTCCCATAGAGATAACTAAACCTGCTGAGCTATTCACTTATATCCATAGATTCTAGATTCCAAATTGAGATTTTAATAAACTTATGAAAAACACAAATTATGAAAATTGCCCAATTAATTTATAGCCCATATTACAAGTAGAATTCAGGCTGCCAAACCAAAACTAGTTAATGGAAATAGAAGAAATGTCTACAAACTAAGCTTCAAATATTTATAAATTCATAAATATTATTAAGTGTAAAATCATAGGTTTGAAAGATAATGACTATCATGTTCTTATTGAAGATATTCTTTCAATTATACTTAAGTCTTTTGCACCATGAGGGAAAGTCAAAAACCTTATAGTAAAGATATCATAATATTTAAAATTAATATATGTTAAGCATATTATTTCAAGTGAGCTATGCAATTTATAGTATAATAGTATGATAATTTAATGTCAAATATATATATATATATATATATATATATATATTTTGAAATCATAGTTCACTTACTCATTCACTAAGTTAAGAAATCAAACTTTCAAGTGAACAAGTTTTTATAAGTATTAAAGGATTATATTAATAAAAGGCATAATTTTATAGGCCACTTATGGAGTTATGGAGATATGTATTGTTAAAGAAGAATTTTTTTTTCTCTAAATATCTAAAGGCACTTGATTTGTTGTATAAGGCACATATGAAATGACTACCTTATGCAGGGACTTTTATGGACAAGACAACACCCTATATATTAAATAATAAATTATTACTACAAGCTAATGCATATGCACTCCATCACTATGATAATAATAGATCATTTATACAAATGTTTTAAACAATGATACGTGAAAAGTCTATGACACATATTTCAAAATTGATAATGATAAGTTTGTAAATGAAATCTTTCATTTGTGGTTCAAAACTATAGTAAAATCTAATATTTTCAATTCATCATTTAATCATATCCTCATTATATAGCAACTATATTTCTTATATAGGTTATGGGTGGTTATAATCTGTTAATAATTGATGAAATTAAGGTATTTGTTAAAGGTCTAAGTAGAATTACAAAAAGTATAAATGATTTTTCATTAATGAGTTTAACTTTTATGCCAAAATAAGTAGATCAAAAATCATAGTATAAAATTTTACTATTAATGAGAAGTGAAAATAGCAACAATAATAGCTTTGCTTGAGTTATCAAACTTAAAAGAGGAGTTGCATGCATTCATTATGTTTTGAGATGAGATAGTTTACACAACAAATGAAGATACATTTTTCGCCCTCAGTAGGTTCACATATGACATGTAATTTTTAAACTTTGAAATTTTTATTTAATTTTAGTCATAGTGTTACTAATTGATTGCATAATTATTACTTATAGGGATTCAATGATCATGCCTTTAAAGATTGATATTTTGAAAGAGAGATTTGCTTGATTTTAAAATAGCTTATTCTTTTGTAATAATAGATATATACTTTAAGAAATAAGTAAAGTTTTAAAAATATAGTTACCAGATCAAGAATAGTTTTGCTATTTTTACTTGGAAGAAAAGAAAACTTTATAGGTAAAGATTGTTTTATCATTTCAAGAGAAAATTTAATTGTATGATATATAGTAGTATTTATTAATATACACTTTAGGAATTGTTGTGTGATTGAAAATTCATGACCAAGAGTAACAATCTTTGAGCCCTAGTTTTATATGAAAATTCATACACACATGCAAATAATTAAAGAGAGTATGTAAAATATTAGAATTTTAATAAGAAAAGGGAAACAAATCAAGTCTATTAGTGGTGATCGAGAAGGATCCAAAAGTTTATTTTAGTGGGGGCACAATAAGATAAAAAATAATTCACCTTTATATAAAGTTAAAAATAGAGCATTTCATATAATAAAATAAAGAAATAAAATCTCATAAAATCATAAATTTTTTCATATTACATATCATTTATAACTTCTCCTCAGTTTTCATATTTTGAAATTGTTGTACAATTAATTCTTTATCAATACTCTTAAATAAAAAATATTCATATACCTTAATTGATTGTAAAGATTATTCCATTAAAAGATATTTCTGAATATTCTACTCTTCTAAGATTACCTAATATAAATTAAAATATATATAGATATATATATTTTAGGATAAAAAATAATTAAGTAATGCAAATTAACTAAACAATAAAAATTAGATATCATTGATTGTGAGCAAATAATGTCAATGATATTTATTTTAAAATAATCGATGAGATTTATAATTAAAATTGTCTATTTTTGAATAAAATTTAATTAAAATTATCTTATGTTAAGAAAGGTAGAGGTAGACCAAAAAAGACTTGGTTAAGATGTATAAAAATGACCTTAGTATACCGAATTAAATGAGAATTTGACATATAATATGACACAATGAGAGGCGGATTCATTTACCTCACATAGTGGGATAAGGCTTGTTGTTGTTATTGTTTTTATTGTTATTTACATAAAAATTATATAATCATAAGTAAATTAATTAAATATAATTATCATAATATAATACATCATAAATCTATTTATTAATCATAAAATAATAAGTCTATATCATTTACATCTAATTTCATTAAATTATAATTAATCTAAAATGATATATTAATTAATCATTATTTAAATAAATTAATATGAAATTAAAAATAAATCAAAATAAAATTAATAAATCAAAAAAGGTAAGAGATTGAGGGGATTTCAGCGTTGAAAATCCTTCATTTTGTAATTGCCCGAAAAAGAGAAAGGTAGCGTCCTGAAGGTAATCCTCTTCTTCCCTCCCACCCTCTTTCTGGCGCTTCTGCTTCTCTAAATCTCGTAAACTGCCTACCAACTGGATTTAGCAAATCCGTACTTAACTTGCCAAAGCAGCTTTAACGGGATTGCAAAAGCACCCGATTTAATTTGTCCAAAAATATCGTTTGGCTGGATTTAAGTTAAGTTCAGCTAAAATCCTGCTCAAATCCTACAGCCAAATAGCCCTTAACTTGTAAAAGTGCGAGAAGGGAGAAATACTATGAGGAAAGACGATGGTTGCCTTCGTTGGCGTGCAGCTTCGCGAGTCCGAGTCGATCCAGTTACGGAAACGCACCGAGGATTGGGGAGGGCGGCAGATTCATGAGATTTAGAGAAACAGAAATGCGCCGAATGTGGGAGGAAAGCCGAGGGTTTTAAATCATAGCTGAGTAGCACGCGTCTCAATGCCTACCTCCCTCCGCCCCTGATGATCGAAGATGATTGTCAGAGGTGAATGATAGATGTTACTGGTGGATGGTTTTAAGCTTGCAAACTTAACTTTTTGCTATCAAATTTGATGTTAGAATGATTAGTATGACTGAATTTTATTGTTATGAGTAATAACTTCAAAGCTTCATATTTATTTTGTTAATTAAGAGATTATTTAGTTATTGAGGGCAGTTTCATTTTAAGTCAGATTTATTGTGAAAAAGTGGTCTTTTCTATTGAACTATTGTGAGTATTTATTTGTTTATTTTTTTTGAAATATTTGCCATAGTTTTCTTATATCTTTCCCACCCTAATAGTTCATGAAAATTTTGAAAAATAATAAGAAAATTATAGTTAAATATTATAGTGATAGACCTTAAAAAATAAAAATCATAAATTTAATTGATGCATATGAAATAATATGATGAAGCATAGTGTCAGTTAAAGTGTCCATGCTTATATATATATATAGTTTGTATGTTGGTAATGTTCAAACTCAATATAGATCAACATCTTCATTAATTTGAACTCGAAAGTAAAACTTCATGTATTTTATTATTAGTTTTTTAATGATAATGTTGGAAAGAAAATGGATATATTAGAAATGAAAATTATATGATATTAATTTAAGACAAAGATTTTAATTTTTTAATTTTTTTTTAGGGTTTTACTTTTAGTGATGAATTTAAGACAACCATAGAGATTTTTTTTTGAGTAGCAAAATAAATAAAATGACGAGAGATATTGTTATAGATTGATTCAAAATATATAAAATGAAATTAGATATTTAAATAAATAGAAAATGATTGAATGAGCCCCCCCCTAGGGCTTACTGCTATTTCTTAATTAATAATTTTGTCAATAAAATTAAAAAAATACTTCAAATGATATGCCTTAATAATTGACCACTTGTATCCTCAATTCAAGCTTCTATATTAAAAAAAAAAAAAAGCTTCTATATTGAGACCTTAAAAATTTATCTTGATATTAAAGAGTTAAGTATTATTTATGTAAATATTAAATTTTAAGGCTATGTTTGACAATCATTGTCCTGTGTTTTTAAAATTTTATTTATTTATTTTTGGTAAGCATATTACTGCTGGAAATATTATATATATATTCAGGCTGTTTGATTTAATCAAATCTGCTACATAATATGATTTTTAGTAAATATTAATTGTTTAATTTGATGACATATTTAAAAATATAACTATTTCATGAATAAAATTTATGTTCTATTTAATATTAATAAAATTTATGGATGACTATTTGCTTGGCTTTTATTAGTTAAAATAAATGTTTGTGAAATGAAATATTTAAATCATCTTGATTGCATTGTTATGATAGTTTATATATAAATTAAAATAAATAATATTTGATAAATGATATTATTATTTAGATAATTTGATCCGATTCAGACTTTTATGTTTAATTCAAACTCTTTCCCTAATAATGGTGATATGCTCTTTCCATTTCTTAAATTTAGTATTGTTGAGCACTGAAATGTTATTCAAATTGAGATAGAAATATTAACTAAAAAAAAAAAAAAATAATGAATAATATTTATTATTAATATTATATATTATTATATATATATATAATATATATAACATATATATAAAACATATATATATATATATATTATTATATATATATAACATAATAATAACATATAACAAGCATGTATATATATAAATAATGTATATATGTGTATATGTACATATATATATATATATATATATATTATATATATATATATATAATAGTATATGTATTATAAATGTATATATATGTATTATTATATACATATATATACATGTATAATACGTACATATTATTAATGTATTATTATTATATTATATATATATAAATATATTAAATATTATTATATTATATTATTATATATATATATATATTATATATATATATACGTATATATATATATATATAATGCAAAACAAAATACATGCTTGAATAAAATATTTAAAATAAAATATAAAGACAACCCAACCAATATATCTTAAATTAGTCTTGAATAAATAACAATTGAATTTTAAAATTATAGAAAATAAATACATAAATAAATTCAACCAATGTTACCTATCTTTATATGAAGATAATGATTAATATAAATTTATCACATGTTTGTAACTGCACAAAATCTGGTCAAAAAAAAATTTTTTTCTTTGGGCCGATTATTTTTCGCATGGATTTAAATTTAATCCTTATATAATATTCATATATTTCAAAATTAAATAAATTAAAATAACAGAGGTTGCTTTTGTAACCTATTATTTCAATTTAAATTATTTTAAAATAATGAATATAAATTATATCATAAAATTCGCAAACAAAGATATTGAATGTAACAACACATAAGTGCATATTCAAATAATTAATTAGAAATATATAAACTATTCATATATAATATATAACTTGGATTATAATACTTGAATATGGGCTTTATTTCATTCATATTATAAGCCCATCAATTAGATTTAATTTATTTTATATGAATATTATTTAATTTATTTACAATAAATGTGAGTTAATTGTATAAGCCAGAATAAAATCATTTCTTGAATTCAGAGGATTAAATGAAAGAATAAAAATTCTGCTACATGATTGCTATCACTTTAATAAAAATAAAATTTTAAGAGCCGTCGGAATTAATTATATTTAAATATATGACCAATTAGAAATAAATATTAAGTAGGTGAAACAATTCATATTATGATTACTATAAATAAAATAAATTGAAACATTCATTATTCAAGTGTTAATTATCAGTGTTGTGTAACCGCTCAAGACTTTAAATATAAAGGTTTATAAAACTGAAAATTTAAATGTAATAATTAAACGGCAAAGCAGTAAGGCCAAACGTCTATATGAAACTCAATTAAATGGAATAATTATAATATTTATATTAACTTATATGTATTTATATATATACTGTTGTAGCAGAAAAATGTTTCATATTCATTTTTTTAAAATCTGAAATATGGTTTTATATTATAAATGTTTTATATTCTTTTTTTTTTTATATTAAGATCACAATGACAAGATTAAATTATTGATCACATAAAAATTAAAATTATGATCAAAGTATAAAACAAATTTAGCTATATTATTTTACTTGAAATCAATAATAGAAAACTATTTAAAGGATATCTATACTTCAAGAAATGATCAAATTATTTCTTAAAAATCATGTACTTTGATCTAAAATTTTCAAATAACCAATACAAAAGATGAAGAAAATCATTTCAATGATTCAACACGATAACTTCGATACTACTTGTTAAAATATATAAAGATAAAATAAATTTATCTAGGATTTCACGTCAAATCATCAAGATTTTAATCCAAGAAAGATCCAAATCTAGAAGATCACGATATTTTAGTCTTCCACTTCTAAAGAGTTTGAGAGAGAGAGAGAGAGAGAAATTTTCACGCAGATGAGATATAAAGAAAAGGAACTTTACCCTTTAAAATTGTGACGACTATTTATCTTGAACGTATTTTACTTTATTTTAATATATAAACAAAATAAAATAAAATATTCAATATCTAGCATATGATAATTTCATATAAATTAATAATCATCATATTCATATATATATATATATATATATATATATATATATATATATATATATATATATATCCCATCAATGCATATGTATATATCTAAAGAGAAATCTCGAGATCAAGCTTGTTCCCTATGACGAAGCACAACTTGCCATCTCCATCCCTGAAAGCCCACATCTCAACCTGATCGCCGGCGGCGAAGTAACTGGCGATGAAATTCTCTGTAGTTTCTGCCCCTAAGCACAGAAGCTTTACTCGCATCCCACCTCGTAAGATAAAGCGAACAACCCCATCCATTTCTGTTATACACCATCACCTCAAGACCTCCATGTTCTCTACCCTGTTTCCTCTCGCCTGCTTCGCCTTCTCCGCCAAAAAGTCGTCGCCTACACGTCAGATTCGCCGCTGCCATTTCCTCTGTTGTCATCACCGACATTATCCAGTCTCCGGCGATCTGTTTCCTAATCATGAAGTGGTTCTGCTGGTCGCTAGCGTCAGAAGCATAGATTTGCTTCTCCATTACTTTCCATGCAAAGGCAGCTCCTTTATGGGTGGCGAGCTTCGCAATCCACTCTGGCATGTCTTCTACGGCTTTTGTTTCGCCTGCGGTGGTTACTAGTTTAGGAAGGGCGGAGGACAGCTTCAAAATCAGATCGAGTGTTTCCAAATACTCTGTTTTAGAAGTATCAGACGATAGCAGAGAGAGAAGAGAAGGAACAGAGAATGAGGAGCCATTGTTTGATCAAGTTGGTGAATTAAATGGGTTTGGAGTTGATTTTATAGACATATTCAGGTGGGCTTTGCTTTCCTATAATAAGTATAGCTTTCTATTTCTATTTTAAAGATCTGAGTGAATCTGAGTTTCGGATTTATGGACTGCTGCATACTGTATTTTTGGAAATAAAATATTACTTCTTTGATTTTTTTTTTTAAATGGTAGTTGAGGTATATATAATTTTACATATATCAAGGCGTCATTTTACAGAAAAAATGGAAAATGTTATTTTTCCTCACGTTTTATTTATTCTGAGGCAATTCATGATCAGAGAAAATAGGAAATAAAATCAAATCGAAATACTTTTAAAGCAAAATGGCATAATTTATTTTCTGGCATTTAACTGTTATTTTAGTGTTATTCACTAGTCGTATAATTTTGTTAATATCATTGTAGAGTTATGCCAAGTAAAATATTCATTGAATATGGGGAAGGTTTTTACGTTACAATCATTTTACAATATCTACTTCCAAAATTCTCTCTCCGACCAAGAAGCTCTTCAAACTTTGATATAGGGGTGTAAACTAACCTAGCTTGAGAGAGCTTGGTATTTGTTCATGTTGAGTGAGAGTACAAAATGAAAATCTCATATAATTTAACCAAATAGCCGAAAATTGCTTTAATGGAATGTAATGACCATATTCTCCCAACTAGGCAAAATAAACGAAAAATATGAGAATAATGTCTCTCTCACAAGACAGAGTACTAATGCAAAAAACCCCAAAAATCATCCAAACAGCCTCCAAATTGCTTCTAATGAAATGTAATGAACATAATCTCAACAATTAGGCCAAAAAAACTGGGAAAATGGCCAAAATCATCTATACTTCAAGAGAGACAAAGAAAGTCTAAATAAAATAACACTAAAAGTAAAACCAACCAAACAATTCTAAATTCTTTAATGTAATGATCATATTCTCCAGACGGAAACTTAAGAAAATAATATGAAAAAGATCTTTTGAAATTAGAAAAGATAATGCAAAGTAGTTCCTAAAACAAGCATATCTTGAAAAGAACTCCAAACAACAGAGGAAATATACATTAAATAAAATAATTCCAAGGAATATCACTAACTAACTGTAGAAAAATTGTACGAGAAAAATTACTGATGAATTTTTTTTAATACATCATCGTTAAATTGGTTATTTTCAACATTCTCCATCTTCAGCTTCTTTGTAAAGGAAATGAGATTTTCTATTTCTCTGAGTCGGTTTGCAAGAAAAAATACACCCTAAACCATAATATATATATATATATATATATATATATATATATATATATATATATATATATATATATATATATATATTTTCAATTCCTTCGCGATTCCAACGACGCTTTCTCCCGCTATTTGAACGAGATGGGTCGAGCTGAGTAAACGCTCGTGAATGCGCCCCATTTACGTGGCGCCGTCCATTTGTCGTCGTCCATTTACAAGACCATTAAGCTAAAACGGAAAAAAATGCTGGACAGCGTCAAGTTAGATCGAGTCCGCGAAAGCTACGCATGGACTCGACGTAATATTTTCTCCTGGGGTTGATTTTATAGACATATTTCAGCTTGGTTTTTCTTTCCTATAATAAGTTTTACCTTATTATTATTATTATTTAAAGATCTAAGTGAATCTGAGTTTCGGACCTATGGACAGCTGCATACTGTATTTTTGGAAACAAAATATTACTTCTGTGATTTTGTTTTCCAAAATATAACTTAAGGCATAATTTTGCATATATTAAGGCGTCATTTTATAGGTTAAAAAAATGGAAAATGTTATTTTCCGGACGTTTTATTTATTCTGAGGCAATTCATGATCAGGGAAATAAAATCAATCGAATATTCATTGAACACGCAAAAACGTTTTTCTCCATTATGAAGATTAACGAAATGATTATGTACAAAAGTTATTATAAAAAGAAATGAATTTTTAAATAATTAAATCTTAAGTACTATTAGGACATAAAATGCTTACAATAATGTTAAATGTTTAATATATATAGTATGAAAAGAAAAATTATAATTTTTTGAGATTTATATAATAATTTGGATATTAAAGTTTGAAGAAATAAGATATACATAAAAGAGCTATGGCCTATGATTAGGGATTTAAAGACTTCCATTAAAATTGGATGTGTTACATACAATTGAATTAAGATCTTAGGTTATGGTAAGGGTACAGTGAAAGATATATATTTAATTTTGAAAGAATATTAAATTGATGTCACATGAAATAATTAATTTTGGAATAGTATTAAAAAAATAAAATAATGAGATACATTAAAAATTGATCAAAAAATGAAATAAAATTAATTCTAAAATATGCAAAAGAATAAGATTTTAAGTTCAAATGAAATATTATTTGAAATATAATTGAAGATTTATTTGGAAAGTTGCTAAATCATTATTACTTTCTTAAAAATATATAAAAAATCACATCAAGAATTAGGATCGATTAGTAATTCACTTATAATTTGATTCTCCCATAGAGATAACTAAACCTGCTGAGCTATTCACTTATATCCATAGATTCTAGATTCCAAATTGAGATTTTAATAAACTTATGAAAAACACAAATTATGAAAATTGCCCAATTAATTTATAGCCCATATTACAAGTAGAATTCAGGCTGCCAAACCAAAACTAGTTAATGGAAATAGAAGAAATGTCTACAAACTAAGCTTCAAATATTTATAAATTCATAAATATTATTAAGTGTAAAATCATAGGTTTGAAAGATAATGACTATCATGTTCTTATTGAAGATATTCTTTCAATTATACTTAAGTCTTTTTTGCACCATGAGGGAAAGTCAAAACCTTATAGTAAATATATCATAATATTTAAAATTAATATATGTTAAGCATATTATTTCAAGTGAGCTATGCAATTTATAGTATAATAGTATGATAATGATAATATATATATATATATATATATATATATATATATATATATATATATATATATATATATATATATATATATATATATATATATATATATATATATATACTTTACCTTTCATTTTGAAATCATAGTTCACTTACTCATTCACTAAGTTAAGAAATCAAACTTTCAAGTGAACAAGTTTTTATAAGTATTAAAGGATTATATTAATAAAAGGCATAATTTTATAGGCCACTTATGGAGTTATGGAGATATGTATTGTTAAAGAAGAATTTTTTTCTCTAAATATCTAAAGGCACTTGATTTGTTGTATAAGGCACATATGAAATGACCTTATGCAGGGACTTTTATGGACAAGACAACACCCTATATATTAAATAATAAATTATTACTACAAGCTAATGCATATGCACTCCATCACTATGATAATAATAGATCATTTATACAAATGTTTTAAACAATGATAATGAAAAGTCTATGACACATATTTCAAAATTGATAATGATAAGTTTGTAAATGAAATCTTTCATTTGTGGTTCAAAACTATAGTAAAATCTAATATTTTCAATTCATCATTTAATCATATCCTCATTATATAGCAACTATATTTCTTATATAGGTTATGGGTGGTTATAATCTGTTAATAATTGATGAAATTAAGGTATTTGTTAAAGGTCTAAGTAGAATTACAAAAAGTATAAATGATTTTTCATTAATGAGTTTAACTTTTATGCCAAAATAAGTAGATCAAAAATCATAGTATAAAATTTTTACTATTAATGAGAAGTGAAAATAGCAACAATAATAGCTTTGCTTGAGTTATCAAACTTAAAAGAGGAGTTGCATGCATTCATTATGTTTTGAGATGAGATAGTTTACACAACAAATGAAGATACATTTTTCGCCCTCAGTAGGTTCACATATGACATGTAATTTTTAAACTTTGAAATTTTTATTTAATTTTAGTCATAGTGTTACTAATTGATTGCATAATTATTACTTATAGGGATTCAATGATCATGCCTTTAAAGATTGATATTTTGAAAGAGAGATTTGCTTGATTTTAAAATAGCTTATTCTTTGTAATAATATATACTTTAAGAAATAAGTAAAGTTTTAAAAATATAGTTACCAGATCAAGAATAGTTTTGCTATTTTTACTTGGAAGAAAAGAAAACTTTATAGGTAAAGATTGTTTTATCATTTCAAGAGAAAATTTAATTGTATGATATATAGTAGTATTTATTAATATACACTTTAGGAATTGTTGTGTGATTGAAAATTCATGACCAAGAGTAACAATCTTTGAGCCCTAGTTTTATATGAAAATTCAAAGATACACACATGCAAATAATTAAAGAGAGTATGTAAAATATTAGAATTTTAATAAGAAAAGGGAAACAAATCAAGTCTATTAGTGGTGATCGATAGGGGCGGATCCAAAAGTTTATTTTAGTGGGGGCACAATAAGATAAAAAATAATTCACCTTTATATAAAGTTAAAAATAGAGCATTTCATATAATAAAATAAAGAAATAAAATCTCATAAAATCATAAATTTTTTTCATATTACATATCATTTATAACTTCTCCTCCGAAGTTTTCATATATTTTGAAATTGTTGTACAATTAATTCTTTATCAATACTCTTAAATAAAAAATATTCATATACCTTAATTGATTGTAAAGATTATTCCATTAAAAGATATTTAAATATTCTACTCTTCTAAGATTACCTAATATAAATTAAAATATATATAGATATATATATTTTAGGATAAAAAATAATTAAGTAATGCAAATTAACTAAACAATAAAAATTAGATATCATTGATTGTGAGCAAATAATGTCAATGATATTTATTTTAAAATAATCGATGAGATTTATAATTAAAATTGTCTATTTTTTGAATAAAATTTAATTAAAATTACCTTATGTTAAGAAAGGTAGAGGTAGACCTAAAAAGACTTGGTTAAGATGTATAAAAAATGACCTTAGTAAACTCGAATTAAATGAGAATTTGACATATAATACGACACAATGAAGACGGGATTCACAAAATTAATTCTCACATAGGGATAAGGCTTTGTTGTTGTTATTGTTTTTATTGTTAATTTACATTTACATATAATCATTAAATTATAATTAATCTAAAATGATATATTAATCATAATATTAATTAATTAAATAAATAAATCAAAATAAAATTAATAAAAAGATTGAGGGATTGTTGAAAATCCTTCATTTTGTAATACAGAGAAAGGTAGCGTGGTAATCCTCTTCTTCCCTCCCACCCTCTTTCTCACCGCTTCTAAATCTAACGCCTACCAACTGATTTAGCAAACTTACTTAACTTGCCAAAGTTTTTAACGGATTGCAAAAGCACCGATTTGTCCAAAATATCGTTTGTGGATTTAAGTTCATAAAATCCTGCCAAATTACAAAGCCAAATAGCCCTTAACTTGTAAAAGTGAAGGGAGAAATACTATGAGGAAAGACGATGGTTGCCTTGCGGCTGAAGTCAAGTGATCCGATAACGCACAGAGGATTGGGAGGGGATTCATGAGATTTAGAGAAGAAATGCGAATGTGGGAGGAAAGGGTTTTAAATCATAAGGGCTAGTGGGGGCACGTCCCCAATGCCCCCCACCTCCTCCACGATGATCGCGATGATTGTCGAGTGAATGATAGATGTTACTGGTGGATGGTTTTAAGCTTGCAAACTTAACTTTTTGCTATCAAATTTGATGTTAGAATGATTAGTATGACTGAATTTTATTGTTATGAGTAATAACTTCAAAGCTTCATATTTATTTTGTTAATTAAGAGATTATTTAGTTATTGAGGGCAGTTTCATTTTAAGTCGTAGATTTATTGTGAAAAAGTGGTATTTTCTATTGAACTATTGTGAGTATTTATTTGTTTATTTTTTTTTGAAATATTTGCCATAGTTTTCTTATATCTTTCCCACCCTAATAGTTCATGAAAATTTTGAAAAATAATAAGAAAATTATAGTTAAATATTATAGTGATAGACCTTAAAAATAAAAAATCATAAATTTAATTGATGCATATGAAATAATATGATGAAGCATAGTGTCAGTTAAAGTGTCCATGCTTATATATATATATAGTTTGTATGTTGGTAATGTTCAAACTCAATATAGATCAACATCTTCATTAATTTGAACTCGAAAGTAAAACTTCATGTATTTTATTATTAGTTTTTTTAATGATAATGTTGGAAAGAAAATGGATATATTAGAAATGAAAATTATATGATATTAATTTAAGACAAAGATTTTAATTTTTTAATTTTTTTTTAGGGTTTTACTTTTAGTGATGAATTTAAGACAACCATAGAGATTTTTTTTTTGAGTAGCAAAATAAATAAAATGACGAGATATTGTTATAGATTGATTCAAAATATATAAAATGAAATTAGATATTTAAATAAATAGAAAATGATTGAATGAGTCCCCCCCTAGGGCTTACTGCTATTTCTTAATTAATAATTTTGTCAATAAAATTAAAAAATACTTCAAATGATATGCCTTAATAATTGACCACTTGTATCCTCAATTGAAGCTTCTATATTAAAAAAAAAAAAAAAGCTTCTATATTGAGACCTTAAAATTTATCTTGATATTAAAGAGTTAAGTATTATTTATGTAAATATTAAATTTTAAGGCTATGTTTGACAATCATTGTCCTGTGTTTTAAAATTTTATTTATTTATTTTGGTAAGCATATTACTGCTGGAAATATTATATATATATTCAGGCTGTTTGATTTAATCAAATCTGCTACATAATATGATGTTTTAGTAAATATTAATTGTTTAATTTGATGACATATTTAAAAATATAACTATTTCATGAATAAAATTTATGTTCTATTTAATATTAATAAAATTTATGGATGACTATTTGCTTGGCTTTTATTAGTTAAAATAAATGTTTGTGAAATGAAATATTTAAATCATCTTGATTGCATTGTTATGATAGTTTATATATAAATTAAAATAAATAATATTTGATAAATGATATTATTATTTAGATAATTTGGTCCGATTCAAACTTTTATGTTTAATTCAAACTCTTTTCCTAATAATGGTGATATGCTCTTTCCATTTCTTAAATTTAGTATTGTTGAGCACTGAAATGTTATTCAAATTGATAGATATAGAAGAAATATTAACTAAAAAAAATAAAAATAATATTCATAATTAATAATATTGTCATTTTCATATATATATATATATATATATTATATATATATATATAAAATATAAGAATTATACATATATAATATATATATTAATATATATATTATATATATATTATTATATACACAATATTATATAATATATATATGTATATTATTATTATTATATATACATACATATGTATTAATATAATATAGCATAATAATATATATGTATTAATGTATAATACATATACATATACGTATTAATATATATTATATGTATTAATATATATACAATATTAACATAATATATTACGTATTATTATTATTATATATAAACATATATATATATATATATATATATATATTATATATATATATATATATATGTATATATATATATATATATATATTATATATATATATATAATAGTAAACAAAAAAACGCATGCTTGAATAAAATATTTAATAAAATGTATAAAGATCAACACAATATCAATGCTTTTGGATAAACAAACAACTAAATAAGACTCTTAAAATTATAGTAAATAATGATAAAATTCAACCAATGTTATGCTATCTTTAAATGACATATTGTGTACATGATTAATATAAATTTATCACATGTTTGTAACTGCACAAAATCTGGTAAAAAAAAAAAATTTTTTTCTTTGGGCCGATTATTTTTCGCATAGATTTAAATTTAATCCTTATATAATATTCATATATTTCAAAATTAAATAAATTAAAATAACAGAGGTTGCTTTTGTAACCTATTATTTCAATTTAAATTATTTTAAAATAATGAATATAAATTATATCATAAAATTCGCAAACAAAGATATTGAATGTAACAACACATAAGTGCATATTCAAATAATTAATTAGAAATATATAAACTATTCATATATAATATATAACTTGGATTATAATACTTGAATATGGGCTTTATTTCATTCATATTATAAGCCCATCAATTAGATTTAATTTATTTTATATGAATATTATTTAATTTATTTACAATAAATGTGAGTTAATTGTTCTTGAATTCAGAGGATTAAATGAAAGAATAAAAATTCTGCTACATGATTGCTATCACTTTAATAAAAATAAAATTTTAAGAGCCGTCGGAATTAATTATATTTAAATATATGACCAATTAGAAATAAATATTAAGTAGGTGAAACAATTCATATTATGATTACTATAAATAAAATAAATTGAAACATTCATTATTCAAGTGTTAATTATCAGTGTTGTGTAACCGCTCAAGACTTTAAATATAAAGGTTTATAAAACTGAAAATTTAAATGTAATAATTAAACGGCAAAGCAGTAAGGCCAAACGTCTATATGAAACTCAATTAAATGGAATAATTATAATATTTATATTAACTTATATGTATTTATATATATACTGTTGTAGCAGAAAAATGTTTCATATTCATTTTTTTAAAATCTGAAATATGGTTTTATATTATAAATGTTTTATATACTTTTTTTTTTATATTAAGATCACAATGACAAGATTAAATTATTGATCACATAAAAATTAAAATTATGATCAAAGTATAAAACAAATTTAGCTATATTATTTTACTTGAAATCAATAATAGAAAAACTATTTAAAGGATATCTATACTTCAAGCAAATGATCAAATTATTTGCTAAAAATTTTGAATCATGTACTTTGATCTAAAATTTTCAAATAACCAATACAAAAGATGAAGAGGAAAAATCATTTCTCAATGATTCAACATGATAACTGCTCTGATACTACTTGTTAAAAATATATAAAGATAAAAATAAATTTATCTAGCCTGGATTTCATGTCAAATCATCAAGAAGATTTAATCGGAAGAGTATCCAAATCTATAGAAGAGCTAATGCGATATTTTAGTCTTCCACTTCTAAAGAGGTGTTCTTGAGAGAGAGAGAGAGAGAGAGTCTTCTTTTCACTCAAGATGAGATATGAGTAAAATGAGAACTTTACCCTTTAAAATTAGGACCGTGACCCTATTTATACTTGAATGCATTTTACTTTATTTTAATATATAAACAAAATAAAATAAAATATTCAATATCTGCATATGATAATTTCATATAAAATTAATAATCATCATATTCATATATATATATATATATATATATATATCGCATCAATGCATATGTATATATCTAAAGAGAAATCTCGAGATCAAGCTTGTTCCTATGACGAAGCACAACTTGCCATCTCCATCCCTGAAAGCCCACATCTCAACCTGATCGCCGGCGGCGAAGTAACTGGCGATGAAATTCTCTGTAGTTTCTGCCCCTAAGCACAGAAGCTTTACTCGCATCCCACCTCGTAAGATAAAGCGAACAACCCCATCCATTTCTGTTATACACCATCACCTCAAGACCTCCATGTTCTCTACCCTGTTTCCTCTCGCCTGCTTCGCCTTCTCCGCCAAAAAGTCGTCCCCTACACGTCAGATTCGCCGCTGCCATTTCCTCTGTTGTCATCACCGACATTATCCAGTCTCCGGCGATCTGTTTCCTAATCATGAAGTGGTTCTGCTGGTCGCTAGCGTCAGAAGCATAGATTTGCTTCTCCATTACTTTCCATGCAAAGGCAGCTCCTTTATAGGTGGCGAGCTTCGCAATCCACTCTGGCATGTCTTCTACGGCTTTTGTTTCGCCTGCGGTGGTTACTAGTTTAGGAAGAGGAAGGGCGGAGGACAGCTTCAAAATCAGATCGAGTGTTTCCAAATACTCTGTTTTAGAAGTATCAGACGATAGCAGAGAGAAAGAGAAGGAACAGAGAGAATGAGGAGCCATTGTTTGATCAAGTTGGTGAATTAAATGGGTTTGGAGTTGATTTTATAGACATATTCAGGTGGGCTTTGCTTTCCTATAATAAGTATAGCTTTCTATTTCTATTTTAAAGATCTGAGTGAATCTGAGTTTCGGATTTATGGACTGCTGCATACTGTATTTTTGGAAATAAAATATTACTTCTTTGATTTTTTTTTTTAAATGGTAGTTGAGGTATATATAATTTTACATATATCAAGGCGTCATTTTACAGATTAAAAAATGGAAAATGTTATTTTTCCTCACGTTTTATTTATTCTGAGGCAATTCATGATCAGAGAAAATAGGAAATAAAATCAAATCGAAATACTTTTAAAGCAAAATGGCATAATTTATTTTCTGGCATTTAACTGTTATTTTAGTGTTATTCACTAGTCGTATAATTTTGTTAATATCATTGTAGAGTTATGCCAAGTAAAATATTCATTGAATATGGGGAAGGTTTTTACGTTACAATCATTTTACAATATCTACTTCCAAAATTCTCTCTCGACCAAGAAGCTCTTCAAACTTTGATATAGGGTGTAAACTAACCTAGCTTGAGAGAGCTTGGTATTTGTTCATGTTCGGCTCCTTAAAATTTTTTTTTTTGAAATATGCTCGTGTTCATTAACAACTCGTCAACATTATGTTCGTGTTCAGCTCGAGAATTTATTCATGTTCGTTAACAGCTCGTGTTCGGCTCGAATTGGCTCATTAAGAAAATTTTATTTTATTATTAATACCCAACATCGATTGTTAGTTTTAGATTTTAAGATGAAAGGTTGTAAGAGAAAAAATAAACCAAATTATTATCCTAAAATTAGATTACTTAAAGAATACAAATAAAAATATTTTTAAGAGCAAGCTATAACATATTAGAATTTGGGATGTTCATAAGGAAGCTAATGTTATGTGAGAAAAAATAACAAGTGAAATTAAGTAAGCTGTTAAAGATGTGCTGTGAGAATCAAAAGAAAAAGCTTCTTTTAATAAGAATAGTTGGTGGTGGAGTCAGAGTTTGCAAGAAAAGATAAGAAATAAGAAGCATTGTTATAAAACTTGGTTTAGATGTAAAAACTCGGAGAATTGGGAAAGATATAAAGTGGCCTGTAGTGATTCTAAGAAAGCAATATATGATGCAAAAAATTTAGCTTTAAATGATTTATACAATAGATTAGTATCAAAGAAGGTGAAAGATATATGTATAAGTTAGCCAAACCAAATAGATAAGAAGTAAATACATAGTTCAAGTGAGGTGTATTAAGGATGAAAATAATAAAGTGCTTTTCTTAGAAAAGGATATTGAAAATAGGTGGATGAGATATTTTGATAAGCTTTTCAATGAAGGATCTGTAAGTACGATTGATTTTAACAACTTTAATACCCTTAACAAAAATAGAGAATTTCATTTTTATCGTCGTATTAGTAAATCTGAAATTAGAGAATCTTTAAAGGAAATGAAGTGTGAAAAAACAGTAGGACCTGATAATATTCCAATGGAAGTATGGAAATGTTTAGGAGATCAAGGAATTTCTTAGCTTACAAATCTTTTTAATGTTATTTTAAAGAATAAAAAGATATCAGATGAGTGGAGAAAGAGTTTGTTGGTTCTTATATTTAAGAATAAAGGTGATGCACAAGAGTGTACAAATTATATAGGAATTAAGTTAATGTGCCATACATTAAAATTATGGGAGAGAGTAATTGAGCATAGGTTACAATGTGATACAAAAGTTTCTCACAATCAATTTTGTTTTATGTCAGGTAGATCTACTATGGATGTTATACATTTGTTAAGAGGTTTGATGGAGAAGTATAGAGAAAGTAAGGAAGATCTACATATGATATTTATTGATTTAGAAAGCTTATGATAAAGTTTCAAGAGATGTTCTTTAGAGAATGCTAGAAACGAGGAGTTAATATTGGTTATATTCAAGTCATTAAGGATATGTATACTAGAGTACTTGTGTCCAAACACAAGGAGGATTGACAAAATATTTTCCTATTTCAGGTTGGATTACATCAAGGATGCTTTAAGCCCTTATCTTTTTTACTTTAATTATGGATGTTCTTAGGCATTTACAAGAAGATGTACCTTGGTGCATGCTTTTTCATGACATTCTTCTTGTTAATAAGACTAGAGAGGGAGTCCAACATAAACTTGAATTATGAAGGCAAACTTTAGAGTCTAAAGGTTTTCATTTAAGTAGATCTAAAATTGAATATATGGAGTGTAATTTTAGTTGTAGAAGTTCTAATCGTAGTATTGTGACATTAGGTGAACAAGTCATTAATAAGAGTGAGTGATTAAGATATTTAGGCTCTATTGTTCAAAATGATGGTGAAATAGATGGAGATGTTATATTAATATAATTCAAGTTGGATAGTTGAAGTGGAGGAATGCCGGCTTATTATGTGATATAAAAGTTCCAATTAAACTTAAGAGCAAATTTAATAAGATGGTAGTAAGACCCGGACTTATGTGAATGTTGGCCAATAAAAGAGAAGCATAAGAGTAAGTTAAGTGTTACAGAGATGAGGATGCTTAGGTGGATGAGTGGTTTTACTCTTAGAGATAGAATGCAAAATGAGTATGTTCGGGAAAAAGTTGGAGTAGCTCCTGTGGTAGATAAGATTAGGGAGAGTAGCCTTAGATGGTTTGACCACATAAAGCGTCAATCGTCCGATGACCCGATTAGAAGAGTAGATGCATTAGATTTGTCTTATGTTAAGAAAGGTAGAGGTAGACCTAAAAATACTTGGCTAAGATGTATAAAAAATGATCTTAGTATACTTGAATTAAATGAGAATTTAACACATAATAAGACATAATGGAGACGAAGGATTCATGTAGCCAACCCCACCTAGTGGGATTAAGGCTTGTTGTTGTTGTTGTATTAATATTTAAAAATATTAAATTTAATAAAAAACTTTACTACCAATATACAGCTTTGCAGTTATTCATAAATTGTGGACTAACAATAAAAAAATCTCATAAAAAATAATTTTTATTGCAAATAAAAATTACATAATGCAAAATTATATTTGAATATGATGTAGTAACATAATTTATTTATTTAAGTATAAATTTAAAATTAATTATAAAGTACAAATAAATTAACAAATGAGTACAATCTAATTATACATTTATAACAAACAAAATAAACCTTTAACATCTTTCAATCCACAAAATAATTTTGGCAGATTTGGCTTGATTATTCACTCTTGAAATCACCAATTTGTTACATACAATATACTCTTTATACCTCTTGCTACACCATATAAACAAAACCTAAAAAATTATGTTATATAATTATTAAGTGAGCTTAATTTGAAATTTTATATCGATTAATTCATGATATTGTCATAGCTTGATGAGTGCTTAAAATTAAAGAAATCATAATTTCAAACTATCCACCACAAACAAATTAGACTCTAGATTACAAAATACCGTAAAATAATAAATAAAATCAGAACTACATGAAGCAAGAAAGATAAACAACCATATTATACCTTGGAAAAAAATATAATATCACAACCCATTGAAAAACCAATAAATCCAACATATTCAGCACAAAACAAAGTGTATTATTGATAAATTAAATACCAAAATATAATAAAATATCAAATAAAATGAAAAATGCAGTAAAAAATTGAAATAGATCAAACTAAATAAGATTTATAAGTAACAATTTTATCAAGCTAAGTTGCACCTCATATTAAAAAAATTTAACATCATAGCTCTTTAAAAATCATAAATCTAAGCAATCCACCATAAAACCAAGTATTAATAAAATAATGACCAAAATACAATAAAATAGTAAATAAAATAAAATTTGCAGTCAAAAAATAATTGAAATAAACTCAACTATACAATATATATAAGCAGTCATTTTGTCAAGCTAAGTTCAATCTCATGTTAAAAAACGTTTACCATCATAGCCCTTTAAAAACTATAAATCTAAGTAATTTAACATAAAACCAAGTGCATTATTGATAAAAAAATGACCAAAATACAATAAAACAGTAAATAAAATGAAAGCTGCTTTAATCAAAAATAAAATATATACACCCAAAACTTCATTAATCATGTAAGACAAACTCAAAAATAAATTTATACAAAAAGATATACCTTAATGTTGTCATAATAGTGTAGCCCAGTTGATATATAATAATATAAATAGTATCAAATGGTCCTCATGACTGAAGATTCTCGAGAGAACAACAAGTAGCTATATCTCAAAATAACTGTAAGTTATTATTACTTATTAGGCTGTATCATGGAGAATTTAATTTTTTTCAATAAAGAAATAACCTGTTAATTTATAAAGTGACTGAAATTTAAAGGCATTGTGTGTATATATTTCATATGGAGATTCTTCATCATGGCTAAAAAAAAAAAAGGAGAAAATAGCAAGTAGATTGATCTCAAAATAATGGCAAAGGCATCCAAAAAAATATTAAGCAGCAAAACAAGCCAACTAATATTGATGGCTACTTTAATTCTTAAATGGGCTCAGTTTAAAATTTTATATCAACTAATTAATAATGTCATCATAGCTTGATGGCTGCTTAAATTCTTAAAAAACCCATAAATCCAACTTATTCAGCACAAAACCAAGTGTGGTATTGTTGAAATAGACCCATCTAAATAAGATATATAAACAACCATTTTATCAAGCTAAGTTACATCTCATATTAAAAAGGTTTAACTCACAACCATTTAAAAACAATAAATCTAAGCAATCCAGCATAAAATCAAGTGTAGTATTAAAAAACTAACGACCAGAATATAATAAAATAGCAAATAAAATGAAAGATGCATCAATCAAAAATGAAATATAAACAACCAGAACTTTATTAATCATGTAAATGTTTAAAATTTTATATCAGCTAATCAATGACGCCGTCTTAGCTTGATAGTTGGTTAAATTCTTAAAGAACCCATAAATCTAATTTATTCAGCACAAAACCAAGTGTAGTATTGTTAAAGTAAAGACCAAGAGTGGTATTAATAAACTAAGCATCCATTTTATCAAGCGAAGTTGCAACTCATATTAAAAAAAAGTTTAACATCACAACCCTTTAAAAACCATAAATATAGGCAATCTAACATAAAATCAAGTGTAGTATCGATATATAAAATAAAAGCTACTTCAATCAAAAATGAAATATACATACACCTAGAACATCATTAATCATGTAATTGGTTTGGAATTTTATATCATAATCACTAATCGATACTATATGATAGCTTAAATTTTTTTTAAAACTCATAAATTTAACTTATTCAATACAAAACCAAGTGTAGTATTATTAAGTAAAGACCAAGTGTAGTATTGATAAACTAAATAGCCATTTTATCAAACTAAGTTGCAACTCATATTAAAAAATATTTAACATCACGGCCCTTTAAAAACTTTAAATCTAAGCAATCCAGCATAAAACCAAGTGTAGTATTTAAAAACTAAGGACAAATATATAATAAAATAGAAAATAAAATGAAAACTACATCAATCATGTAAGATATTAGAATGCAAAAAAACAAGTATTAATTTCAATTTAAAGTAGCAAGGAGAACCCAACCACCAAGGCTATAAAAGTCTAAAATGAAAGGCATTACATAGTAACAATCAATAAAACAAAGTAATTAATAACCCAAATACACTTAATTGCATATATATTGTTCCTCAGGTCCTCTCAGTAGCTTTAATATTCAGGGAGATCCACAAGCAAATTTTCTCCATCCATGTTCTCTTGCTATAACAAATGGTTATCCATTAGATTGACATATGAAAAAGTGAAGAGAAAAATTATAAATATAAAAAATAAATAAGGATGAAACTGATTGTTTCCAAAGGATTCTTAATATTTCTTTGAGAATCTCTAATCTAACTAGCTATACAAACAAGTGCATTAATAATTTTTGTGGATAAAGAGCTTATATAATCATCCAAAACTCTACCGTGAGCACTAAAAGTAGATTCAAATGCAACCGTTGTTATGAGAATTGGCAAGATATTCTTACCACTTTGGATAAATATGAATATTTTAGAGTATTCATCCTCCACCAATCAAGAACATCAAATTATTCTATGCTGCTTAGATATAAACCCTCTTCCAATTATATTTGCAAATCTAATTTTGGAGGCTGAATGAAACCAGATGCTACAATATAATCAATAAAACCTAACATACAATCAAAAGAAGATGAAAATGATGGCTCCATTTGTACCTGTGAGGACTTATTAGCAGTTATTGAAGCTGAACTACAAATAGAAATATCAAAAATGTATTGATTATAAATCTCCAAAATAACTGCTTTAACTTCTTTAATTTTGAATTATATCTCAGAAGATGAGTATATCTTTGGAAATATAAAATTTATGAACTTCATCTTTAAGCGTGGATCTAACACATCTGCCACATACATAAGCAAATTGCATTCTCCCCAATATTTGTCAAAATTAATTTTCATTGCATTTGTCATTTCTTTAATATATTCAATTGATCAATTACATTCCTCCATCAACAACTTTTTAACATGCATAACCGTAGGTAGAAAAATATTTGTAGTAGGATAAGTTGAACCATAAATCATTTTTGTAATATTATGAAAAATAATAAAAAACTTCTTAATTACCTCATACCTTCGCCAATCAAAATCAAATTTCAACCACTTGTAATTACTATCTCAGGCTGCATAATGGTAGAATACACTACAAAAAATAAAGACAAATTCAAGCATAATGTATAATTCCATTGTGTCAGAACATCAATAGATAAACTCTTTGAAGTAGAAATCCTTAATTGCTTCGCCACCATAATAAACATATATAATCTAGCTGGATACTTTTTAAGATATTTTATTGACTCCCTGATTTGATAAATGATATCCTGAATCTCCTTTAAACCATCTTTAACCATTATATTTAAGATGTAAGCACAACATCTCATATGAAAGAAATAACTCTTAAAATGTAACTTACCTCTTGACTAAAAATTAGATTTGGGAGCATTAGTGGCAACATCATTGTTACTAGTATTATCCAATGTAATTGTAAAAACTTTATGCTGTAGATTCCACTCCTACAAGCATTCACATATGACTCACAAATAAAAGTACCCTTGTAAGGTGGTTCAAGCACAAAGAAACTAATAATTCCCTTGTGTAATTTCCAAGACTTATCAATATAATGAATTGCTAAGTACATATACCCCACTGTTTGATTGAAAGTCCAACAATCAGATGTCAATGAGACAATATGTATGCTTTTAAGATATGCCCTCAGCTTTTCTTTTTCTATTTCGTAAACTTTCATGCAATCATTTTATAGTATTTCTATGAACTCTTTCATAGTTATGATTTAAGAGCTTCAACAAAATATTGAATCATGTATGCTTAACCATCATAAATGGGTACTTATATACAATTATCATTTTTTCTATTATTTTTTAACATGAAGATGATCATAATTCTTTGGATCAAAAAATAAAATCTCAATTTCTCTAGCCTCGAAGGCATAAAATTTAACAATTTTTTGTCTATTATCCGACCACAACTTATTTGTTTTAGCTTTGATCTTATCACACTCCTAACAGAGAATTTGTGAAGTGGTGTCAATCTTGGATTTATGAAATTTTCTACAACAACATATGCATTATAAATAAGAGGCATTGACATCTTTCAAAGTTGAAGCAGTTTCAATAAAGTACTCCCAAACTGTAGACTTCATTTTCCTAGTCTTCTTAGGAGGGATTCCTCCAATATTAGTATCAAATGTAAGTGCTTTTGAACAACTAAGTTGTAAAGAAAGATTAGGATTCTCATTAGTATTTCTATTCTCTATAACAATCCCATATGATGCATTTTGAGATAGATCAAAATTTGGCATGGTAGTAGACATTATTGAAAAAAAAATATGTCAAAACTAAAGATACAATCCATATGCTTGAAATAAGAATATTGGTACATTTTATTGATATAACACATATAGAAATAGAACACTAGACTATAATTGTGTAATTAATTTGAATATATAGAAATAGGTTAACCACTAATACAATCATGTATAATATAATGGTAACACTTTTTTGATAAGCAAATAGGAGATCCAAATTAAACTACATGAACATGATATTTATGATATTTATGATAAAACAATAAGTATTCACAAGACATCATTAATAAATTTGACATTTTAAGCATAAAAAGTCAACTTAAACATAAAACATGAAGCTTGTCTTTCTTGATTCCAGCAAAGCAAAATAGAATTAAATGTGGAGAGATTTAGAAAACAACTGCCCTAGATACCAACAATGGTATTCATAGTTGACACCTTATTAATATAAAATAGAGATGATATGAGAAATTGAATTGAATGCCAAGAACATTTTCAAAGATGTTCAAAATATTATTAAATAAGTTAGTTTTTACTATAATTATTATTTTATTTGTTATTTTATTATATTTTGATATTTACTTTATCAATACTACGCTTGGTTTTGTGCTGAATAAGTTAGATTTATGGGGTTTTTAAGAATTTAAGCAACCATCAAGCTATGACAGCATCATTGATTAGCCGATATAAAATTCCAAAGCATTTATTTAAGAATTAAAGAAGCCATCAATGTTAGTGAGTTTGTTTTACTGCTTAATATTTTTTTGGCTGCCTTTACTATTATTTTGAGATCAATCTACTTATTATTTTCTTCTATTTTTTAGCCGTGTAGAAGAATCTCCACCTGGAATATATACACACCATGCCTTCAAATTTCAATCACTTTATAAATTAGCAAGTTTTTGCTTCATTGGAAAGAAATCAAATTCTCCATGATACAGTCTAATAACTACTTATAGTTATTTTGAGATATGACTACTTACTGTCCTCTCCATATTCTTCATTCATGAGGACCATTTGATAATGTTTGTATAGCAATCGAGCTACACCATTATGAATACATTAAGAGTTATGATTTTTAAAAGGCTATGATGTTAAACCTTTCATAATATGAGATGTAACTTAGCTTGATAAGATGGTTGTTTATATATCTTATTTTAGTGAGCCTGTTTCAATTATTTTTTTTACTGTAATTTCCATTTTATTTGCTATTTAATTTATCAGTACTACACTTAGTTTTATGTTGGATATGCATGTATAAGTGTACAACTTAGAGAAAAGAGATAATGTAAGATGGTGATGGTATGAGATTTGAAATAAGAAATTTAATAAGACATATCCAAATAAGAAGAAAGCAACAAGAAAAAGATGTATGCAAAAAAGACCAATCAATGAAACCCGAAAGCCTTAGAGGCTCAAACAGATCAAATAGATATAGATAATAAACCCTAAACACCAAATTTTGATGATGAAACTGCATAAAAAGACCTCCAAACAATTAACTAACCATGCTACTTTCTTCAAATTAATACCAGTAAGCATTCCATGCTTGATTTCGATAAGTCAATCACCACTAAGTCACCATCATACCATCATAACATAGATAATACAATGTCATCATGTCATTGAATACAAAAAATAAAACTAAATACAAATTAAGAATTTATAACACTATATGCTACCCTAAATTAGAACTTGCTTTCACAACAATTTCAAAAAGCCTGCAGAAAATAAAGCATCAAGTATCTCAATAGCATAAGGTGGAGAAAGATACTAAAGATATCATGCTCTTTTTTAACATCTTTATTTACATATTAAATACCAAAATCCACAAGCTCTAGAAGTAAGGAAATTTCAAAAACCTTCTATGGAGATTCACAAACATTTACATAAAACAGAGGCTTTGAGTATCCACGACCTAACTTTGGAGTGAGCTCAACTTCTCCATCTTACATAAGGACTCCTCTAAACATTAAGAACTCCTTAGTCTTAAGACACTTCTAGTGATTAAGTGAACACTTAACTTATCCCTAGAGACTTAGAAGAGTTAGCCATAGAATAGGTTATGCCTTAAGGGTATTAGGAGGACTTGCCTACCTTACCTTATAGCTCAAACCCAATCCTTGCTTCCTTCTTTCAAACTAAACCTCAAATCAAAATCTTAAAATCCATTCCAACTAAGTTGATTTTCTCAAATCATGAATCAATTGCAAATAATTAAAACTCATGATCAATTCCAAATCCAAAACCTTTCCTAAGCCCTTTTGATTTCTTCTTATGGACTTAGCTCAAATCAATTCCAAATCACTCCAAATTCAAAGCATTTTCTAATAACCCATTTATATTCTCATTTATATTCATGAATATAAATGAAATATAAATTCAAATACCCAAAACTAAATTCAAAACTCAAATCGAAGTCTAAAAAATCCAACTTATACTCTTTCAAGTAAAATCCTTGGTCTTAGCTCAAATCAAATCCAAATCACTCCAAATTCAAAAGATTTTCTTATAACTCATTTATATTCACAAATATAAATGAAATATAAATTCAAATAATCAAAACTAAATTCAAAACTCAAATCAAAATCTAACTTAAATCCAACTTATACTCTTTCAAGTCAAATCCTTGAACTTAGCCAAATCATTCTCAAATCAATCCAAATCTGTGGATTTTCTCTTCAAACAATCATTCCTTCGATCACATGTCCAAATATAAACATAAACTACAATCACCAAACCAAAATCAAACTAACCCAAGTTAAACCACCAGTGATAGCCAAAATAGAGGAGGTAAAGTGAAAATACAACTCATCCAATTCTCCACCAAACCTAAATTAATCTTGCAAGCACCATCAAGGGACCTTATCAAGCTCAATCAAGTTGTTTCCTAAGTTACCAAACCACGGGAAGGAGGACTTTGATCAAAGCTAACTGCCATTGAAGGAGAGCTTGATCAACCAATCCATCCACTTAAAATCAAGGGTTGATACCTTCAATAGAGCTTTGTCTCTACTAGATGAAGCTACCTCCTCCGTTGGAAACACCAGTGATAGCCTCCGGCAAGGTATTACTCAAAATCGATCTTAGGATAAAAATTGCTTGGTCATTTATGAAGGAAATTATAATCTCATTAGATCTTGACCATTGGATACTTTGCTAGTGCCTCCTCGAAGGTGTGGGGTGAGTTTGAACTCCATCCGAGCTCGGGTGACCTCGGATCGAGCGACGATCGACAAATGACATCCGTCTCTCACCGCTCGGGAGGAGATAGAACACACAACGTCCATTCCGTGTGACTAGAAATGCATGAGTAAATCAAGATAGATCTCTCTTTAATTTAAGCATAAATTGTGAGATTAATCATAGCCATCTGATCTTAGATCGGATGGCCCTTGGAGAAAGCGCGTCTGTTGCCGGTTGACTCAACGGTGGATGTGATAATTTAAATATCCTATCCTGTCACACGTAGTAAGCCATTAGGATTAAAGGGTTAATTAGCTCTAATAAATTTATTTTTAGTGCAAAAACTTTCAAAATTCATAATTAATTATAGAAAAATTTTAAAAAATACAAACTCAAGTTCATTTTAAAGATAATTCATTGAGGAATAATATAAAATTGAAATAAATTGATTTTGAATAGTGACTTTCACTCAATTTGGTTTTATTAGAAATATAATTAGGCTAATTACTCCTTAATTACTTCAGCAATTATTTCCAAACTTCTTAGGGTTTATTAGTGGGATGACTTCTATCTCCCATAATTTTCTTAGAATTTATTGTTAGACTAATTATGGTAATTTCTTATTTAATCCTTAATCCCTCTCTTAACTAAATGAATGATTAATTGACCTATTAAAAAGTGATAAATTTATTAATTAAGTTTGTTAATCATCATAAAATAATGAATGGACTTAGGAAATAAGATTAGGATTTCTTTTCCAAATCTTTTCCCCTATGTTTATTTCATTTGGATAAAGACTTAATTAATTTGTAAATTGATTAATGATTTAATCACTCCATTAAGTGGCTTAGTTAACTAAACTCAATACTATATTATTCTAGAATTTAATCATCTTAATCTTGGGTAGATTCTTAGGTGTTCAATAACCTAAGAGGCTTCAAAGAAAATTATAATCAAACTACATGTGTAGGATGGTTATAAAAGTACTTAATTAAATCCTTTGACTTAATTAATCAATAATTGTGAGCCAATTATATTAGGCCCCCTTTATTTCTTAGGTGCATTGCTGATTTAAATTCCATGTGGTTGCATATCATATGTTGACTCAGATTTGTTTAGATAATTATGTTAAGGAGGTGTAGGTAAGGCATAATTAATGGATTTAACACATACCTTAACATAAAAAAATATAAAATCAACCTAATTATTCTAAAATTAAACTAAACTAATTTACAAATTGGGAAATGGGTTAGTATCAACAAACCTTTCTTATATTTTATAAGTCAAGTCAAATTCAAAAATAAAAAATTCCTTAAAGAATTTTGATTCACTTTAAATAATCTTATTTTATAATATTGTCTTTAAGAATTAATTAGAGTAAATGAAGTCATATGCTTACATCACTTTAATTCTTTCCAAGCATGCTAATTGTTGTTTGCCACATAAAATCAGGCATTCACCTCTTTTGAAAAATCAATTAAATATGAGTGGCTATTATCACTATTAAACTAAAAAAAATTATTTTTAAAAATTATAAATTAAATATTATGAGTGAAATGATGCTACTTATAAGTACTTATAAGCTTATATGTGATTATAGCATAAGATGTATTTTATGTTATTTTCTCCTCTTCTCTTAACATGGATTTGAATAGGATTTACAAAGTGTGTAGTTCATTTGAAAAGAACACAACACTTACTTAAATCTATTCCTATGCATTTTCATGTTATGACTTAAGACAAATCCTCACATTTACACATGTAAATTATACAACCAAATCAAACATAAATATTTTGCATGATTCTTTATCCATTTATTTCTCTTTATACATCTACATGTATTTAAGCAAAGTGGTATATTAGACATCCGGAAGCTTTAGGTAGCCCTCAAGAGTGGTCTTGTACCACCCTGTGTGTAAAAAAATAATGGCATCATACTCACTTATGTCTTTTATACATGTCGCATTTTGTTAACGGATGAGAAATCCCTCTTTTCTACATAATAAAGACATGTATTTCATACAATATCCAAATTTTCAAATCATATCTCTTAGCATTCATCATCAAGGTGTGCTAAAATTTGCATTGCATGTATAGGTATGCTTAGGATTATTCATATGCTTACATGGTGGAAAAAACTAAATGGTTGTATGTTATGTGATAGTAATTCACCTTAAGTTATCCTAAGATGACTTTCTTATTGAATAGGTCTATTTAGAGAAAATATAAACATAGGGTTAATTAAAACACATAAAACATTCATTAAAGAAAAAAAATTCATTAATGATTCTACCTTAGAAATTACTTAAGGTAGGGATGAAAGAGAAGTTCTCTTCTCTTTCTTTTTCTTTACAAAATTTAGTAACTAAATATAGGTTCATCATTTAAATCAAATCATCAAATAAAATTAATGGATCAACTAAATCACTTAAAATGAAACCACCCTCTAAATTGAATCCTTCACACTTAAAAATTTCAACTCTAAAGCCTAGCTAGACATGCCTAAATGACACACACATTAGGTTAAGTCAACATTTCTAGCTCTATGTTGGGCAGTGCATGGGTTTATGCCTGATTTTATTTTGTGATGTATAAGTTTTAGACTAGCTATTATGGTGCATGTCCATAGACTAGATGTTAGGCCGATATTAGCCTAATCATATCTTCTATAGGAGATTGTGCTTAAGGGGAGCTGTAATAAAAATATAAAAAAAATTTTGCTGTGAAGGTTGCTTATACCCCTAAGCATAATCCAAAATAGGATAGGTGGACTTGGTTACCCATGTGTGAAGTGCTAAGTCCAAATTATTCATATAACTTGTGGTATGTTTAGCTAATCTCTTTGCAAGATTTATCTTTCCCTTCTGATGTAAATTTTGCAATTAAAATTTGGAATAAATGTTATGGGAGAATTAAGATGAATATTGGTTATAAGACCATGTCTTATATACCATATGAACCCTTGGAGCAAACTACATCCTAAGTCAAGCCAAGAGAAAGGAATAAATGAAGAAATGAAGAAATGAAGAAATGAAGAGTGAAGATCCCCATAACATGAATTCATTTTAATTGTAATTATTCATGTGTAATATGGGTTGTATAAGGGTAGAGCTCGGCTACCCATTCTTCTTTTCGGGTTTGTGCAGTGGAGCTTGACCACATTAGCCTCTTATTCTTTTACGTTGATTTCATAAATTCATTGATATTTTATTTATGATTATGCAATTAGGATGGCATGATCTTTCTAATTTCTTTATTGTTTGATGAATGGCCTGGATGCAATTAGCCTCTTAGAGAAAAATAATTTTCTATCTAATTAATCAACTAAAAATTAAATTAAATAACTCATAACCTCACCTAAAGCCTAGGACATAAATCAAGATAATAAAATATTTAGCAACCCCTTAGTTGGATATTGTATGTCTCACATCATGTATTAAATCATATTATTTCTCTCTTGCTAATGAAGGACTTCCACCTTTGCTAGAGAAAATGACTTAACCTTTGAGAGACATGTTGAAAACACACCTCCTTATTTTTGATTTGGCCCATAATCAATTTCTCATGCATTAGGCATATAAAATCAGCCCGTAAGTAAAATGTCCAAAATTAAA
This sequence comes from Cymbidium sinense, assembly GCA_021442155.1. Lineage (NCBI taxonomy): Eukaryota > Viridiplantae > Streptophyta > Magnoliopsida > Asparagales > Orchidaceae > Cymbidium > Cymbidium sinense. The sequence continues at coordinate 125,564,177 of CM038222.1, read as the reverse complement.
ATAAAGTTTAACAAATTTTGCATTAGATTTAGATCATTATTCATTCCCTTCATGATTCATTAGAGTGTGTTTAAGGACTTAGTCTCCCTTCTAAATAAACAATATTAGCTATAATGCAAAGCATAAGACTTTTCTACATGTATTTAACATTATAGGAGGAGTTAGTTGGCCACCCGCAAGTTGAGAAAGTCTTGGTTTATTCTCTCTTAAGGAGATAAATTATATACCCAATTTTATATTTATTATTTTTTGGCCCTCACAAAGTTCCCTAGATTTAGAATCTAAGATTGTTGTTTTTCTTTGCTAACTACAAGCATAAATTCTCACCTCTTAGGCATTTTCACGATCTCGTGTTATAAAATTGTAAGCTCTATATCTCTATTAAAAATTCAACTCAAACATATAATCCTCTTCAAATTTCAATAATATAAAGCCCAAATATAAGATAATTTAGGATACTCACTAGTTTTCCTAGTATCATGAATATCCCCTACTCATCTCCCATTGATTCCAATAATAACTTTCTCTATTTGATCAATCCCACTTGATTTTCCAAAAAATAACCAATTTGTTGATAGTCCTATCTTTGAAATCTTTGGAGACAACAATCATTTACCTTAATCAAGAGTATTCTTAAGGAATTTTATTCTTTAAGATGTAATTAACTATGGGGGCTTGCCTCTATATGGAACTTAACAAACCCAATTTAACTAATCCCTATGTTACTTTTTCATGTAAAGTTGGGGAAAGATCTCTGGAATATTCAAAGACCTATTGTCCTTAGGAGTCCTTTAGGTGATTAGGCTCATTGTAGGATGGTGACTTCATTCTTCTGTCGCACATTCTTCACACCCCTAATGAGTACATCTGCAGATCTACGTGGTGTCCCAACAAACATATATTTTTTAAATTCACCAATTTGAAAAAAAAATAATGACACAATACCTACAAGGAATAAGCACATCAAGTATTTTAGTACCATGAAATAGCAATATATAATAAATTCATCAAGCTATGTTTCTCACATTTTCAATCTACAAATCAAACAACAAAACCCTCAAATCGTAGAAGTAATTAAATTTTGAGAAGCCTACAGTGAATAAGCACTTCAAGCATTTCAATGCCATAAGATAGCAATATATAATAAATGCATCAAGCTTTGTTTCTCACATTTTAAATTTGCAAATCAAACAACAAAACCCATAAATCGTAGAAGTATTGAATTTTCGAAAAGTTTCCTTGATGTCTTGATGATTCAAAAATTAGAACCCTAAATTAGATATTTTAAAAATGTCAAACATAATAAACAAACCAATATCTGGATGCACACTACCAACTATAAATCAAACACCAAATCCATAAACCCTAAAAGTTTTAAGAGCATTTTTCTTTTATCGAAACCGATGTAATCACTAATAGGAGAAGGGTGAAGAGAATCTATAAAAATATATAGATTATGAGAAAAACTACACATGATTACTAGAAATCTATAGATTAAGAGAAATATATAGGAAATAGAAGTATCAGTAAATCACATATTATTTACTTCACAGATCAAAAAGAAAAACTAAAAATTAAACAAAAATCTATAGATTATTACTTTATGATTGAGAAGGGTGAAGAGAATGATGCTACATGCAAAGTCGACCGAGTCCGAAGTGGAAGTCTAATAAAAAAAGAAAGTAATGGCCGATACCAAACCATAGAAAACCATAAATGTAAGGGTTCAACTCTGGTTATAGATAGCAGCATTGCAACTCACAAGACTCACAACTCTCAGTCCTAGAATGTCAGAAGAGTAGAAAGTACGGACTTAGAGGATTAGGGCAAATGAAGCTAAATTGATCAAGTGTTTGAGACAGCGTGTTAGGATTCATGCGTCATGAGGAAAGCCCTATATATATATGTATGGTTTATAAGTGTTTAAATCTTAGCTATAATCAAAAATCTAATCGTTATGATATTATCATAATAAAAAAATTCCTAAAAATTTATTATAATATATTTTAACTCATTTGATTTAAAATTTTTTTAACTAATCTAATTATTAAAATAAATATGTATGTTTAAAATATTTAATATATAACTTATATTTTAAATGAAATTTATATGATTAATTATAATTATTTATTTATTTAGAGCTAAATCGAGCCGAACACGGTCAAACAAAGGATTGTTCATGTTCGGCTCGTTTATAAATCGAGCTTGAAATATTTCTTCGTGTTAAACTCGCTCAATTAACAAACGAGCCGAACATGAACTGTTCACAAACAATGAGCTTTTTTGACAGCCCTACTTTTATATACTATATTATCTTACTCTTTTATATTTATAAATTAATCATCTTTAATTTTAAATTGACATTTAAATATTAAAATTCATAACAAAAGCCTAACTCATATTTTAATTTTTATAAAATTCTCAATGATTTGATCATGACTCACTCAAATTTATAGGTCCAATAGTTCAAAAAAAAAATGCAGAGGATAATTAAATTGTAAATACATAGATATTAAATGATTGATTTATAAAAATTTCTAATTAAAATTAAAAATAATTTGAAATTAATTTAAAATTAAACTCGACTTAAACTATTGTTAAACTTAACTTTGAAATTGACATTACAAAATAATGATATTTCTATAGTTACAAATTAATGCTATTTTGGAGTATTTTCACTATATTTTAACCTAATCATCGCAATCATGCTGTATTTTAGCATAATTAAAGTTCCCTATTTAAGTTGAAATCATTTATGATTGTTTTTTGAGTGATGTTAATTTCTTGAAAGCTTCATTTTAGAAACTTGTTCAAAATGATTGTTTACTTATTTAAAATGACTATTTAAAATGATTAAACTCAAGGTCATGGTCATTTAAAATGATTGTTTACTTATGACTATCTTACAAGCAATGGTCATTTATGATCAAACTCAACCATCTCATCAGATATAATAAATGAGGGTGCAAATCACTTCATCAAAAGTGTCATACAAAATATATTTGATATGCATTGATCTTAGGATCATCACAAGTGGTCAAAATAGAATAAAGACAGAGACGTGATGTCACCTTAGTGATTGAGCTCACCAACTCTAGAATAAGAAAGTCGAATTGTCAACCTAACAGATGATAAATCATATCTTAACAAAATAATGCATGAATTACATGATATGAAAGTACTATCATGGCTTATTAGTGATTGAGCTTATCATCCTCATAATAGAATGTTGACTTGCCAATCACTTGAGGATTCTAATTGACAAATGATAAAACTTTTCCAGATAAAATAATGCATCAATCAAATCAATCTAGAAGGACCAATATGCATGATAATGGTCAATAAGATATTTGAGTTCCAAACCCATTTTTACTTGAACATAATATTTTAAATAAAATTAGGTATCCCTAATAATAGTTGAGCCGATTTTTCATTCTAATATGCGAGTAAAGTAAGAAATTGAGATACCACAAAATATCATCCAATGATACATACAAACAACAAATTACCCCAAAATATCACACATTACCTATTTGCCAACTCACTTTTAAATGTCTTAGATGGATTGTTGCTATCAGCATAAGTGAATGTTCCTATAGGTTTTTAGCTTATTTCTACATTGCTCATGCCCAACTCTTTGTTATGTTCTTGATGGTAATGTCGATTGGGTTGACAAATTGGTGTTCTTGTTCACAAGTCCTTATGATGAATGACTTGATGGAGGGTTTATTTGGGATAGCTTTTTATTATATTTTTGGGACTATTATTTCATTAACGTTTGACAACTACATGTTGCTTTCTAGATGTTATGTGGTGGAAAGTTATTTTTAACAATCATCTACTATTGTGTGGTAGCATTAAAAAAATTGTTATTTGATACCCATAATAATTTTTTAAATGTTGCTATTTTTACAACTTCACAATCATCTTTACAAAAAGATATACTGGCCCCAAATGGACTTAGAGTTTGTGAAGAATTGGTGGGAGCAATACTTTCACATTTAGTTAAAGATAGGGTGGGCATTGTTAACCAAGCCCTCAAATAATATCAAAGTGGAGGTGGATGCAAAGAATGTTCCCACCTCTTTGAAGGGATTTCTCACACAAATAAGGGGCTAGTTTGTACTTGTTCCAGAAAGTTTTTTTGCATGTGGACCACAAGCTATTACATATATTGGATGATAAGATAAGACAAGAATTTTCCTTTGAAGAGAGGGCAATCTCCTCTAGCTCTGGCAAGCGAATGAGATAAAGAAGATTAGTTAGAGTCAACATTCTCTCATCTGAGTTATTTCAATGGGTGATGGCAATAATTATCATGTCATCATTCAAGCAACCCCACACACCTAGCATGTCAACAAGAGCTCCACCCCACCTTTAGAAGTGTAGGTTGATGTGAGATGTGGCCTCCAATGATGTCGAATGATTACTGTTAGTTGCTCTAATGGAGCTTTTAGCTTTGGGAGTCCCATTTATGTCTTAACTGGAAACATTGAAAATCACATTTATGTGTTTGTTGAGATGTTCAATTGGTTGAAGATTGACTTTAATGCTATGAAAACATGGGGAAGACATACACAAAACCTTCCCCTTTGACTAGACATAAACATTGCCATAATGATTGTTACCAATATCATTGTGTTGAGTACCCTTGATATTGATCGAGAGTGCCAATGAGACAAGATCATTGAGAAGGTGAAGGATGAAAAGCAGCAAATAAATGCGATTGAGAAAATAGCAAATGGATATCTTGAGTGGATAATCTTTGTGGAAAATTCTGTCATTCGCATGAAGGGAATAGTTAAAATGTCGGTCAAATTTTCAGAATGTAGATGGAATAGTAGATAAGATACAACCCGTAGATTTAGCTCTCATTTTATGACTTTAAATATAGTTCCGGTTTCCTAAGCTTAAGCACTTATAATTAATTACCCTTCCCGATCGAGAGAGTATTTTCAATTAAGGTCAATGAATCATTAAATACCAAGTATATAATAGTAGTGAGTGATGTTTAAAAATTATAAGATTTATTATTTTAATTTAAAGCTTTTTGTTTAGGGGAACGATGATGCACCCGATCAAGATCTCATGCTTCTATCATGCCAGATTATCGCAGTCCCTAGCCCACTTAGTCAGAGGAGGTAGTCGGCCCAACCTGACCGAAGGATCCTTGTCAATAACTTTGGGTTACGTCGTCCAAAGTGTCTTTGTACACCTAGGATGGGGTTTGTCTAAGGGGACAAATAGAAGTCAACCTTAACTAACAGAGGGCTTTTTTTACCCAATCAAATACATTCTATAATTCATAGCTAAAAGAGCAAATTCATTGGAGAACATATGGGCTATGACAGTTACCGTGATTTAGTAGTGTCATATTAACCACCGTCGAGGGTTCCGCCATAACAAGCTATTATCTGGTACCATTTGAGGCAAAATCATACAAATAGAGGACATGAGCCACATCCTTACTGACTTAAGATTATTTGGGTGTGAAACTATGCATTTGATTTGACATTGGCTCTTTGTGAGCAAAATTTTTTTTAATTTGTCACTCTCGATAAATAGTTGCAGAGGGGTGAATGGATTTTACTTTAAATTTAAATAATTAATTTTATTTTATTATATATATAATATTTATTTGAATAATTGATTATTTTATAATTGATTTAGATTTAAGCATGTAATGATTAATCATTTAAACCTTAATAATGACAACCCTTTTTTTTATATGGCTATTATAGGTTAATAGACCTTATCAACTTTATCTTTTTTTTGCAGAGGATCGAGTCTAAATTCATTTCTTACACACTTATATTTCTCTAAATCTTATCAACTCTAACTTTAGTATAGAGGATCAGGTTTGAGACTTTTTCTTATAGGAGTTTGAACTTGAGAAGTTATGTCAATAGATTTATCTCTTACAATTATATGACAAAATTAACTTCTCAAATTTCATCAAATTGAAATTCTTATTATATTATAATCAAATTTTTAGGTTTTGTTAACCCAAACTCGATCTTAAGAATCAACCAGGGTGACTCATTACTTCAAAATTTATAGTCCTCCAAACTTTGTTAACTCTAGCTTGAGCATAGAGGATCGTGTTTAAGACTTTCCTATTGAGAGTTTAAACTTCAGAAATTACATTAATAATTATGTTGATTTTATAGACATATTTCAGCTTGGTTTTTCTTTCCTATAATAAGTTTTACCTTATTATTATTATTATTTAAAGATCTAAGTGAATCTGAGTTTCGGACCTATGGACAGCTGCATACTGTATTTTTGGAAACAAAATATTACTTCTGTGATTTTGTTTTCCAAAATATAACTTAAGGCATAATTTTGCATATATTAAGGCGTCATTTTATAGGTTAAAAAAATGGAAAATGTTATTTTCCGGACGTTTTATTTATTCTGAGGCAATTCATGATCAGGGAAATAAAATCAATCGAATATTCATTGAACACGCAAAAACGTTTTTCTCCATTATGAAGATTAACGAAATGATTATGTACAAAAAGTTATTATAAAAAAGAAATGAATTTTTAAATAATTAAATCTTAAGTACTATTAGGACATAAAATGCTTACAATAATGTTAAATGTTTAATATATATAGTATGAAAAGAAAAATTATAATTTTTGAGATTTATATAATAATTTGGATATTAAAGTTTGAAGAAATAAGATATACATAAAAGAGCTATGGCCTATGATTAGGGATTTAAAGACTTCCATTAAAATTGGATGTGTTACATACAATTGAATTAAGATCTTAGGTTATGGTAAGGGTACAGTGAAAGATATATATTTAATTTTGAAAGAATATTAAATTGATGTCACATGAAATAATTAATTTTGGAATAGTATTAAAAAAATAAAATAATGAGATACATTAAAAATTGATCAAAAAATGAAATAAAATTAATTCTAAAAATATGCAAAAGAATAAGATTTTAAGTTCAAATGAAATATTATTTGAAATATAATTGAAGATTTATTTGGAAAGTTGCTAAATCATTATTACTTTCTTAAAAATATATAAAAATCACATCAAGAATTAGGATCGATTAGTAATTCACTTATAATTTGATTCTCCCATAGAGATAACTAAACCTGCTGAGCTATTCACTTATATCCATAGATTCTAGATTCCAAATTGAGATTTTAATAAACTTATGAAAACACAAATTATGAAAATTGCCCAATTAATTTATAGCCCATATTACAAGTAGAATTCAGGCTGCCAAACCAAAACTAGTTAATGGAAATAGAAGAAATGTCTACAAACTAAGCTTCAAATATTTATAAATTCATAAATATTATTAAGTGTAAAATCATAGGTTTGAAAGATAATGACTATCATGTTCTTATTGAAGATATTCTTTCAATTATACTTAAGTCTTTTGCACCATGAGGGAAAGTCAAAAACCTTATAGTAAAGATATCATAATATTTAAAATTAATATATGTTAAGCATATTATTTCAAGTGAGCTATAGTATAATAGTATGATAATTTAATGTCAAATATATATATATATATATATATATATATATATATATATATATATATATATATATATATATATATATATATATATATATATATATATATATATGTATATATACTTTTCATTTTTGAAATCATAGTTCACTTACTCATTCACTAAGTTAAGAAATCAAACTTTCAAGTGAACAAGTTTTTATAAGTATTAAAGGATTATATTAATAAAAGGCATAATTTTATAGGCCACTTATGGAGTTATGGAGATATGTATTGTTAAAGAAGAATTTTTTTCTCTAAATATCTAAAGGCACTTGATTTGTTGTATAAGGCACATATGAAATGACTACCTTATGCAGGGACTTTTATGGACAAGACAACACCCTATATATTAAATAATAAATTATTACTACAAGCTAATGCATATGCACTCCATCACTATGATAATAATAGATCATTTATACAAATGTTTTAAACAATGATACGTGAAAAGTCTATGACACATATTTCACAATTGATAATGATAAGTTTGTAAATGAAATCTTTCATTTGTGGTTCAAAACTATAGTAAAATCTAATATTTTCAATTCATCATTTAATCATATCCTCATTATATAGCAACTATTAATAATTGATGAAATTAAGGTATTTGTTAAAGGTCTAAGTAGAATTACAAAAAGTATAAATGATTTTTCATTAATGAGTTTAACTTTTATGCCAAAATAAGAAGATCGAAAATCATAGTATAAAAATTTTACTATTAATGAGAAGTGAAAATAGCAACAATAATAGCTTTGCTTGAGTTACCAAACTTAAAAGAGGAGTTGCATGCATTCATTATGTTTTGAGATGAGATAGTTTACACAACAAATGAAGATACATTTTTAAGCCCTCAGTAGGTTCACATATGACATGTAATTTTTAAACTTTGAAATTTTTATTTAATTTTAGTCATAGTGTTACTAATTGATTGCATAATTATTACTTATAGGGATTCAATGATCATGCCTTTAAAGATTGATATTTTGAAAGAGAGATTTGCTTGATTTTAAAATAGCTTATTCTTTTGTAATAATAGATATATACTTTAAGAAATAAGTAAAGTTTTAAAAATATAGTTACCAGATCAAGAATAGTTTTGCTATTTTTACTTGGAAGAAAAGAAACTTTATAGGTAAAGATTGTTTTATCATTTCAAGAGAAAATTTAATTGTATGATATATAGTAGTATTTATTAATATACACTTTAGGAATTGTTGTGTGATTGAAAATTCATGACAAGAGTAACAATCTTTGAGCCCTAGTTTTATATGAAAATCCAAAGATACACACATGCAAATAATTAAAGAGAGTATGTAAAATATTAGAATTTTAATAAGAAAAGGAAACAAATCAAGTCTATTAGTGGTGATCGATGATCCAAAAGTTTATTTTAGTCACAATAAGATAAAATAATTCACCTTTATATAAAGTTAAAAATAGAGCATTTCATATAATAAAATAAAGAAATAAAATCTCATAAAATCATAAATTTTTTCATATTACATATCATTTATAACTTCTCCTGAAGTTTTCATATTTTTGAAATTGTTGTACAATTAATTCTTTATCAATACTCTTAAATAAAAAATATTCATATACCTTAATTGATTGTAAAGATTATTCCATTAAAAGATATTTAATATTCTACTCTTCTAAGATTACCTAATATAAATTAAAATATATATAGATATATATATTTTAGGATAAAAAATAATTAAGTAATGCAAATTAACTAAACAAAAAAATTAGATATCATTGATTGTGAGCAAATAATGTCAATGATATTTATTTTAAAATAATCGATGAGATTTATAAAAAATTGTCTATTTTGAATAAAATTTAATTAAAATTATCTTATGTTAAGAAAGGTAGAGGTAGACAAAAAAGACTTGGTTAAGATGTATAAAAAATGACCTTAGTATACTAATTAAATGAGAATTTGACATATAATATGACACAATGGAGACGAAGGATTCATGTAGCACCTCATAGTGGGATAAGGCTTGTTGTTGTTATTGTTTTATTGTTATTTACATAAAATTATATAATCATAAGTAAATTAATTAAATATAATTATCATAATATAATACATCATAAATCTATTTATTAATCATAAAATAATAAGTCTATATCATTTACATCTAATTTCATTAAATTATAATTAATCTAAAATGATATATTAATTAATCATTATTTAAATAAATTAATATGAAATTAAAAATAAATCAAATAAAATTAATAAATCAAAAGGTAAGAGATTGAATTTATATTGAAAATCCTTCATTTTGTAATTTAAAAAGAGAAAGGTATGAAGGTAATCCTCTTCTTCCCTCCCACCCTCTTTTAAGGCTCGCTTCTCTAAATCTCGAATACCAAGATTTAGCAACCGATTCTTAACTTTAAAGTTTTTAACGGATTGCAAAAGCACATTTAATTTGTCCAAAATATCGTTTGGGATTTAAGTTAAGTTCAAATAAATGCTCAAATCTACCAAATAGCCCTTAACTTGTAAAGTCTAGAAGGGAGAAATACTATGAGGAAAGACGATGGTTGCCTTGATGCGTCAATGAGTCCGAACATCCGATAAACGAGAGATTGGGGAGGGCGGCAGATTCATGAGATTTAGAGAAACAGAAATGCGCCGAATGTGGGAGGAAAGCCGAGGGTTTTAAATCATACATGACGTGCTCAATGACCCTCCCTCCTATGATAGATGAACGAGGTGAATGATAGATGTTCTGGTGGATGGTTTTAAGCTTGCAAACTTAACTTTTGCTATCAAATTTGATGTTAGAATGATTAGTATGACTGAATTTTATTGTTATGAGTAATAACTTCAAAGCTTCATATTTATTTTGTTAATTAAGAGATTATTTAGTTATTGAGGGTTTTTAAGTAGATTTATTGTGAAAAAGTGGTATTTTCTATTGAACTATTGTGAGTATTTATTTGTTTAATTTTTTTTTTGAAATATTTGCCATAGTTTTCTTATATCTTTCCCACCCTAATAGTTCATGAAAATTTTGAAAAATAATAAGAAAATTATAGTTAAATATTATAGTGATAGACCTTAAAAAATAAAAATCATAAATTTAATTGATGCATATGAAATAATATGATGAAGCATAGTGTCAGTTAAAGTGTCCATGCTTATATATATATATAGTTTGTATGTTGGTAATGTTCAAACTCAATATAGATCAACATCTTCATTAATTTGAACCAAAGTAAAACTTCATGTATTTTATTAGTTTTTTTTTAATGATAATGTTGGAAAGAAAATGGATATATTAGAAATGAAAATTATATGATCTTAATTTAAGACAGATTTTAATTTTTTAATTTTTTTTTAGGGTTTTACTTTTAGTGATGAATTTAAGACAACCATAGAGATTTTTTTTTTTGAGTAGCAAAATAAATAAAATGACGAGATATTGTTATAGATTGATTCAAAATATATAAAATGAAATTAGATATTTAAATAAATAGAAAATGATTGAATGAGCCCCCCCCTAGGGCTTACTGCTATTTCTTAATTAATAATTTTGTCAATAAAATTAAAAAAATACTTCAAATGATATGCCTTAATAATTGACCACTTGTATCCTCAATTCAAGCTTCTATATTAAAAAAAAAAAAAAAGCTTCTATATTGAGACCTTAAAAATTTATCTTGATATTAAAGAGTTAAGTATTATTTATGTAAATATTAAATTTTAAGGCTATGTTTGACAATCATTGTCCTGTGTTTTTAAAATTTTATTTATTTATTTTTGGTAAGCATATTACTGCTGGAAATATTATATATATATTCAGGCTGTTTGATTTAATCAAATCTGCTACATAATATGATGTTTTAGTAAATATTAATTGTTTAATTTGATGACATATTTAAAAATATAACTATTTCATGAATAAAATTTATGTTCTATTTAATATTAATAAAATTTATGGATGACTATTTGCTTGGCTTTTATTAGTTAAAATAAATGTTTGTGAAATGAAATATTTAAATCATCTTGATTGCATTGTTATGATAGTTTATATATAAATTAAAATAAATAATATTTGATAAATGATATTATTATTTAGATAATTTGATCATTAGACTTTTATGTTTAATTCAAACTCTTAATAATGGTGATACGCTTTCCATTTTTTAAATTTAGTATTGAGCATAAATGTTATTCAAATTGATGATATGTAGAAATATTAATAAAAATAATAAAAAATAATATTCATAATTAATATTGTTTTATATATATATATATATATATATATATATATATATGAGACATATATATATATAAGGCATCATATTAGTCATTATATTATAGCTTGAATATATTATTATTATTATAATATTTATTATATTATTATTATTATATTATATTATTATTATTATTGGTTATTATTATATTGTTTTATTATTATACATTATTATTGCATTATTATTATTATTGTATATTATTATTATTATTATTATTATTATTATATTGGATTAACAATTATATAATATATATTATTGTGATTACTTAATGAATATTAAAATGAATTACTTAATATTAGTATAAATAATTATTCATCTATTGCATACGTATTATATTGAATAATTATTATTAGATGATAGATTTGTTAATAATTATTAATATTAGATATTATCCTTTATTATTAGATAGGGAATTAATATTAATATTATTATTATAGCATACATATATAATATAAGGATACAGGCTGACAAATTATTGATATTATTATATTATATTATTATTATTATATATTATTATTATTGGTTTATAATAATAATAGGATTATATATATATATATATATATATATATATATATATGTATATATATATATATAATGTAAACAAAATACACGCTAAAAAATATTTAATAAAATGGATATATAGACCTAACACAATATCTAATTTTATTTAGATATAACAACAATGGATAAGACTCTTAAAATTAGAAATAAATACATAATAAATTCAACCAATGTTATGCCTATCTTTAATGATATATATTAATGATTAATATAAATTTATCACACGTTCAGAATCAAAATAACCAAAAAAATTTTTTCTTTTAAGATTATTTTCGATAGATTTAAATTTAATCTTATATAATATTCATATATTTCAAAATTAAATAAATTAAAATAACAGAGGTTGCTTTTGTAACCTATTATTTCAATTTAAATTATTTTAAAATAATGAATATAAATTATATCATAAAATTCGCAAACAAAGATATTGAATGTAACAACACATAAGTGCATATTCAAATAATTAATTAGAAATATATAAACTATTCATATATAATATATAACTTGGATTATAATACTTGAATATGGGCTTTATTTCATTCATATTATAAGCCCATCAATTAGATTTAATTTATTTTATATGAATATTATTTAATTTATTTACAATAAATGTGAGTTAATTGTATAAGCCAGAATAAAATCATTTCTTGAATTCAGAGGATTAAATGAAAGAATAAAAATTCTGCTACATGATTGCTATCACTTTAATAAAAATAAAATTTTAAGAGCCGTCGGAATTAATTATATTTAAATATATGACCAATTAGAAATAAATATTAAGTAGGTGAAACAATTCATATTATGATTACTATAAATAAAATAAATTGAAACATTCATTATTCAAGTGTTAATTATCAGTGTTGTGTAACCGCTCAAGACTTTAAATATAAAGGTTTATAAAACTGAAAATTTAAATGTAATAATTAAACGGCAAAAGCAGTAAGGCCAAACGTCTATATGAAACTCAATTAAATGGAATAATTATAATATTTATATTAACTTATATGTATTTATATATATACTGTTGTAGCAGAAAAATGTTTCATATTCATTTTTTTAAAATCTGAAATATGGTTTTATATTATAAATGTTTTATATACTTTTTTTTTTTATATTAAGATCACAATGACAAGATTAAATTATTGATCACATAAAAATTAAAATTATGATCAAAGTATAAAACAAATTTAGCTATATTATTTTACTTGAAATCAATAATAGAAAAACTATTTAAAGGATATCTATACTTCAAGCAAATGATCAAATTATTTGCTAAAAATTTTGAATCATGTACTTTGATCTAAAATTTTCAAATAACCAATACAAAAGATGAAGAAAAATCATTTCTCACGATTCAACATGATAGCCATACTACTTTAAAATATATAAAGATAAAAATAAATTTATCATGATTTATGTCAAATCATCAAAAGATTTAATCAAGAAAGTATCCAAATCATGTAAGAGCTAATGCGATATTTTAGTCTTATTAAAAATTTGAGAGAGAGAGAGAGAGAAATTTTCTTTTCACTAAGATGATATAAAAGGTAACTTACCCTTTAAAATTGTGACCAATTTATTTATATTGAATGTATTTTACTTTATTTTAATATATAAACAAAATAAAATAAAATATTCAATATCTGCATATGATAATTTCATATAAAATTAATAATCATATTCATATATATATATATATATATATATATATATATATATATATATATATATATATATATATATATATATATATATATATCCCATCAATGCATATGTATATATCTAAAGAGAAATCTCGAGATCAAGCTTGTTCTATGACGAAGCACAACTTGCCATCTCCATCCCTGAAAGCCCACATCTCAACCTGATCGCCGGCGGCGAAGTAACTGGCGATGAAATTCTCTGTAGTTTCTGCCCCTAAGCACAGAAGCTTCACTCGCATCCCACCTCGTAAGATAAAGCGAACAACCCCATCCATTTCTGTTATACACCATCACCTCAAGACCTCCATGTTCTCTACCCTGTTTCCTCTCGCCTGCTTCGCCTTCTCCGCCAAAAAGTCGTCGCCTACACGTCAGATTCGCCGCTGCCATTTCCTCTGTTGTCATCACCGACATTATCCAGTCTCCGGCGATCTGTTTCCTAATCATGAAGTGGTTCTGCTGGTCGCTAGCGTCAGAAGCATAGATTTGCTTCTCCATTACTTTCCATGCAAAGGCAGCTCCTTTATGGGTGGCGAGCTGCAATCCACTCTGGCATGTCTTCTACGGCTTTTGTTTCGCCTGCGGTGGTTACTAGTTTAGGAAGGGGAAGGGCGGAGGACAGCTTCAAAATCAGATCGAGTGTTTCCAAATACTCTGTTTTAGAAGTATCAGACGATAGCAGAGAGAAAGAGAAGGAACAGAGAGAATGAGGAGCCATTGTTTGATCAAGTTGGTGAATTAAATGGGTTTGGAGTTGATTTTATAGACATATTCAGGTGGGCTTTGCTTTCCTATAATAAGTATAGCTTTCTATTTCTATTTTAAAGATCTGAGTGAATCTGAGTTTCGGATTTATGGACTGCTGCATACTGTATTTTTGGAAATAAAATATTACTTCTTTGATTTTTTTTTTAAATGGTAGTTGAGGTATATATAATTTTACATATATCAAGGCGTCATTTTACAGATTAAAAATGGAAAATGTTATTTTTCCTCACGTTTTATTTATTCTGAGGCAATTCATGATCAGAGAAAATAGGAAATAAAATCAAATCGAAATACTTTTAAAGCAAAATGGCATAATTTATTTTCTGGCATTTAACTGTTATTTTAGTGTTATTCACTAGTCGTATAATTTTGTTAATATCATTGTAGAGTTATGCCAAGTAAAATATTCATTGAATATGGGGAAGGTTTTTTACGTTACAATCATTTTACAATATCTACTTCCAAAATTCTCTCTCCGACCAAGAAGCTCTTCAAACTTTGATATAGGGGTGTAAACTAACCTAGCTTGAGAGAGCTTGGTATTTGTTCATGTTGAGAGTACAGAGAGTACAAATGAAAATCTCCCATATAATTTAACCAAATAGCCAGAAAATTGCTTTTAATGGAATGTAATGACCATATTCTCCCCAACTAGGCAAAATAAACTCGAAAAATATGAGAATAATCAGACTCTCACAAGAGTAGAGAGATAATGAAAAAAACCCCCAAAAATCATCCAAACAGCCTCCAAATTGCTTCTAATGAAATGTAATGAACATAATCTCAACAATTAGGCCAAAAAAACTGGGAAAATGGCCAAAATCATCTATACTCTCAAGAGAGTACAAAGAGTACAAATGCAAAATAACACTAAAAAGTAAAAACCAACCAAACAGTCTCTAAATTGCTTCTAATGGAATGTAATGATCATATTCTCTCCAGACAGACCAGAAACTTAAGAAAAATAATATG
This sequence comes from Cymbidium sinense, assembly GCA_021442155.1. Lineage (NCBI taxonomy): Eukaryota > Viridiplantae > Streptophyta > Magnoliopsida > Asparagales > Orchidaceae > Cymbidium > Cymbidium sinense. Next base: position 125,548,355 of record CM038222.1, on the reverse strand, counting down.
AAATTGGTCAGTACTCTCATGAAATTACAGAAAGTATACGTGCAAAGTAGTTCCTAAAACAAGCATAGTCCTCTTGAAAAGAACTCCAAACAGTGTAGGAAATATACATTAAATAAAATAATTCCAAGGAATATCACTAACTAACTGTAGAAAAATTGTACGAGAAAAATTACTGATGAATTTTTTTTAATACATCATCAGCTAAATTGGTCGTTATTTCCTCAACATTCTCCATCTTCATGCTTCTTTTGTAAAAAGGAAATGAGATTTTCTATTTCTCTCTCTGAGCTCGGTTTGCAAGAAAAAAATACACCCTAAACCATAAATATATATATATATATATATATATATATATATATATATATATATATATATATATATATATATATATATATATATTTTCAATTCCTTCCGCGCATTCCAACGACGCTTCTTCTCCCGCTATTTGAACGAGATGGGCGGTCGAGCAGTGGAAGGAAGCGCCGTGAATGTCCATTCATTTACGCCGTCTGGCCCATTTACGCAATTAAGCGCTAAAACGGAAAAAAAATCTGACCGTCTATTGGAGTCAAGACGTATTACGTGGACTCGACGTAATATTTTCTCCTGGGGTTGATTTTATAGACATATTTCAGCTTGGTTTTCTTTCCTATAATAAGTTTTACCTTATTATTATTATTATTTAAAGATCTAAGTGAATCTGAGTTTCGGACCTATGGACAGCTGCATACTGTATTTTTTGGAAACAAAATATTACTTCTGTGATTTTGTTTTCCAAAATATAACTTAAGGCATAATTTTGCATATATTAAGGCGTCATTTTATAGGTTAAAAAATGGAAAATGTTATTTTCCGGACGTTTTATTTATTCTGAGGCAATTCATGATCAGGGAAATAAAATCAATCGAATATTCATTGAACACGCAAAAACGTTTTTCTCCATTATGAAGATTAACGAAATGATTATGTACAAAAAGTTATTATAAAAAAGAAATGAATTTTTAAATAATTAAATCTTAAGTACTATTAGGACATAAAATGCTTACAATAATGTTAAATGTTTAATATATATAGTATGAAAAGAAAAATTATAATTTTTTGAGATTTATATAATAATTTGGATATTAAAGTTTGAAGAAATAAGATATACATAAAAGAGCTATGGCCTATGATTAGGGATTTAAAGACTTCCATTAAAATTGGATGTGTTACATACAATTGAATTAAGATCTTAGGTTATGGTAAGGGTACAGTGAAAGATATATATTTAATTTTGAAAGAATATTAAATTGATGTCACATGAAATAATTAATTTTGGAATAGTATTAAAAAAATAAAATAATGAGATACATTAAAAATTGATCAAAAAATGAAATAAAATTAATTCTAAAAATATGCAAAAGAATAAGATTTTAAGTTCAAATGAAATATTATTTGAAATATAATTGAAGATTTATTTGGAAAGTTGCTAAATCATTATTACTTTCTTAAAAATATATAAAAATCACATCAAGAATTAGGATCGATTAGTAATTCACTTATAATTTGATTCTCCCATAGAGATAACTAAACCTGCTGAGCTATTCACTTATATCCATAGATTCTAGATTCCAAATTGAGATTTTAATAAACTTATGAAAAACACAAATTATGAAAATTGCCCAATTAATTTATAGCCCATATTACAAGTAGAATTCAGGCTGCCAAACCAAAACTAGTTAATGGAAATAGAAGAAATGTCTACAAACTAAGCTTCAAATATTTATAAATTCATAAATATTATTAAGTGTAAAATCATAGGTTTGAAAGATAATGACTATCATGTTCTTATTGAAGATATTCTTTCAATTATACTTAAGTCTTTTGCACCATGAGGGAAAGTCAAAAACCTTATAGTAAAGATATCATAATATTTAAAATTAATATATGTTAAGCATATTATTTCAAGTGAGCTATGCAATTTATAGTATAATAGTATGATAATTTAATGTCAAATATATATATATATATATATATATATATATATATATATATATATATATATATATGTATATATACTTTTACCTTTCATTTTTGAAATCATAGTTCACTTACTCATTCACTAAGTTAAGAAATCAAACTTTCAAGTGAACAAGTTTTTATAAGTATTAAAGGATTATATTAATAAAAGGCATAATTTTATAGGCCACTTATGGAGTTATGGAGATATGTATTGTTAAAGAAGAATTTTTTTTTCTCTAAATATCTAAAGGCACTTGATTTGTTGTATAAGGCACATATGAAATGACTACCTTATGCAGGGACTTTTATGGACAAGACAACACCCTATATATTAAATAATAAATTATTACTACAAGCTAATGCATATGCACTCCATCACTATGATAATAATAGATCATTTATACAAATGTTTTAAACAATGATACGTGAAAAGTCTATGACACATATTTCAATTGATAATGATAAGTTTGTAAATGAAATCTTTCATTTGTGGTTCAAAACTATAGTAAAATCTAATATTTTCAATTCATCATTTAATCATATCCTCATTATATAGCAACTATATTTCTTATATAGGTTATGGGTGGTTATAACTGTTAATAATTGATGAAATTAAGGTATTTGTTAAAGGTCTAAGTAGAATTACAAAAGTATAAATGATTTTTCATTAATGAGTTTAACTTTTATGCCAAAATAAGTAGATCAAAATCATAGTATAAAATTTTACTATTAATGAGAAGTGAAAATAGCAACAATAATAGCTTTGCTTGAGTTATCAAACTTAAAGAGGAGTTGCATGCATTCATTATGTTTTGAGATGAGATAGTTTACACAACAAATGAAGATACATTTTTCGCCCTCAGTAGGTTCACATATGACATGTAATTTTTTAAACTTTGAAATTTTTATTTAATTTTAGTCATAGTGTTACTAATTGATTGCATAATTATTACTTATAGGGATTCAATGATCATGCCTTTAAAGATTGATATTTTGAAAGAGAGATTTGCTTGATTTTAAAATAGCTTATTCTTTTGTAATAATAGATATATACTTTAAGAAATAAGTAAAGTTTTAAAAATATAGTTACCAGATCAAGAATAGTTTTGCTATTTTTACTTGGAAGAAAAGAAAACTTTATAGGTAAAGATTGTTTTATCATTTCAAGAGAAAATTTAATTGTATGATATATAGTAGTATTTATTAATATACACTTTAGGAATTGTTGTGTGATTGAAAATTCATGACGAGTAACAATCTTTGAGCCCTAGTTTTATATGAAAATTCAGCATACACACATGCAAATAATTAAAGAGAGTATGTAAAATATTAGAATTTTAATAAGAAAAGGGAAACAAATCAAGTCTATTAGTGGTGATCGATAGGGGCGGATCCAAAAGTTTATTTTAGTGAGAGCACAATAAGATATAAAATAATTCACCTTTATATAAAGTTAAAAATAGAGCATCTCATATAATAAAATAAAGAAATAAAATCTCATAAAATCATAAATTTTTTTCACATTACATATCATTTATAACTTCTTCTTCTGAGTATTCATATTTTGAAATCATTGTACAATTAATTTTTTATCAATACTCTTAAATAAAAAAATATTCATGTACCTTAATTGATTGTAAAAATTATTCCATTGAAAGATATTTCTGAATATTCTACTCCTCTAAGATTACCTAATATAAATTAAAATATATATAGATATATATATTTTAGGATAAAAAATAATTAAGTAATGCAAATTAACTAAACAATAAAAATTAGATATCATTGATTGTGAGCAAATAATGTCAATGATATTTATTTTAAAATAATCGATGAGATTTATAATTAAAAATTGTCTATTTTTGAATAAAATTTAATTAAAATTATCTTATGTTAAGAAAGGTAGAGGTAGACCTAAAAAGACTTGGTTAAGATGTATAAAAAATGACCTTAGTATACTCGAATTAAATGAGAATTTGACATATAATACGACACAATGAAGACGAAGGATTCATGTAGCCGACCTCACATAGTGGGATAAGGCTTGTTGTTGTTATTGTTTTTATTGTTATTTACATAAAAATTATATAATCATAAGTAATTAAATATAATTATCATAATATAATACATCATAAATCTATTTATTAATCATAAAATAATAAGTCTATATCATTTACATCTAATTTCATTAAATTATAATTAATCTAAAATGATATATTAATTAATCATTATTTAAATAAATTAATATGAAATTAAAAATAAATCAAAATAAAATTAATAAATCAAAAAAGGTAAGAGATTGAGGGGATTTCAGCGTTGAAAATCCTTCATTTTGTAATTACCCGAAAAAGAGAAAGGTAGCGTCCTGAAGGTAATCCTCTTCTTCCCTCCCACCCTCTTTGCCGCTCTAAATCTAAGCCTACCAACTGGATTTAGCAATTCCGTACTTAACTTGCCAAAGCAGCTTTAACGGGATTGCAAAAGCACCCGATTTAATTTGTCCAAAAATATCGTTTGGCTGGATTTAAGTTAAGTTCAGCTAAAATCCTGCTCAAATCCTACAGCCAAATAGCCCTTAACTTGTAAAGTAGAAGGAGAAATACTATGAGGAAAGACGATGGTTGCCTCATATGGTTGTCAAGATCCGATTAAACGCACCGAGGATTGGGAGCGCGTGATTCACAGATTTAGAAAGTAAATGCGAATGTGGGAGGAAAGCAGGGTTTTAAATCATAAGGGCTAGTGGGGCACGCTCAATGCCCACCCTCCTCCGCCTCGATGATCGATGATTGTCGAGGTGAATGATAGATGTTACCGGTGGATGGTTTTAAGCTTGCAAACTTAACTTTTGCTATCAAATTTGATGTTAGAATGATTAGTATGACTGAATTTTATTGTTATGAGTAATAACTTCAAAGCTTCATATTTATTTTGTTAATTAAGAGATTATTTAGTTATTGAGGCAGTTTCATTTTAAGTCGTAGATTTATTGTGAAAAGTGGTCTTTTCTATTGAACTATTGTGAGTATTTATTTGTTTATTTTTTTTGAAATATTTGCCATAGTTTTCTTATATTTGTCCCACCCTAATAGTTCATGAAAATTTTGAAAAATAATAAGAAAATTATAGTGATAGACCTTAAAAAATAAAAATCATAAATTTAATTGATGCATATGAAATAATATGATGAAGCATAGTGTCAGTTAAAGTGTCCATGCTTATATATATATATAGTTTGTATGTTGGCAATGTTCTGACTCAATATAGATGAACGTCTTCTTTAATTTGAACTCGAAAGTAAAACTTTATGTATTTTATTATTAGTTTTTTTTTAATGATAATGTTGGAAAGAAAATGGATATATTAGAAATGAAAATTATATGATCTTAATTTAAGACAGATTTTAATTTTTTAATTTTTTTAGGGTTTTACTTTTAGTGAAGAATTTAAGACAAAACCATAGAGATTTTTTTTTTAGTAGAAAAATAAATAAAATGACGAGATATTGTTATAGATTGATTCAAAATATATAAAATGAAATTAGATATTTAAATAAATAGAAAATGATTGAATGAGTCCCCCCCTAGGGCTTACTGCTATTTCTTAATTAATAATTTTGTCAATAAAATTAAAAAATACTTCAAATGATATGCCTTAATAATTGACCACTTGTATCCTCAATTCAAGCTTCTATTAAAAAAAAAAAAAAAAGCTTCTATATTGAGACCTTAAAAATTTATCTTGATATTAAAGAGTTAAGTATTATTTAAATATTTAAATTTTAAGGCTATGTTTGACAATCATTGTCCTGTGTTTTTAAAATTTTATTTATTTATTTTTAAGCATATTACTGCTGGAAATATTATATATATATTCAGGCTGTTTGATTTAATCAAATCTGCTACATAATATGATGTTTTTAGTAAATATTAATTGTTTAATTTGATGACATATTTAAAAATATAACTATTTCATGAATAAAATTTATGTTCTAATATTAATAAAATTTATGGATGACTATTTGCTTGGCTTTTATTAGTTAAAATAAATGTTTGTGAAATGAAATATTTAAATCATCTTGATTGCATTGTTATGATAGTTTATATATAAATTAAAATAAATAATATTTGATAAATGATATTATTATTTAGATAATTTGGTCCGATTCAAACTTTTATGTTTAATTCAAACTCTTTTCCTAATAATGGTGATATGCTCTTTCCATTTCTTAAATTTAGTATTGTTGAGCACTGAAATGTTATTCAAATTGATAGAAGAAGGAAGAAATATTAACCAAAAAAAAAAATAAAAAAATAATATTCATAATTAATAATATTGTCATTTTCATATATATATTATATATATATATATATTATATATATATGTATGTATCTATATATATATATTATATATTATTATATATATATATATATATTATATATATATATATATATAATAATTATTATTATTATATTATTATATATATATTATTATTATATATATACATATATATATACATATTATATATATGTATAAAGAATATATTATTATTATTACATATGCATATGTATAATATGTATATATGTATTAATGTATATATGCATATTATTATGTATATGTATATGTATATACATATGTATATGTATATGTATACATATGTATATAATATATATATATATATATGTATATATATATATATATATATATATATGTATATATATATATATATATATATATATATATATATATATATAATGTAAACAAAATGCATGCTTGAATAAAATATTTAATAAAATGGGCACATATAAGATACCTAACACAATATTACAATTTAGTCTTTGGATATAAATAACAATTCGTAAATAGTACTCTTAAAATTATAGTAAATAAATACTGATAATAAATTCAACCAATGTTATGCCTATCTTTAGAATGACATATTGTGTACATGATTAATATAAATTTATCACATGTTTGTAACTGCACAAAATCTGGTAAAAAAAAAATTTTTTTCTTTGGGCCGATTATTTTTCGCATAGATTTAAATTTAATCCTTATATAATATTCATATATTTCAAAATTAAATAAATTAAAATAACAGAGGTTGCTTTTGTAACCTATTATTTCAATTTAAATTATTTTAAAATAATGAATATAAATTATATCATAAAATTCGCAAACAAAGATATTGAATGTAACAACACATAAGTGCATATTCAAATAATTAATTAGAAATATATAAACTATTCATATATAATATATAACTTGGATTATAATACTTGAATATGGGCTTTATTTCATTCATATTATAAGCCCATCAATTAGATTTAATTTATTTTATATGAATATTATTTAATTTATTTACAATAAATGTGAGTTAATTGTATAAGCCAGAATAAAATCATTTCTTGAATTCAGAGGATTAAATGAAAGAATAAAAATTCTGCTACATGATTGCTATCACTTTAATAAAAATAAAATTTTAAGAGCCGTCGGAATTAATTATATTTAAATATATGACCAATTAGAAATAAATATTAAGTAGGTGAAACAATTCATATTATGATTACTATAAATAAAATAAATTGAAACATTCATTATTCAAGTGTTAATTATCAGTGTTGTGTAACCGCTCAAGACTTTAAATATAAAGGTTTATAAAACTGAAAATTTAAATGTAATAATTAAACGGCAAAGCAGTAAGGCCAAACGTCTATATGAAACTCAATTAAATGGAATAATTATAATATTTATATTAACTTATATGTTTATATATATACTGTTGTAGCAGAAAAATGTTTCATATTCATTTTTTTAAAATCTGAAATATGGTTTTATATTATAAATGTTTTATATACTTTTTTTTTTTATATTAAGATCACAATGACAAGATTAAATTATTGATCACATAAAAATTAAAATTATGATCAAAGTATAAAACAAATTTAGCTATATTATTTTACTTGAAATCAATAATAGAAAAACTATTTAAAGGATATCTATACTTCAAGAATGATCAAATTATTTGCTAAAAATTTGAATCGTATTTGATCTAAAATTTTCAAATAACCAATACAAAAAAGATGAAGAGGAAAAATCATTTCTCGATGATTCAACACGATAAGCTTCGATACTACTTGTTAAAATATATAAAGATAAAAATAAATTTATCTTGATTTAAAATCATCGAAGATTTAATCTAAGAAGATCCAAATCTATAAGAAGCTAATGCGATATTTTAGTCTTCCACTCAAGATGTGTTGAGAGAGAGAGAGAGAGCCTTTTCACTGACAGAGATATGAGTAAAAGGTAACTTTCTTTTAAAATTATCAATATTTATACTTGAATCATTTTACTTTATTTTAATATATAAACAAAATAAAATAAAATATTCAAATATTCATATGATAATTTCATATAATATATATATATATATCATATATATATATATATATATATATATATATATATATATATATATATATATATCTATATATTTCTATGACGAGTTGCCATCCATCCCTGAAAGATGAGCTCCCTGATCAAAAAAGTTTCTGCCCATTTACTCGCGTAAGATAACAACCCCATCCATTTCTGTTATACACCATCACCTCAAGACCTCCATGTTCTCTACCCTGTTTCCTCTCGCCTGCTTCGCCTTCTCCGCCAAAAGTCGTCCCTACACGTCAGATTCGCTGCCATTTCCTCTGTTGTCATCACCGACATTATCCAGTCTCCGGCGATCTGTTTCCTAATCATGAAGTGGTTCTGCTGGTCGCTAGCGTCAGAAGCATAGATTTGCTTCTCCATTACTTTCCATGCAAAGGCAGCTCCTTTATAGGTGGCGAGCTTCGCAATCCACTCTGGCATGTCTTCTACGGCTTTTGTTTCGCCTGCGGTGGTTACTAGTTTAGGAAGAGGAAGGGCGGAGGACAGCTTCAAAATCAGATCGAGTGTTTCCAAATACTCTGTTTTAGAAGTATCAGACGATAGCAGAGAGAAAGAGAAGGAACAGAGAGAATGAGGAGCCATTGTTTGATCAAGTTGGTGAATTAAATGGGTTTGGAGTTGATTTTATAGACATATTCAGGTGGGCTTTGCTTTCCTATAATAAGTATAGCTTTCTATTTCTATTTTAAAGATCTGAGTGAATCTGAGTTTCGGATTTATGGACTGCTGCATACTGTATTTTTGGAAATAAAATATTACTTCTTTGATTTTTTTTTTTAAATGGTAGTTGAGGTATATATAATTTTACATATATCAAGGCGTCATTTTACAGATTAAAAAATGGAAAATGTTATTTTTCCTCACGTTTTATTTATTCTGAGGCAATTCATGATCAGAGAAAATAGGAAATAAAATCAAATCGAAATACTTTTAAAGCAAAATGGCATAATTTATTTTCTGGCATTTAACTGTTATTTTAGTGTTATTCACTAGTCGTATAATTTTGTTAATATCATTGTAGAGTTATGCCAAGTAAAATATTCATTGAATATGGGGAAGGTTTTTTACGTTACAATCATTTTACAATATCTACTTCCAAAATTCTCTCTCCGACCAAGAAGCTCTTCAAACTTTGATATAGGGGTGTAAACTAACCTAGCTTGAGAGAGCTTGGTATTTGTTCATGTTCGGCTCCTTAAAATTTTTTTTGTTTGAAATATGCTCGTGTTCATTAACAACTCGTCAACATTATGTTCGTGTTCAGCTCGAGAATTTATTCATGTTCGTTAACAGCTCGTGTTCGGCTCGAATTGGCTCATTAAGAAAATTTTATTTTATTATTAATACCCAACATCGATTGTTAGTTTTAGATTTTAAGATGAAAGGTTGTAAGAGAAAAAATAAACCAAATTATTATCCTAAAATTAGATGGGGACACTTAAAGAATACAAATAAAAATATTTTTAAGAGCAAGCTATAACATATTAGAATTTGGGATGTTCATAAGGAAGCTAATGTTATGTGAGAAAAAATAACAAGTGAAATTAAGTAAGCTGCTAAAGATGTCGTGAGAATCAAAAGAAAAGCTTCTTTTAATAAGAATAGTTGGTGGTGGAGTCGAGTTGAAAAGAAAAGATAAGAAATAAGAAGATTGTTATAAAACTTGGTTTAGATGTAAAACTGGAGAATTGGGAAAGATATAAAGTGGCCTGTAGTGATTCTAAGAAAGCAATATATGATGCAAAAAATTTAGCTTTAAATGATTTATACAATAGATTAGTATCAAAGAAGGTGAAAGATATATGTATAAGTTAGCTAACCAAATAGATAAGAGAAGTAAATACATAGTTCAAGTGAGGTGTATTAAGGATGAAAATAATAAAGTGCTTTTCTTAGAAAAGGATATTGAAAATAGGTGGATGAGATATTTTGATAAACTTTTCAATGAAGGATCTGTAAGTACGATTGATTTTAACAACTTTAATACCCTTAACAAAATAGAATTTCATTTTATCGTATTAGTAATGAAATTAGAGAATCTTTAAAGGAAATGAAGTGTGAAAAAACAGTAGGACCTGATAATATTCCAATGGAAGTATGGAAATGTTTAGGAGATCAAGGAATTTCTTAGCTTACAAATCTTTTTAATGTTATTTTAAAGAATAAAAAGATATCAGATGAGTGGAGAAAGAGTTTGTTGGTTCTTATATTTAAGAATAAAGGTGATGCACAAGAGTGTACAAATTATATAGGAATTAAGTTAATGTGCCATACATTAAAATTATGGGAGAGAGTAATTGAGCATAGGTTACAATGTGATACAAAAGTTTCTCACAATCAATTTTGTTTTATGTCAGGTAGATCTACTATGGATGTTATACATTTGTTAAGAGGTTTGATGGAGAAGTATAGAGAAAGTAAGGAAGATCTACATATGATATTTATTGATTTAGAGAAAGCTTATGATAAAGTTTCAAGAGATGTTCTTTAGAGAATGCTAGAACAGAACGGAGTTAATATTGGTTATATTCAAGTCATTAAGGATATGTATACTAGAGCTGTTACTTGTGTCCAAACACAAGGAGGATTGACAAAATATTTTCCTATTTCAGTTGGATTACATCAAGGATCGGCTTTAAGCCCTTATCTTTTTTACTTTAATTATGGATGTTCTTACTAGGCATTTACAAGAAGATGTACCTTGGTGCATGCTTTTTGCTGATGACATTCTTCTTGTTAATAAGACTAGAGAGGGAGTCCAACATAAACTTGAATTATGAAGGCAAACTTTAGAGTCTAAAGGTTTTCATTTAAGTAGATCTAAAATTGAATATATGGAGTGTAATTTTAGTTGTAGAAGTTCTAATCGTAGTATTGTGACATTAGGTGAACAAGTCATTAATAAGAGTGAGTGATTAAGATATTTAGGCTCTATTGTTCAAAATGATGGTGAAATAGATGGAGATGTTATATTAATATAATTCAAGTTGGATAGTTGAAGTGGAGGAATGCATCTGGCTTATTATGTGATATAAAAGTTCCAATTAAACTTAAGAGCAAATTTAATAAGATGGTAGTAAGACCTGCAGTGACTTATGGTGCAGAATGTTGGCCAATAAAAGAGAAGCATAAGAGTAAGTTAAGTGTTACAGAGATGAGGATGCTTAGGTGGATGAGTGGTTTTACTCTTAGAGATAGAATGCAAAATGAGTATGTTCGGGAAAAAGTTGGAGTAGCTCCTGTGGTAGATAAGATTAGGGAGAGTAGCCTTAGATGGTTTGACCACATAAAGCGTCAATCGTCCGATGACCCGATTAGAAGAGTAGATGCATTAGATTTGTCTTATGTTAAGAAAGGTAGAGGTAGACCTAAAAATACTTGGCTAAGATGTATAAAAAATGATCTTAGTATACTTGAATTAAATGAGAATTTAACACATAATAAGACATAATGGAGACGAAGGATTCATGTAGCCAACCCCACCTAGTGGGATTAAGGCTTGTTGTTGTTGTTGTATTAATATTTAAAAATATTAAATTTAATAAAAAACTTTACTACCAATATACTGCTTTGCAGTTATTCATAAATTGTGGACTAACAATAAAAAAAAATCTCATAAAAATAATTTTATTGCAAATAAAATTACATAATGCAAAATTATATTTGAATATGATGTAGTAACATAATTTATTTATTTAAGTATAAATTTAAAATTAATTATAAAGTACAAATAAATTAACAAATGAGTACAATCTAATTATACATTTATAACAAACAAAATAAACCTTTAACATCTTTCAATCCACAAAATAATTTTGGCAGATTTGGCTTGATTATTCACTCTTCAGAAATCACCAATTTGTTACATACAATATACTCTTTATACCTCTTGCTACACCATATAAACAAAACCTAAAAAATTATGTTATATAATTATTAAGTGAGCTTAATTTGAAATTTTATATCAGCTAATTCATGATATTGTCATAGCTTGATGAGTGCTTAAAATTAAAGAAATCATAATTTCAAATTATCCACCACAAACAAATTAGACTCTAGATAACAAAATACCGCAAAATAATAAATAAAATCAGAACTACATGAAGCAAAAAAGAAATGAAAAAGATTAGACAAAACAAGAAAGATAAACAACCATATTATACCTTGGAAAAAATATAACATCACAACCCATTGAAAAACCAATAAATCCAACATATTCAGTACAAAACAAAGTGTATTATTGATAAATTAAATACCAAAATATAATAAAATATCAAATAAAATGAAAAATGCAGTAAAAAAATTGAAATAGATCAAACTAAACAAGATATATAAGCAACAATTTTATCAAGCTAAGTTGCATCTCATATTAAAAAAAATTTAACATCATAGCTCTTTAAAAATCATAAATCTAAGAAATCCAACATAAAGCCAAGTATAGTATTAATAAACTAATGACAAAAATACAATAAAATAGTAAATAAAATAAAATTTGCAGTCAAAAAATAATTGAAATAAACTCAACTATACAATATATATAAGCAGTCATTTTGTCAAGCTAAGTTCAATCTCATATTAAAAAAGGTTTAACATCATAGCCCTTTAAAAACTATAAATCTAAGTAATTCAACATAAAACCAAGTGCATTATTGATAAACAAATGACCAAAATACAATAAAACAGTAAATAAAATGAAAGCTGCTTTAATCAAAAATAAAATATATACACCCAAAACTTCATTAATCATGTAAGACAAACTCAAAAATAAATTTATACAGAAAGATATACCTTAATGTTGTCATAATAGTGTAGCCCAGTTATATAAATAGTATCGAATGGTCTTCATGGTCGAAGAATCTGGAGAGAACAACAAGTTTATATCTCAAAATAAGCGTAAGTTATTATTACTTATTAGGCTGTATCATGGAGAATTTGATTTCTTTCCAATAAAGCAATAACCTGTTAATTTATAAAGTGACTGAAATTTAAAGGCATTGTGTGTATATATTTCATATGGAGATTCTTCATCATGGCTAAAAAAAGGAGAAAATAGCAAGTAGATTGATCTCAAAATAATGGCAAAGGCATCCAAAAAATATTAAGCAGCAAAACAAGCCAACTAATATTGATGGCTACTTTAATTCTTAAATGGGCTCAGTTTAAAATTTTATATCAACTAATCAATAATGCCATCATAGCTTGATGGCTGCTTAAATTCTTAAAAAACCCATAAATCCAACTTATTCAGCACAAAACCAAGTGTGGTATTGTTGAAATAGACCCATCTAAATAAGATATATAATTAAAAGGTTTAACTCACAACCATTTAAAAACAATAAATCTAAGCAATCCAGCATAAAATCAAGTGTAGTATTAAAAAACTAACGACCAGAATATAATAAAATAGCAAATAAAATGAAAGATGCATCAATCAAAAATGAAATATAAACAACCAGAACTTTATTAATCATGTAAATGGGCTCAGTTTAAAATTTTATATCAGCTAATCAATGACGCCGTCTTAGCTTGATAGTTGGTTAAATTCTTAAAGAACCCATAAATCTAATTTATTCAGAGTGTAGTATTGTTAAAGTAAAGACCAAGAGTGGTATTAATAAACTAAGCATCCATTTTATCAAAGCGAAGTTGCAACTCATATTAAAAAAAGTTTAACATCACAACCCTTTAAAAACCATAAATATAGGCAATCTAACATAAAATCAAGTGTAGTATCGATATATAAAATAAAAGCTACTTCAATCAAAAATGAAATATACATACACCTAGAACATCATTAATCATGTAATTGGGCTCAGTTTGGAATTTTATATCAGCTAATCAATGATACTATCATAGCTTGATAGCTGCTTAAATTTTTTTTAAAAACTCATAAATTTAACTTATTCAATACAAAACCAAGTGTAGTATTATTAAGTAAAGACCAAGTGTAGTATTGATAAACTAAATAGCCATTTTATCAAACTAAGTTGCAACTCATATTAAAAAATATTTAACATCACGACCCTTTAAAAACTTTAAATCTAAGCAATCCAGCATAAAACCAAGTGTAGTATTTATAAACTAAGGACAAATATATAATAAAATAGAAAATAAAATGAAAACTACATCAATCATGTAAGATATTAGAATGCAAAAAAACAAGTATTAATTTCAATTTAAAGTAGCAAGGAGAACCCAACCACCAAGGCTATAAAAGTCTAAAATGGAAGGCATTACATAGTAACAGCCAATAAAACAAAGTATTAATAACCCAAATACACTTAATTGCATATATATTGTTCCTCCGTCCTCTCCGTAGCTTTAATATTCAGGGAGATCCACAAGCAAATTTTCTCCATCCATGTTCTCTTGCTATAACAAATGGTTATCCATTAGATTGACATATGAAAAAGTGAAGAGAAAAATTATAATTATAAAAAATAAATAAGGATGAAACTGATTTTTTCTAAAGGATTCTTAATATTTCTTTGAGAATCTCTGATCTTACTAGCTATACAAACAAGTGCATTAATATTTTTTTGTAGATAAAGAGCTTATATAATCATCCAAAACTCTACCGTGAGCACTAAAAGTAGATTCAAATGCAACCGTTGTTATGGGAATTGTCAAGATATTCTTAGCCACTTTGGATAAATATGAATATTTTAGAGTATTCATCCTCCACCAATCAAGAACATCAAATTATTCTATGCTGCATAGATATAAACCCTCTTCCAATTATATTTGCAAATCTAATTTTGGAGGCTGAATGAAACCAGATGCTACAATAAAATCAATAAAACCTAACATACAATCAAAAGAAGATGAAAATGATGGCTCCATTTGTAGCTGTGAGGACTCATTAGCAGTTATTGAAGCTGAACTACAAATAGAAATATCAAAAATGTATTGATTATAAATCTCCAAAATAACTGCTTTAACTTCTTTAATTTTGAATTATATCTCAGAAGATGAGTATATCTTTGGAAATATAAAATTTATGAACTTCATCTTTAAGTGGATCTAACACATCTCATACATAAGCAAATTGCATTCTCCCAATATTTGTCAAAATTAATTTTCATTGCATTTGTCATTTCTTTAATATATTCAATTGATCAATTACATTCCTCCATCAACAACTTTTTAACATGCATAACGGTAGAAAAATATTTGTAGTAGGATAAGTTGAACCATAAATCATTTTTGTAATATTATGAAAAATAATAAAAAACTTCTTAATTACCTCATACCTTCGCCAATCAAAATCAAATTTCAACCACTTGTAATTACTATCTCAGGCTGCATAATGGTAGAATACACTACAAAAAATAAAGACAAATTCAAGCATAATGTATAATTCCATTGTGTCAGAACATCAATAGATAAACTCTTTGAAGTAGAAATCCTTAATTGCTTCGCCACCACAATAAACATATATAATCTAGCTGGATACTTTTTAAGATATTTTATTGACTCCCTGATTTGATAAATGATATCCTAAATCTTCTTTAAACCATCTTTAACCATTATATTCAAGATGTAAGCACAACATCTCATATGAAAGAAATAACTCTTAAAATGTAACTTACCTCTTGACTGAAAATTAGATTTGGGAGCATTAGTGGCAACATCATTGTTACTAGCATCATCCAATGTAATTGTAAAAACTTTATCCTGTAGATTCCACTCCAACAAGCATTCACATATGACATCAAAAATAAAAGTACCCTTGTAAGGTGGTTCAAGCACAAAGAAACTAATAATTCCCTTGTGTAATTCCCAAGACTTATCAATATAATGAATTCCTAAGTACATATACCCCACTATTTGATTGAAAGTCCAACAATCAGATGTTAATGAGACAATATGTATGCTTTTAAGATATTCCCTCAGCTTTTCTTTTTCTACTTTGTAAACTTTCATGCAATCATTTTTATAGTATTTCTATAAACTCTTTCATAGTTATGATTTAAGACCTTCAACAAAATATTGAATCATGTATGCTTAACCATCATAAATGGGTACTTATATACAATTATCATTTTTTCTATTATTTTTTTAACATGAAGATGATCATAATTCTTTGGATCAGCAAAAATAAAAATCTCAATTTCTGAACTAGCCTCAGAAGGCATAAAATTTAACAATTTTTTTGTCTATTATCCAGCCACAACTTATTTGTTTTTAGCTTTGATCTTATCACACTCCCTAACATGTCTGAGAATTTGTGAAGTGGTGTCAATCTTGGATTTATGAAATTTTCTACAACAACATATGCATTATAAATAAGAGGCATTGACATCTTTCAAAGTTGAAACAGTTTCAATAAAGTACTCCCAAACTGTAGACTTCATTTTCCTAGTCTTCTTAGGAGGGATTCCTCCAATATTAGTATCAAATGTAAGTGCTTTTGAACAACTAAGTTGTAAAGAAAGATTAGGATTCTCATTAGTATTTCTATTCTCTATAACAATCTTGTTACCATATGATGCATTTTGAGATAGATCAAAATTTGGCATGGTAGTAGACATTATTGAAAAAAAATATGTCAAAACTAAAGATACAATCCATATACTTGAAATAAGAATATTGGTACATTTTATTGATATAACACATATAGAAATAGAACACTAGACTATAATTGTGTAATTAATTTGAATATATAGAAATAGGTTAACCACTAATACAATCATGTATAATATAATGGTAACACTTTTTTGATAAGCAAATAGGAGATCCAAATTAAACTACATGAACATGATATTTATGATATTTATGATAAAACAATAAGTATTCACAAGACATCATTAATAAATTTGACATTTTAAGCATAAAAGTCAACTTAAACATAAAACATGAAGCTTGTCTTTCTTGATTCCAGCAAAGCAAAATAGAATTAAATGTGGAGAGATTTAGAAAACAACTGCCCTAGATACCAACAATGGTATTCATAGTTGACACCTTATTAATATAAAATAGAGATGATATGAGAAATTGAATTGAATGCCAAGAACATTTTCAAAGATGTTCAAAATATTATTAAATAAGTTAGTTTTTACTATAATTATTATTTTATTTGTTATTTTATTATATTTTGATATTTACTTTATCAATACTACACTTGGTTTTGTGCTGAATAAGTTAGATTTATGGGGTTTTTAAGAATTTAAGCAACCATCAAGCTATGACAGCATCATTGATTAGCCGATATAAAATTCCAAACTGTGCCCATTTAAGAATTAAAGCAGCCATCAATGTTAGTGAGTTTGTTTTACTGCTTAATATTTTTTTGGCTGCCTTTACTATTATTTTGAGATCAATCTACTTATTATTTTCTTCTATTTTTTAGCCGTGTAGAAGAATCTCCACGAATATATACACACCATGCCTTCAAATTTCAATCACTTTATAAATTAGCAAGTTTTCTTCATTGGAAAGAAATCAAATTCTCCATGATACGATAATAACTACTTATAGTTATTTTGAGATATATTACTACTTCTCTCCATATTCTTCATTCATGAGGACCATTTGATAATGTTTATATAGCAATTTACACCATTATGAATACATTAAGAGTTATGATTTTTAAAATGATGTTAAACCTTTCATAATATGAGATGTAACTTAGCTTGATAAGATGGTTGTTTATATATCTTATTTTAGTGAGCCTGTTTCAATTATTTTTTTTACTGTAATTTCCATTTTATTTGCTATTTAATTTATCAGTACTACACTTAGTTTTATGTTGGATATGCATGTATAAGTGTACAACTTAGAGAAAAGAGATAATGTAAGATGGTGATGGTATGACTGATTTGAAATAAGTGAGAATTTAATAAGACATATCCAGCTAAGAAGAAAGCAACAAGAAAAAAGATGTATGATACAAAGACCAATCAATGAAACCAAAGCCTTAGAGGCTCAAAGATCAAATAGATATAGATAATAAACCCTAAACACCAAATTTTGATGATGAAACTGCATAAAAAGACCTCCAAACAATTAACTAACCATGCTACTTTCTTCAAATTAATACCAGTAAGCATTCCATGCTTGATTTCCAGTATAACACAGTCAATCAGTCACTAAGTCACCATCATACCATCATAACATAGTTAGATAATACAATGTCATCATGTCATTGAATACAAAAAATAAAACTAAATACAAATTAAGAATTTATAACACTATATGCTACCCTAAATTAGAACTTGCTTTCACAACAATTTCAAAAAGCCTGCAGAAAATAAAGCATCAAGTATCTCAATAGCATAAGGTGGAGAAAGATACTAAAGATATCATGCTCTTTTTTAACATCTTTATTTACATATTAAATACCAAAATCCACAAGCTCTAGAAGTAAGGAAATTTCAAAAACCTTCTATGGAGATTCACAAACATTTACATAAAAGCAGGCTTTGGTATCTGCTGACCTAACTTTTGGAGTGAGCTCTCAACTTCTCCATCTTAGACATAAGGACTCCTCTAAACATTAAGAACTCCTTAGTCTTAAGACACTTCTAGTGATTAAGTGAACACTTAACTTATCCCTAGAGACTTAGAAGAGTTAGCCATAGGAATAGGTTATGCCTTAAGGGTATTAGGAGGACTTGCCTACCTTACCTTATAGCTCAAACCCAATCCTTGCTTCCTTCTTTCAAACTAAACCTCAAATCAAAATCTTAAAATCCATTCCAACTAAGTTGATTTTCTCAAATCATGAATCAATTGCAAATAATTAAAACTCATGATCAATTCCAAATCCAAAACCTTTCCTAAGCCCTTTTGATTTCTTCTTATGGACTTAGCTCAAATCAATTCCAAATCACTCCAAATTCAAAGCATTTTCTAATAACCCATTTATATTCTCATTTATATTCATGAATATAAATGAAATATAAATTCAAATACCCAAAACTAAATTCAAAACTCAAATCGAAGTCTAACCAAAATCCAACTTATACTCTTTCAAGTAAAATCCTTGGTCTTAGCTCAAATCAAATCCAAATCACTCCAAATTCAAAAGATTTTCTTATAACTCATTTATATTCACAAATATAAATGAAATATAAATTCAAATAATCAAAACTAAATTCAAAACTCAAATCAAAATCTAACTTAAATCCAACTTATACTCTTTCAAGTCAAATCCTTGAACTTAGCCAAATCATTCTCAAATCAATCCAAATCTTTGGATTTTCTCTTCAAACAATCATTCCTTCGATCACATGTCCAAATATAAACATAAACTACAATCACCAAACCAAAATCAAACTAACCCAAGTTAAACCACCAGTGATAGCCAAAATAGAGGTAAGTGAAAATACAACTCATCCAATTCTCCACCAAACCTAAATTAATCTTGCAAGCACCATCAAGGGACCTTATCAAGCTCAATCAAGTTGTTTCCTAAGTTACCAAACCACGGGAGGACTTTGATCAAAGCTAACTGCCATTGAAGGAGAGCTTGATCAACCAATCCATCCACTTAAAATCAAGGGTTGATACCTTCAATAGAGCTTTGTCTCTACTAGATGAAGCTACCTCCTCGTTGGAAACACATTGATAGCCCTGAGGTATTACTCAAAATCGATCTTAGGATAAAAATTGCTTGGTCATTTATGAAGGAAATTATAATCTCATTAGATCTTGACCATTGGATACTTTGCTAGTGCCTCCTCGAAGGTGTGGGGTGAGTTTGAACTCCATCCGAGCTCGGGTGACCTCGGATCGAGCGACGATCGACAAATGACATCCGTCTCTCACCGCTCGGGAGGAGATAGAACACACAACGTCCATTCCGTGTGACTAGAACAGACGATTATGAGTAAATCAAGATAGATCTCTCTTTAATTTAAGCATAAATTGTGAGATTAATCATAGCCATCTGATCTTAGATCGGATGGCCCTTGAAAGCGGCGTCATTGGGTTGACTCAGCGTGGATGTGATAATTTAAATATCCTATCCTCTGCCAAGCGTAAGCGTATGGACGGGATTAAAGGGTTAATTAGCTCTAATAAATTTATTTTAGTGCAAAAACTTTCAAAATTCATAATTAATTATAGAAAAATTTTAAAAAAACAAACTCAAGTTCATTTTAAAGATAATTCATTGAGGAATAATATAAAATTGAAATAAATTGATTTTGAATAGTGACTTTCACTCAATTTGGTTTTATTAGAAATATAATTAGGCTAATTACTCCTTAATTACTTGATTATTTCCAAACTTCTTAGGGTTTATTAGTGGGATGACTTCTATCTCCCATAATTTTCTTAGAATTTATTGTTAGACTAATTATGGTAATTTCTTATTTAATCCTTAATCCCTCTCTTAACTAAATGAATGATTAATTGACCTATTAAAAAGTGATAAATTTATTAATTAAGTTTGTTAATCATCATAAAATAATGAATGGACTTAGGAAATAAGATTAGGATTTCTTTTCCAAATCTTTTCCCCTATGTTTATTTCATTTGGATAAAGACTTAATTAATTTGTAAATTGATTAATGATTTAATCACTCCATTAAGTGGCTTAGTTAACTAAACTCAATACTATATTATTCTAGAATTTAATCATCTTAATCTTGGGTAGATTCTTGGGTGTTCAATAACCTAAGAAGAAAATTATAATCAAACTACATGTGTAGGATGGTTATAAAAGTACTTAATTAAATCCTTTGACTTAATTAATCAATAATTGTGAGCCAATTATATTAGGCCCCCTTTTATTTCTTAGGTGCATTGCTGATTTAAATTCCAGGTGGTTGCATATCATATGTTGACTCAGATTTGTTTAGATAATTATGTTAAGGAGGTGTAGGTAAGGCATAATTAATGGATTTAACACATACCTTAACATAAAAATATAAAATCAACCTAATTATTCTAAAATTAAACTAAACTAATTTACAAATTGGGAAATGGGTTAGTATCAACAAACCTTTCTTATATTTTATAAGTAAGTCAAATTCAAAAAATAAAAATTCCTTAAAGAATTTTGATTCACTTTAAATAATCTTATTTTATAATATTATCTTTAAGAATTAATTAGAGTAAATGAAGTCATATGCTTACATCACTTTAATTCTTTCCAAGCATGCTAATTGTTGTTTGCCACATAAAATCGCATTCACCTCTTTTGAAAAATCAATTAAATATGAGTGGCTATTATCACTATTAAACTAAAAAAAATTATTTTTAAAAATTATAAATTAAAGATTATGAGTGAAATGATGCTACTTATAAGTACTTATAAGATTATATGTGATTATAGCATAAGATGTATTTTATGTTATTTTCTCCTCTTCTCTTAACATGGATTTGAATAGGATTTACAAAGTGTGTAGTTCATTTGAAAAGAACACAACACTTACTTAAATCTATTCCTATGCATTTTCATGTTATGACTTAAGACAAATCCTCACATTTACACATGTAAATTATACAACCAAATCAAACATAAATATTTTGTATGATTCTTTATCCATTTATTTCTCTTTATACATCTACATGTATTTAAGAAAAGTGGTATATTAGTCTGGACATCCCGGGGCTGTGAAGCTTTAGGTAGCCCTCAGTAGGTCTTGTACCTTACGCCCCTGGTGTAAAAAATAATGGCATCATACTCACTTATGTCTTTTATACATGTCGATGTGCATTTTGTTATGAAATCCCTCTTTTCTACATAATAAAGACATGTATTTCATACAATATCCAAATTTTCAAATCATATCTCTTAGCATTCATCATCAAGGTGTGCTAAAATTTGCATTGCATGTATAGGTATGCTTAGGATTATTCATATGCTTACATGGTGGAAAAAACTAAATGGTTGTATGTTATGTGATAGTAATTCACCTTAAGTTATCCTAAGATGACTTTCTTATTGAATAGGTCTATTTAGAGAAAATATAAACATAGGGTTAATTAAAACACATAAAACATTCATTAAAGAAAAAAAATTCATTAATGATTCTACCTTAGAAATTACTTAAGGTAGGGATGAAAGAGAAGTTCTCTTCTCTTTCTTTTTCTTTACAAAATTTAGTAACTAAATATAGGTTCATCATTTAAATCAAATCATCAAATAAAATTAATGGATCAACTAAATCACTTAAAATGAAACCACCCTCTAAATTGAATCCTTCACACTTAAAAAATTTCAACTCTAAAGCCTAGCTAAGACATGCCGCACAAGCCTTAAATGACACACACATTAGGTTAAGTCAACATTTCTAGCTCTATGTTGGGCGGTGCATGGGTTTATGCCTGATTTTATTTTGTGATGTATAAGTTTTAGACTAGCTATTATGGTGCATGTCCATAGACTAGATGTTAGGCCGATATTAGCCTAATCATATCTTCTATAGGAGATTGTGCTTAAGGGGAGCTGTAATAAAAATATAAAAAAAATTTTGCTGTGAAGGTTGCTTATACCCCTAAGCATAATCCAAAATAGGATAGGTGGACTTGGTTACCCATGTGTGAAGTGCTAAGTCCAAATTATTCATATAACTGCTTTGGTTGTGTGGTATGTTTAGCTAATCTCTTTTGCAAGATTTATCTTTCCCTTCTGATGTAAATTTTGCAATTAAAATTTGGAATAAATGTTATGGGAGAATTAAGATGAATATTGGTTATAAGACCATGTCTTATATACCATATGAACCCTTGGAGCAAACTACATCCTAAGTCAAGCCAAGAGAAAGGAATAAATGAAGAAATGAAGAAATGAAGAAATGAAGAGTGAAGATCCCCATAACATGAATTCATTTTAATTGTAATTATTCATGTGTAATATGGGTTGTATAAGGGTAGAGCTCGGCTACCCATTCTTCTTTTCGGGTTTGTGCAGTGGAGCTTGACCACATTAGCCTCTTATTCTTTTACGTTGATTTCATAAATTCATTGATATTTTATTTATGATTATGCAATTAGGATGGCATGATCTTTCTAATTTCTTTATTGTTTGATGAATGGCCTGGATGCAATTAGCCTCTTAGAGAAAAATAATTTTCTATCTAATTAATCAACTAAAAATTAAATTAAATAACTCATAACCTCACCTAAAGCCTAGGACATAAATCAAGATAATAAAATATTTAGCAACCCCTTAGTTGGATATTGTATGTCACATCATGTATTAAATCATATTATTTCTCTCTTGCTAATGAAGGACTTCCACCTTTGCTAGAGAAAATGACTTAACCTTTGAGAGACATGTTGAAAACACACCTCCTTATTTTTGATTTGGCCCATAATCAATTTCTCATGCATTAGGCATATAAAATCCCATAGCCCGTGTCAAGTAAAAATGTCCAAAAATTAAAATAAAGTTTAACAAATTTTGCATTAGATTTAGATCATTATTCATTCCCTTCATGATCTAGTTCATTAGAGAGTGTGTTTAAGGACTTAGTCTCCCTTCTAAATAAACAATAGCCTAGCTATAATGCAAAGCATAAGACTTTTCTACATGTATTTAACATTATAGGAGGAGTTAGTTGGCGGCCACCCGCAAGCGGTTGAAAGTCTAACAGTCGGGTGGTTTATTCTCTCTTAAGGAGATAAATTATATACCCAATTTTGCCTTATATTTAGGTCGTGTTTTGGCCCTCGTCAAAGTTCCCTAGATTTAGAATCTAAGATTGTTGTTTTTCTTTGCTAACTACAAGCATAAATTCTCACCTCTTAGGCATTTTCATGATCTCGTGTTATAAAATTGTAAGCTCTATATCTCTATTAAAAATTCAACTCAAACATATAATCCTCTTCAAATTTCAATAATATAAAGCCCAAACATAGGATAATTTAGGATGCTCACTATTTTTCCTAGTATCATGAATATCTCCTACTCATCTCCCATTGATTCCAACAATAACTTTCTCTATCTGATCAATCCCACTTGATTTTCCAAAAATAACCAATTTGTTGATAGTCCTATCTTTGAAATCTTTGGAGACAACAATCATTTACCTTAATCAAGAGTATTCTTAAGGAATTTTATTCTTTAAGATGTAATTAACTATGGGGGCTTGCCTCTATATGGAACTTAACAAACCCAATTTAACTAATCCCTATGTTACTTTTTCATGTAAAGTTGGGGAAAGATCTCTGGAATATTCAAAGACCTATTGTCCTTAGGAGTCCTTTAGGTGATTAGGCTCATTGTAGGATGGTGACTTCTATCTCTCGAGATAGTACATCATTCTTCAATGTCGCACTCGACCACCCTAATGAGTACATCTGCAGATCTACGTGGTGTCCCAACAAACATATATTTTTTAAATTCACCAATTTGAAAAAAAAAATAACAGCACAATACCCTACAAGGAATAAGCACATCAAGTATTTTAGTACCATGAAATAGCAATATATAATAAATTCATCAAGCTATGTTTCTCACATTTTCAATCTACAAATCAAACAACAAAACCCTCAAATCGTAGAAGTAATTAAATTTTGAGAAGCCTACAGTGAATAAGCACTTCAAGCATTTCAATGCCATAAGATAGCAATATATAATAAATGCATCAAGCTTTGTTTCTCACATTTTAAATTTAAATCAAACAACAAAACCCATAAGGTAGAAGTATTGAATTTTCAAAAAAGTTTCCTTGATGTCTTGATGATTCAAAAATTAGAACCCTAAATTAGATATTTTAAAAATGTCAAACATAATAAACAAACCAATATCTGGATGCACACTACCAACTATAAATCAAACACCAAATCCATAAACCCTAAAAGTTTTAAGAGCATTTTTTCTTTTATCAGGAAACTGATGTAATCACTAATTGCAGGAGAAGGGTGAAGAGAATCTATAAAAATATATAGATTATGAGAAAAACTACACATGATTACTAGAAATCTATAGATTAAGAGAAATATATAGGAAATAGAAGTATCAGTAAATCACATATTATTTACTTCACAGATCAAAAAGAAAAACTAAAAATTAAACAAAAATCTATAGATTATTACTTTATGATTGAGAAGGGTGAAGAGAATGATGCTACATGCAAAGTCGACCGAGTCCGAAGTGGAAGTCTAATAAAAAAAGAAAGTAATGGCCGATACCAAACCATAGAAAACCATAAATCGTGTTCGAAGGTTCAACTCTGGTTATAGATAGCAGCATTGCAACTCACAAGACTCACAACTCTCAGTCCTAGAATGTCAGAAGAGTAGAAAGTACGGACTTAGAGGATTAGGGCAAATGAAGCTAAATTGATCAAGTGTTTGAGTTAGGATTCATGCGTCATGAGGAAAGCCCTATATATATATGTATGGTTTATAAGTGTTTAAATCTTAGCTATAATCAAAAATCTAATCGTTATGATATTATCATAATAAAAAAATTCCTAAAAATTTATTATAATATATTTTAACTCATTTGATTTAAAATTTTTTTAACTAATCTAATTATTAAAATAAATATGTATGTTTAAAATATTTAATATATAACTTATATTTTAAATGAAATTTATATGATTAATTATAATTATTTATTTATTTAGAGCTAAATCGAAACAAACACGTCAAACAAAGGATTTCGGCTTATAAATCGAGAAAATATTTCTTGTTAAACTCGCTCAATTAACAAACGAGCCGAACATGAACTGTTCACAAACAATGAGCTTTTTTGACAGCCCTACTTTTATATACTATATTATCTTACTCTTTTATATTTATAAATTAATCATCTTTAATTTTAATTTTTAAATTGACATTTAAATATTAAAATTCATAACAAAAGCCTAACTCATATTTTAATTTTTATAAAATTCTCAATGATTTGATCATGACTCACTCAAATTTATAGGTCCAATAGTTCAAAAAAAAATGCAGAGGATAATTAAATTGTAAATACATAGATATTAAATGATTGATTTATAAAAATTTCTAATTAAAATTAAAAATAATTTGAAATTAATTTAAAATTAAACTCGACTTAAACTATTGTTAAACTTAACTTTGAAATTGACATTACAAAATAATGATATTTCTATAGTTACAAATTAATGCTATTTTGGAGTATTTTCACTATATTTTAACCTAATCAATGTCAGATTTTAGCATAATTAAAGTTCCTATTTAAGTTGAAATCATTTATGATTGTTTTTTTGATGTTAATTTCTTGAAAGCTTCATTTTAGAAACTTGTTCAAAATGATTGTTTACTTATTTAAAATGACTATTTAAAATGATTAAACTCAAGGTCATGGTCATTTAAAATGATTGTTTACTTATGACTATCTTACAAGCAAGGTCATGGTCATTTATGATCAAACTCAACCATCTCATCAGATATAATAAATGAGGGTGCAAATCACTTCATCAAAAGTGTCATACAAAATATATTTGATATGCATTGATCTTGGGATCATCACAAGTGCTCAAAATAGAATAAAGACAGAGACGTGGTGTCACCTTAGCGATTGAGCTCACCAACTCTAGAATAAGAAAGTCGAATTGTCAACCTAACAAATGATAAATCATATCTTAACAAAATAATGCATTAATTACATGATATGAAAGTACCAGCATGGCTTATTAGTGATTGAGCTTATCATCCTCATAATAGAATGTTGACTTGCCAATCACTTGAGGATTCTAATTGACAAATGATAAAACTTTTCCAAATAATGCATCAATCAAATCAATCTAGAAGGACCATGATAATGGTCAATAAGATATTTGAGTTCCAAACCCATTTTTACTTGAACATAATATTTTAAATAAAATTAGGTATCCCTAATAATAGTTGAGCCGATTTTTCATTCTAATATGCGAGTAAAGTAAGAAATTGAGATACCACAAAATATCATCCAATGATACATACAAACAACAAATTACCCCAAAATATCACACATTACCTATTTGCCAACTCACTTTTAAATGTCTTAGATGGATTGTTGCTATCAGCATAAGTGAATGTTCCTATAGGTTTTTAGCTTATTTCTACATTGCTCATGCCCAACTCTTTTGTTATGTTGTGAGGAATGATGGCTTAATGTAAGAAGTGTCGATTGGGTTGACAAATTGGTGTTCTTGTTCACAAGTCCTTATGATGAATGACTTGATGGAGGGTTTATTTGGGATAGCTTTTTATTATATTTTTGGGACTATTATTTCATTAACGTTTGACAACTACATGTTGCTTTCTAGATGTTATGTGGTGGAAAGTTATTTTTAACAATCATCTACTATTGTGTGGTAGCATTAAAAAAATTGTTATTTGATACCCATAATAATTTTTTAAATGTTGCTATTTTTACAACTTCACAATCATCTTTACAAAAAGATATCCTGGCCCCAAATGGACTTAGAGTTTGTGAAGAATTGGTGGGAGCAATACTTTCACATTTAGTTAAAGATAGGGTGGGCATTGTTAACCAAGCCCTCAAATAATATCAAAGTGGAGGTGGATGCAAAGAATGTTCCCACCTCTTTGAAGGGATTTCTCACACAAATAAGGGGCAAGTTTGTACTTGTTCCAGAAAGTTTTTTTGCATGTGGACCACAAGCTATTACATATATTGGATGATAAGATAAGACAAGAATTTTCCTTTGAAGAGAGGGCAATCTCCTCGTGAATGAGATAAAGAAGATTAGTTAGAGTCAACATTCTCTCATCCGAAGTTATTTCAATGGGTGATGGCAATAATATCATGTCATCATTCAAGCAACCCCACACCTAGCATGTCAACAAGAGCTCCACCCCACCTTTAGAAGTGTAGGTTGATGTGAGATGTGGCCTCCAATGATGTCGAATGATTACTGTTAGTTGCTCTAATGGAGCTTTTAGCTTTGGGAGTCCCATTTATGTCTTAACTGGAAACATTGAAAATCACATTTATGTGTTTGTTGAGATGTTCAATTGGTTGAAGATTGACTTTAATGCTATGAAAACATGGGGAAGACATACACAAAACCTTCCCCTTTGACTAGACATAAACATTGCCATAATGATTGTTACCAATATCATTGTGTTGAGTACCCTTGATATTGATCGAGAGTGCCAATGAGACAAGATCATTGAGAAGGTGAAGGATGAAAAGCAGCAAATAAATGCGATTGAGAAAATAGCAAATGGATATCTTGAGTGGATAATCTTTGTGGGCTCCGAAAATTCGTCATTGACCTTTCGCAGATGAAGGGAATAGTTAAAATGTCGGTCAAATTTTCAGAATGTAGATGGAATAGTAGATAAGATACAACCCGTAGATTTAGCTCTCATTTTATGACTTTAAATATAGTTCCAGGTTTCCTATAAGCTTAAGCACTTATAATTAATTACCCTTCCCAGTACTGAGAGAGTATTTTCAATTAAGGCTTGTCAATGAATCATTAAATACCAAGTATATAATAGTAGTGAGTGATGTTTAAAAATTATAAGATTTATTATTTTAATTTAAAGCTTTTTGTTTAGGGGAACGATGATGCACCCGATCAAGATCTCATGCTTCTATCATGCCAGATTATCGCATCAGGTCCACTTAGTGTGAGAGGTAGCCCAACCCAAAGGATCCTTGTCAATAACTTTGGCGTCAAAAGTGTCTATATGAGTTTGTCTAAGGGGACAAATAGAAGTCAACCTTAACTAACAGAGGGCTTTTTTTACCCAATCAAATACATTCTATAATTCATAGCTAAAAGAGCAAATTCATTGGAGAACATATGGGCTATGACAGTTACCGTGATTTAGTAGTGTCATATCGTGGCGAACCACCCGATCAGAGGGTTCTGGCCATAACAAGCTATTATCTGGTACCATTTGAGGCAAAATCATACAAATAGAGGACATGAGCCACATCCTTACTGACGTAAGATTATTTGGGTGTGAAAATAACTATGCATTTGATTTGAGATTGACTCTTTGTGAGCAAAAATATTTTTAATTTGCCACTCTCGATAAATAATTGCGGAGGGGTGGATGGATTTTACTTTAAATTTAAATAATTAATTTTATTTTATTATATATATAATATTTATTTGAATAATTGATTATTTTATATTTGATTTAGATTTAAGCATGTAATGATTAATCATTTAAACCTTAATAATGACAACCCTTTTTTATATGGCTATTATAGGTTAATAGACCTTATCAACTTTGTCTTTTTTTGTAGAGGATCGAGTCTAAATTTATTTCTTACACACTTATATTTCTCTAAATCTTGTCAGCTCTAGCTTGAGTATATCGGTTTGAGACTTTTATTCTTAGGAGTTTGAACTTGAGAAGTTATGTCAATAGATTTATCTCTTACAATTATATGACAGAATTAACTTCTCAAATTTCATCAAATTGAAATTCATTTTATAATATAATCAAATTTTTAGGTTTTGTTAACCCAAACCCGGTCTTAAGAATTAACCAGGGTGATTCATTACTTCAAAATTTATAGTCCTCCAAACTTTGTCAACTCTAGCTTGAGCATAGAGGATCGTGTTTAAGACTTTCCTATTGAGAGTTTAAACTTCAGAAATTACATTAATAATTATGTTGATATATTTATCTTTTATAATTATATGATAAAATTAACTTCTCATATTTTATTAAGTTAAAAATTTTATAATAACATCATTAGATTTTTAGGTTTTGTTAACCTGGATCATATCTTAAGACCCAACTAGGGTGTAGATATCTATTCAATCATTTTTCACATAGCTTGCATATTTTTTAAGATGTTTGATCTAGTGGATACTTCAACATATATATAGGTAGCTATTATTTAAAAGTGTTGTACGGACATTCAATTGTCTAAGTTGGATTAATTATATTTGGCCTGACATGTGTGTCAAATTGCAAGCATAAGTTCAATTTTGATACCTAAAATTATAAATCAAGTGTAGATCTATTCTATCAAATATGAATTTGACTCTTTCAAATGTTTATTATAAATCAAGTAGAGATTTGTTCTATAAGATATGAGTTGACTCTTTCAACTGCTTGTCATGAGTCAAGTATATATTTATTCTATAAGACAATACATTGTTTTTTTCAAATGTTTGTTATAAATCAAATGTAAGCATCTATTTAGTAAAACAAGGGTTTGATTTTTCCTAAATGCTTAAAATGATTCAAGCATATATCTGTTCTGTAATAAATCAAGGATGCATTTGTTATATAGAGCATGAATTTGATTCTTTCAAGTATTTTCATGAATCAAGTAAGAAATGTTCTAATATGAGCTTAACTCTTTCAAATGTTTATATGAATCAAGTGATTAAGCAAAATATTGCTCTATGAAGTAAGCATGAGACTCATTTCACTTGCATATTAAAGACATTCAAATTGAATATAATGCAATAACCATTTGAATATGCACAATGGGCCAAACTATTAAACCTTTGGAATGTAGCTCAAAACTATGAACTCATGTGAAACTATACTCCTCCACGCACGTCATAAGTCGAGTCAAGCCCACAAGTCTAATTCAACGAACTTCGAAAGTGACAGTGCACAAATTGGGGCTCAAAATGCATTGGATGTCGCCAAAAATAGTCAAAATGACCTCTAATCGATGAAAAAACTTTGATGTTACATTCCAAATTTCAAAATTGATCAAAATATAAATATTGCAAAGTCTAATGATCAATCGATTAAGCGCTCAAGTTATCAAAGTGTCAACACGTATATCAGAGTTAAAAAGCTTCGATGGTGACCAAATGACCCCCGTTTGCAAAATTGATAGCTCCATTAGCTTTGAAACATCAAAATCTATCAAGTAAGACTGTCTGCGCTCAATTCAGAAGAGTTTGTGTAAATGTCAAATAATCAGAAGATACATTGCACAAATCGGGGCTCAAAATGCACTTGACGTCACCGAAAATGGTTGAAATGACCTCCAATCGATGAACGGACTTCGCCATCGCATTCAAAATGTCAAAATTAGTCAGAATTTAAATATTGCATAATTTAATGATCAACCAATCAAGCGCTCGAGTTGTCAATGCGTCTGCACATATATCGAGGTCAGGAGGCACCAACAAGGATCAAATGACCTATGTTCATGAAATTAATGTCATCATTGGCTTTGAAACATTAAAATCTATCAAATAATACTATTTGCACTCAATTTGTACAAGTCTCGTGAATGTCAAGTGGTCGAAGAAAGTGGCGATGCGCATTTTGAGCTGAAATGGATCCAATTCGACACCGAATCGAACTAAATGGCATCTGATTGCAAAATGGATCGCACCATTGCATCCAGAATGTTAAATTTGCTTAGAAATGATATTCATATTATGCAAAGTTAAGTTCAACAAAGATATACATTTTTTAAATTAAGTTCATTTGTGACTTAATCAAATAAAATTTAAATCTGCCAAAAAAAAAAAAAGAAAAGCGAATTTCATTTAATTTCCTCGCTCAACCGATCCCGCCTCTGGCTCCTCACATGCAGATTTGAAGCTTCTTGCTTCAATAGTTTTCTCTCATTTATTCGGTTGAAGAAGCGCAAAGGAGCAACTGTTCCCTCCACTCTTCCCCTTCTTGCATTCCCACATTAAAAAAAAAACCTACTCCTGCACAAAGAAATGGATCTACAAAGTACTCCTTTTACTGTTCAACTAGGTTGTGATGCGAATATCTGCCTACATCTGCTTAGCCAATGCCATCATCAACACTGGAGATGTCGGGGTTACCATTCAATTTGGTAGCTTAAATTTCTCGGCTATCGTAGTTGCAACTCCTAAAGTACTCACCCGTGGTACATTCGTCCGAGGCCATGCTGAAAGGCCTTAAGTTACTGAAGCTCCTACTAGCCATGTGCGCCAACCAGTTCAACAATCAACCCCTATCAAGGAGTTCTCTCAATAGAGAACTTTAATTTTCAAGAGGTTAGGTCAATCTAAAGCTCCCGTGATGAAAAGAATCATCAAGGGACAAACTGTGTCTATAATTTCTCGTGGAACAGCTGCTTCACCGACTGAACTTTTTGTACCTGGAATGTATGATCATTAAGCTTTCTCATCAGGAAGCAAATCAACTTGAAGATAGAGAAGAAGAAGAAATGCTGAGCTGAGAGCTCAGCAGATCCCCTTTGAACGATCAGGAAAATAAGCAATACTACCATCGAAAGCGAGTATTCCTAAACACAATAACTTTGACAATCTAAAGTGGGTAAAGAGGAATAGCTCTACTGGCAAAATAAAGCAATCCTTCTAGAACCAACCACATCAAGCTCCACCACCATAGAGGAGAGAGCCTGAAACATTGTCTGTCATGATACATAAAATTCTCAAAGTAGCCAAGGACAAAGGCCTCATGAAAAGAAGATTTCAGAGGCCTGTGGTGATGGAAAATACCGAGGCTCCACCAAGAAAGTTATCATCTCTTCTGGTAACTAGTCAGCGAGCCCAGTATGCTTCGCATGGTGAGCATCAGAGTGTGACACTTGGACCGCATGTCCAAGAATCCACTACCGAAAGGTCCGACGAAAGGATAAGCAAATATAGAGGCCAAGGCCCCATAATGAAACATTGAGTAATAGAAGAGGTGTGACATCTGATACATATACTCAAAAATCTACCTCAAAATTAACTCATTAAAAGTGGATACCCAAAAGAAAGGATATCACTGATGAAAGATATGATGGTCAACACCGAGGAGAATCCTCTAGGGGATCCCATCATCGATCAATTTCACCCCTACAATAGAAGGTTGACATTGATCGTGATCCTTTATAGAAGAAGTGATTGTTCCGCACATTGAACCAGAGATTCACTAGAAACGTCGATAAAAATTTGTGTGCGGAAAAAAATAATGAAGAGGACACTATGAAAGTGGAAGTTGTATATATGATCAAAGATATAGATGAACTCCTCACTCAGCACCATCAACAACAATATGAACTAGGGGAACTTGAACCTGATTTTGACATTTATGAAGAAGAGTCTTCACAGAAGCAAATAGAGGATGAATCTTCAATCTCTACTGAAGATGAAGAAGAAGAAGACCAGAATGAGAAAGAGATCATGGATGTCGAAGCTATCTATATGGTTGAACCAGGAAATGATCAGTCTGGTACACGCTTTTATAATCAACATCATCATACAGCCCTAACAACAGTTGTCTCTGCAAATGCACAAGGAGAAGGGCAATCAAGTTCTTCCTCTAAAAATGAGCAAGAATAGAACAGCAATAAGAAATAGAAGAAGAGGAAAATCTTGTACTGATTGATGCCATGATGCTAGCTAGAGAGTAAAGAGAAATACAGTGTCAAATGGAGGTTAAAGACAAGGAGATTGTATAGCTCAGTACTTAAATGAATGATATGATGGTACAAATGAACATCATGATGAAGATGTTGCAGAAGAATATCACATCAAGTGCATCACCTTTCTTGTCTGCTAATCAACAGGCAGCTAATAATACAAATTCTATATCACCAGCCACTGTGGTACCTCAAACTCCTATGGTACATGCTATGCATGAAGTGAGGAACAAAGTTAACCCACCACCTCTCAAGCCATCAATTCAAAATTTGGCTAGCACACCTGAAATGGTAACAGCTGCTCTACTGGAAATGATAATCAATGAAAAAATAAAGGCAGTCATAACCTTAGAGCAGGCTGAAAAGTTGGTGAGTAAAGGTCACCCTTACCCAACTGAAAATGATCAAGTGTCATACCCGAAAGTTTATTCAGTGTCAAAATTTAATACTTTCAGCGGGCTTGGTAATCCAAAGCAACATTTGGCCTAATTTAAGGCTACTTATAGTAACATAGGAGGGACCCCGACTGCCTGGGATGACGGAACCATGGGATCTAGATCGGGCACTTCATCATTCCCCCAAACATCCGATTTAAGCTAAAATGATAAATTTCATACCTAAATTTTGAAACTCCATATGCTGCTATTATATGTTACGCATTAAGAGATCTAACGGCTAGCCTTAATCGAAAGTTCCCTTTCATTTATTGGGAGGGATAATTAATAGGCTTGCTTTATTGAAACTTGAAACCATCTAAAGTCCTTACAAAATGAGGGCAAAATCTCTGGGTAGTGTCTTATCTACTATCTCATCTGCCTTCTGAAAATTACATCGACACTTCAAATCACATTCTCTTCAATTCAATAATCAAATTCAAAAATTATTGAGAGGTCGATGGCGAATTTTTGGAGCCCACAGATTTCTGATGACTCGGCTGGGGATAGTTTTTTCTTTCAATCTTTGGCTAGTCGAATCTAAACTATAATAGAAGCGGAATATAATAAAATTAAAATTTAAAGTTACTTGGCGAACTATTACTTTAGTTCTCTAGAATATTACAACTTTGTAGTTGAACTTTTTGCACTAGGAAGGCATGATGCTGAAGTCTCTTTTGGTGGAGGAAAACTGAGTAGAAGAAATGTTGAACTATGAGGTCAACAATTACTTCCTGAATCACTAACCATGCGACTAGACTTGATTCTAGAAGCGAGTGTTCCCACTCATAACAAGTTTGAAAATCTGAAGTTGGTGAAAATGAGCAGCTCTATTAGCGATATCAAATAATCATTCTGAGAGCAACGACACCCAACTATAATCCCACAAAGGAAGTATCCTGAGACTCTGTCCTCTAGAATGCATGATGCGAAGTTGTCGAGGAGAAGGGTCTTATAAAGAAAAAAGTATGAGTGATTGATTATCAGATAAAATGAGAAAGCTTCAATAAAAAGGCTACTCTTAGTGGGTAATGCTCAAGACCGTTCTAAATAATTCCTACATGGTGAGCATTGGGGCGTGACACCTGAACCACATATTTGGGAATCAGCTACCGAAAGATCCCAGTAGAATGAAAAAAAATAAATATGGAGGTTAAAGTCCTCGAGAAGAAGTAGCAGCACAAAAGCTTTTTCATCTGGAAGCAAGCTAACCCAGAGACAACGGAGAAAGAAAAATGCTAAACTGCATGCTCAACAGCCATTATTCAAGTAAAAATTTGTACAACCAGCTGTGAAACCAGAAACGAATGTTCTAACTCATAATAGGTTTGATAGCCTAAGATGGGTAAAGTGAAATAGCTCTACTGGTCAAATCAAATAGTCCTTCTGAACCTGATAACATTAGGTTCTAGCTTATCTGGTGAGGAAACTTAGAAACTGTATATGCAAGAGTACATCGGGTCTTCAAAGTTGCTAAGGAGAAATGATCGATGAAAAAAAATATCAAAGTCTACAGTTGCTCTTCTAAAGATACTTCCTTCTATAACCCAAACAAGATGTCTACTAATTCAAGTCCCGCACAGTGAGAATCAAGGCGTGGCACTTGGACCATAGGTCCAAGAATCTGCCATCAAAGGTCTCGACAAATAGGTGAGCAAATTTGGAGGCCAAAATCTTGAAGTGAAATTCCCTTATAGAAAGATAATAGCGTAATATATAGATTGTACTCCCATAAAAATCCACTCCTTATGCACTAGTATTAAGGGTTGAAGCAGTTCTATCACTTAAAGTTGAACTACCTTCGCTCTGAGTAGCCATTCAACACAAATTCACTCAAGATGAGAATGTCAGTCTACTGATGGAAGAGCTTAATGTGCTTAACGAGAACAAGCTCCAAGCTCAACAAAATTTAGAAGTTTATTGAGCAAGGATGTCCATAGCATTCAACCATATGGTGCGGTCTCAAACATTCCAAAAAGGGGAATAAGTTCTAGTGCTGAGAAGATCAATTATTCCTAACCAAAAATTTGGTGGCAAATTTGAGCCTAATTGGGAAGGCCCTTTTGTCATTGAAAAAGTATACTTGAAAAAGTACTATACTTAATGATCACATGCTTGAGGTACAATAGAAATCCTCCTATAAGACAGGTGGCATTTTTTTAGTATATCTATTTAGGTTGACATCACGTTTCATGAGATCCTAAATAATAAACTCTAGATGAAGAACTTTTTTAAAAATTCTCTTGTTATGGGGACATTTTTTAAGTTTTATACTGAGATGAAATCAATATTGTATGTCAACATCCCCTTTAGAGTACATTAATTCAAATATTGATGTATTTATATTTTCATCTTGAAAATTCTCCTAAATGTACTTTAGAATTCCCCCTGCAAGACAGGAGATGTTTTTTTAGTTTATATCTAGTTTATTTGAGTTGACATCGTGGCATAAAGAGAGATCCTTAAATATATTCTTATTCAGGTTGACATCGAGCTTTAAATCCCTGAGTATGTCCATAATTATTCTTGTTGCGAGTTTTGCAGGAACAAAACAAATATATTTTTATGCAGGAAAGTAGAACCCTAAATCTCAAGAAATTTATCTCTCAGATTTGCCAAATTTTGAAGATCAAGTCAAAGGAACTCCCGATTTCGGATGCTTCAATCAATTAAGTTGTAGAAACATTAATCTCTACATCCTAAAGTCTAGGACACAAATAAGTTCTAAAGGTCGAACTCAACAAGCCCACAAATAGCCGAGTTGCTGACGCTCTCTTCACTCAACAAGCCGCAGTGAAAGAGCCACCATTCGTCAGTCTGGTGACAAAACCATTAACTCATTACAGTTTAAGTCGAAGACTCAAGTAGGTTCTAAAGGTCGAACTCAACAAACCTAAATATGGCCGAGTTGCTGATGCTCTCCTCACTCACAAGCCTCAAGAAAAAGCTGCAGTGAAAGAGCCCCTGCTCGTCAGTCTAATGATGATAGTTGTTCAATCTCAAATCAGATCCAGCATAGTAATTACAAGCAACCAGGATCTAAGAGATATTTCTACTTGATTGATAGATCAAGGTAATTTGAGGAAACACTCGAGCTCAAATCAATCTTCATATTACACGCAAGGTGATATTTCAATCTATTCTGATGAATCAAACTCAAAGCATAGATCAAAGCTTATCTCCTCATTAAGTCTATCAAAGTAGAAAGCACAGGACCAAGGAAGCAATTCCATAATTCATATAAAGCTGATGGCCAAACTAAAGAATTTTATGATTATTCAGTCTGTTAAAGCACATGTTACTAGACTAATAAATCAACATTGACCCTATATAAGCCAAAAGACTGAGTCATCTGTATGTATCCTTCAACGAATCCGTCAAAGCAGCAAGCACAGAATTCATGGAGTGCATACACTTCCTGACAAGTCGATTGGGAAAAATCAGGTCAGTCCTTTATCAAGTCCTTCAAGCTCAAAGCTAGGATAGAAGAAATTTTAAATTTGACCAAGCAAAGATAAGCCAATTCCTCCATCAAACCCAACCAAACATGAAGCTAGGATCGGAGGAGGCTTAAATTCGCAATGATATAAAAGAAAGAGATCTTCAATAAAGCCATGAAGTAGATAGTAGATGATCTAATAACTCTTATCTATCTGACAAGTCAATTTTGACAATTTGGTCAATCTCATCATTTAGCATGTCGTGAATAAGGCATCATAATAATGACAAATCCTGTCAAACTTTCTTAAGTTACCGCAATCGAAGATGAAATGATCCAAGTTCTATGGTCATCCCAAAAGGTCAAACAGTTTTCAACAAAACGTGACTCACTCCATGCACAAATCACATTTGTTTGGGGGAATTTGTTGACCTCCACATACATGCCATAAGTTGAGTCAAACCCACAAGTCTAATTCGACGAACTTCGGAAGCGACAGTGCATAAATCGGGGCTCAAAATGCACTGGACATCACTGAAAATGGTCGAAACAACCTCTAGTCAATGAATGGACTTCATCGTTGCATTCAAAATGTTAAAATTGATCAAAATATAAATATTCCAAAGTGTAACGATCAATCGATTAAGCGTTCAAGCTATCAAAGTGTCGACACGTATATTAAAGTCAGAAAGCTGCAATAATGACCAAATGACCCCGTTTGTAAAATTGATGGTACCATTAGCTTCAAAATGTCAAAATCTATCAAGTATGACTATCCACACTCAATTTAGGCAAGTCTGTGCAAATGTCAAATAATCAGAAGTGGCAGTGTGCAAACCGGGGATTAAAATGTACTGGATGTCATCAAAAATGGTCAAAATGACC
Source organism: Cymbidium sinense (assembly GCA_021442155.1). NCBI lineage: Eukaryota > Viridiplantae > Streptophyta > Magnoliopsida > Asparagales > Orchidaceae > Cymbidium > Cymbidium sinense. The sequence goes on along the minus strand of CM038222.1, from coordinate 125,509,912 downwards.
TCCGATCAATGAACGGACTTTGTCATCACGTTCAAAACATCGAAACTGGTCAGAATATAAATATTGCATAGCATGATGATCAACTGATCAATCGCTCGAGTTATCAATGTGTCTGCATGCATATTGAGGTCAAGATGTACCGATGAGGATCAAACGACCTCCGTTCATGAAATTGATCTTGCAATTGGCTTCAAAACATCAAAAATCTATCAAATAAGACTATTCTCACTCAATTTGAACAAGTCTGCATGAATGCCAAGTGATCGAAAGCGGCGATGTGCATTTTGAGCTGAAATGGATCCAATTTGGCCTCAACAAATGGCCTCCGATTGTGAAACAAATCGCACTATTGCATCCATAATGTTGAATTTGCTTAAAAATGATATTCATATTATGCAAAATTGAGTTCAACAAGGATATACATTTTTAAATTAAGCTCATTTGTGACTTAATCAAATAAAATTTAAATCGACAAAACAAAAAAGAAAGGGGAATTTTATTTTATTTTATTTTCTTGCTCAACCGATCCCGCCTATGGCTCCTCACACACAGATTTGAAGCTTCTTGCTCTCAAATATTCCTTCTAATTCATTCGGTTGAGGAACCGCAAAGGAATAACTGTTACCTCCACTCTTCCCCTTCTTGCATTCCCACATTCAAAAAAAAAACTCCTCCTGCACGAAGACATGGATCTACGAAGCACTCCTTTCACCGTTCAAATAGGTCGTGGTGTGAACATCTACCTAGCCAACACCATCATTAACATGTGGGGTTCAAATTGGTAGCTTAAATTTCAGAATATGAAACTCACAAGTACCCATGGTACATTCGTCCGAGGTCATGCTGAAAGGCCTCAAGTTAATGAAGCTCCTACTAGCCATGTGCGCCAACCAGTTCAACAACCAACCTCTATCAAGGAGTTCTCCCAATAGAGAACTTCAGTTTTCAAGAGGTTAGGTCAATCTGAAGCTCCCGTGATGAAAAGAATCATCAAGGGACAAATTGTGTCTATAATTCCTTGTGATACAACTGCTGCACTGCTGAAACTTTATACCTGGAAAGCATGATCATGAAGCTTCTTCATCAAAAAGCAAATTAACCAGAAGATAGGGAAGAAGAAGAAATGCTGAACTAAGAGCTCAGTAGATCCCCTTTGATAACCCAGTAAACAAGCAATACTACCGCTGAAAGCGAGTATTCCTACCCACAACAACTTTGGTAATCTAAAGTGGATAAAGAGGAATAGCTCTACTATCAAAATAAACCAGTCCTTCTGAAACCAACCACGTCAAGCTCCACCACCACAGAGGAGACAGCCTGAAACATTATGTGCCAGGATGCATAAAGTTCTCAAAGTAGCCAAGGATAAAGGCCTAATGAAAAGAATATTTCAGAGGCCTATGGTGATGGAAAATATCGAGGCTCCACCAAGAAAGTTATCATCTCTTTTGGTAACTGGCTAGTGAGCCCAGACACTTCACATGGTGAGCATCGGAGTGTGACACTTGGATCGCGTGTCCAAGAATCCACTGTCAAAATGTCCCAGCAAAAGGATAAGCAAATATGGAGGCCAAGATCCTGTAATAAAATCTTGAGTACTAGAAGAGGTGTGACATCTGATACATATGCTCAGAAATCTGCCTCAAAATTAACTCATCGGAAGTGGATACCAATAAAAAGGATTTCACTTATGAAAGATATGATGGTCGACACCTTGGAGAATCCTCTAGGGGATCCCATCATCGATCAGTTTCACCCTTACAAGAAAAGGTTACCGTTGATCATGGTCCTTTAATAAGAAGTGGTTGTTCCGCACATTGAACCAGAGATTCACTGAAAATGTCGATCATAAATTTATGTACAGGAAAAAAATAATGAAGAGGACACTAAGGAAATGGAAGTTGTCTATACGATCAGAGATATAGATGAACTCCCCGGTCAACATCCAAGAATGTGAACTGGAAACGAACTTGATTTCAACATTTATGAAGAAGAGTATTCACAGAAGCAAATAGAGGATGGATCTTTGATCTCTTCTAAAGATGAAGAAGAAGAAGACCAGAATGAGAAAGAGATCATGAGTGTCAAAGCTATCTATATGGCTGAACCAGAAAATGATCAGCCTGGCACATGCTTTTATAATCAGCATTGTCGTGCAGCCCTAACAATAATTGTCTATGCAAATGCACAAGGAGAAGGGCAGTCAAGTTCTTCCCTCAAAAATGAGCAAGGAACAAAACATCAATAAAAAATAAAAGAAAAGGAAGAGCCTGTACTGATTGACACCATGGCGCCAGCTAAAGAGTAAAGAGAAATGCAGCATCAAATGGAGATCAAAAATAAGGAGGTTGCATAGCTCGGTACCAAAATGAATGATATGATGATACAAATGAATATCATGATGGAGATGTTGCAGAAGAATATCACATCAAGTGTAGCACCTGTCTTGTCTACTAATCAACAGATAGCTAATAATGCAACTTTTGTATCACCAGCCACTGTGGTACCTCAAACTCCTATAGTACATGCTACGCCTGAAGCGAGGAACGAAGTTAACCCACCATCTCTCCAACTGACAAATCAAAATTTGGCTAGCAAACCTGGAACGATAATAGCTCAATTGGAAACTATAATCAATTAAGAAATAAAGGCAGCCATAGCCTCAAAGTAGGCTGAAAAGCTAGTGAGTAAGGGTCACCCTTATCCAACTGAATATGATCAAGTGTCATACTAGAAAGGTTACTCAATGCCAAAATTTAATACTTTCAGTGGACTTGGTAATTCAAAGCAACATCTGGCCCAATTTAAGGCTATTTGTTGTAACATAGGAGGGATCGCGACTGCCTGAGATGACAGAACCATGGGATCTAGATCGAGAACGTCATCATTCCCCCAACCATCCAGTTTAAGTTAAAATGATAAATTTCATAACCTAAATTTTGAAACTCCATGTGTATTTACGCCTGCATGCATTAGCGATCTAATGACTAGCCTTAATTGAAAATTCTCTCTCACTTATTGGGAGGGGTAATTATCTATAGGGGCTTGCGCCTATAAGAAACCTGGAACCAGATCTAAAGTCCTTACAAAATGAGGGTGAAATCTCTGTATAGTGTCTTATTTACTATCTCATCATCCTTTTGAAATTTACATCGACACTTGAAATCACACTCTCTTCAATTCAATAGTCAAATTCAAAAAATGTCGAGAAGTCTGTGGCAAATTTTCGGAGCCCAAAACTAGGTACAAGAGTTTAACTCTTTTGAACATTTCCATAAATGATAAAGCAATAAGTTTAGATATGAAATTTCTTAATACATTTGTCATCAAACTTAAGTTTATTCAAGCTTATGGTTCAAACTTCTCTTAAGCCTTTCCCTTTTAATTCATTTAATGAAGCACATGTTGTATTTTAAATAGTAATTGAAAGTGTTAAATCATGTTCATTATTGAGATATCAAATCATGTCTTATGCTTGTGAATAAATTATCAAACCTCTTATGATTTATATTTCATTCAACTTGGGCCTTTATGATCGAATCAATTGATCAATATTTTCATGAATAGTTTGAGTTTTCATTTACTTTCATCTTAATACATAAGGTTCAAAAGTTTATCTAAAAATGTTAAACCTTATAGAATTCACTAGAAATTTGGGCAATCTCCCGACGTCATCCCCACATAGGGGTCACTACGTGGGACTAAGCCTTCCCACCACGCCAAGAAAGGCATGCATGGTAGGTGTCGTAAGACACTGTGGCTAAAAGTATAGTTTACCTACCATGCCAAGAAAGATGTGCATAGGTTTATATAGCATAATATTTCTTTTCCGCATTGGAATAATGCATGCAAGTACTCATATCACAAGATTTTTTTGCCACATTGGAACAATATGAACATGTACTTATCACAAAGCATATTTCCTTGCCACATTAGAATAATGTAAGAAAGTACTTATATCACAGGTTTCCCCGCTACATTAAAATAATGTGAACATGTACTTATCACAAAGTAGGTTTCTTTATCACATTGGATCAACATGAGAAAATACTTATAGCACAAGTTTTGCCACCACATTAGAACAATATGAACGGTTACTTATCACAGAACAAGTTTTCTTACCATGTTGAAATAACGTGAATAAGCACTTATATCACAGGTTTCTCTGCTGTATTGAAATAATGTGAATGAATATTTATCACAAAGCATATTTCCACAAATTTTTATTTACATGTGCATGAAATTAAAATACAACTTATACCCCTTTGCTATAGCATGATTTTCATCACTATTTCAACTAAATTTTGCTTTTGAAATATTTAAATAGGAAGCTGTAACATAAGATTTTGATCGCTTGTGAGCACCGTTCCATCCTTCTCACTTTGAATATAAAGGAGAAAATGCCTTTCTCAAAGCCCACTAATAAAATAGCAATTAAATGTGAATTTGTATGCATATATTTTATATTTTGCTAACAAATAATCACAAAGAACTTTACATATCCTATATATCCAATTCTCAACACTTTCATGTCAATGCAAGCTTCAACATTTAATCAAAGATATGATAGAAAGAAGAATAGTTTAAATTATGTCTTGCCTCATTCATCATTTCTCTTAACATGATAATTATTTGTATGTAGGGCTTGATTTACTTAAAGTAAAATAGTCAATTTAATTTGACAAGAATAAATCTGAGCTTCATTCTTTTCATTTCAAAAGGACATACCATATTATTCATCTTAGGCTACTAAAGAAATATCACTTTAGATTGCATGCAAATAAATTTCAGCTCTTAGTAACATGAAGGAAGCAATATCATATCTCACTCATTTGAAGTCTCATTTCGTACAACATGATAGCTATTTGGAAGTGACATATTACACAACATTCAAATAAAACCTAAAGTCAATGCTATTCAACAATAGAAAATGCAATTAGATTGTATGCAAGTAAATTTCAACCCTTGGTAACATGAAGGAAGCAATGTAACATACTATACACATGAACTCCCATTCTCTTTATTTTAAAGGGTATTGACTTGGTAGAAGGATTTAAATTGAACTTGATTTAAACTTATACCAAACAACATGTCCACAAAAATAAACTTTATATAAATTTGAAATTTCACTATTTGCTTAAAACTCAAATAGGTGTATCAAGAGAGAGCATAAGTAAATGTTTCACAACATAAGGACTTGCTTGGATCGCACCACAAATCAAACATCATCTCTTTTCTTTAATGTAACTTAGTAAGGGAAATATAATTCAACCATGAAGTGCATGTAAATGAGACTTCACTTTTGTATTTTGCTTTGAAAATTCATTGATTTAATAAAAATAATAATGAGAAAAAGAAGAACAATATTAGCAAACAAATTCATGTCCTCTATCTCCCTTTCTTTAACATGATAGTCAAATGGAGTTTAAGCCATATAAAGTAAGCAATTACATTAGGTTTGACAAATGCACAAGACTAAAATTTCAGATTTAGCTAAAGTAATCATTTGGATGATAATAAGGTATCAAGTGATAGAAAGAGGTAATTATGCAAGTGAACAACTCATATGACTATTGAAGGCTACACAAATTATATCTCAAATATTGAAAAATCTTATAGCTCTTTTTTTCGTCAAAATTTAACATTAAGTGGGATGTTTAGTATCAAGACAGGAACAAGAGCTAAAGTGGATTTGATCTACATGCTGCCCAATGGCAAAGATGACAACTTTAACTTGCACATAGAAATTGAGACCCTATTTTCCTCGATGTTGTATTAGCCCAGAAAGAAAGATGATACAAAGTAAAAAGGTCAAAGCATGAGTTTAAGCTGAACAATAAAAATAATAACTCTAAATCTTATAGAGCTTCATTTTTTCTCACTTCTTTTTCTTAGCATAACTCGAGTAAAGGGTTTACGAGATTAGTTGGAGGGTTATTTTTATTCGTTTATAGTACAGGTTTGAGGCATTCTGAGGGCATCAGGAATTCATTGAAGAAACATTATGTATGATCTGAAGTCTAAATTGATAAACTTCGGTACAAATGTGTCAGAACTCGTAGAGCTGCTCCTCACTCCTCTAAGGTACCATTTTGGGAGGTATACTCTATCATTAAACCACTGCAAGCATAGTATACTAGATGCTAGTAGGAAAGCAAAGGCACTCAGAATATTTATAGTTGCAGCAAGACCTATGTCACTAGGTGTAGCCATAATTTCATCCTAGAAAAAAAAACTTTTAAATCTGGACTTCTTCCAGTGTGAACCACGAGACAAGAAATTTCTGTAAACCCTTTCAAAAATGAGGATTGAGAAAAAGAAGATTTGTTCTTCCTCTAGCCTTTTGCTTCTTCCAGAAGGCCGAATTAGAAATCAAAGAAGCTCGTTTGGCTGTTGTAGAGGAGATGGACGGGAAGAGGGAATTTGAAAGGGAGCAACTCATTTCTTCGGCTAGGACAGATAGAACAATGGAAATCGAGTCATGTTCAACTACTCTAGATGAAATGTATAAGAGGGATGGGAAGGGGGTTTCGTTTGGTTGAGACTGTACGAATAGCTTGCTTAGTTGCTCGAGAGGGGGAGGAGCTTGATGGTTGAGACGGGCGGGAGAGGTCGAATGAAACAAGAGGGAGAGGAATAGTTTAGGGCTTTCTTTGTCCTAGCCTGACCCATCCCATCTCATTCAAACAGCAGGAGAAGAAAAATGAGACATATGTCATTTGTCATTCTTCATCACATAATAGTTTAGGGCTTTTTTGACGAAGAAATATTTCTCAGCATAGCTCCCACTCTCGATCGATGCACGTTCGACCTTCGCTCAGTGATTTAGCAAATCTTGCAAATTAAAAATTGAGGTATTGTGGGCGACTATATGAAGTATTTACACATACATTCCCAAACTTTAATGAATTTAGGATTTTCTCTGTTCTCTCCTCAGTAGGTAGTCTGAGTAAAACTTGTCATGACATGAATCCTTTAAATCATTGTGTTAATGCTAGGCGTCCCAAGTGACGCACTACATATGAATCTGAGTGAAAAATGTGCTAGAATCATGGCGGTGCGTGTTAAATATAAGGGTTCCCACATTATGACATGAGCAAAGAAGTTAGTCCATGAAACTAGAATTAGGTTAGGATCTTGGAATATAAGTACTCTTACAGGAAAATTAATGGAATTAATAGATATTATGGTTCATAGAAAGATAAATATTTTATGTGTTCAAGAAACTAAATGGGTTGGGAAGAAGGCCAAGGAGATTGATAGTTTAGGTTTTAAACTTTGGTATTCAGGTAAAAGTCAAACTAGAAATGGTGTAAGTGTGATTATAGATTAAAGTTTGAAGAATAATGTTATAAATATTAATAGATGTGGAGATAGAATTATAGCTTTAAAGATTATTGTTGATACTAAGATTATCAATGTTATAAGTGCCTATGCTTCTCAAGTAGGTTTGGACGTAAGCTCAAAAGAAAATTTTTGGAATGAATTAGAGGGATTAATACAAAAGATACCTCTTAAAAAAAGTATTTATTGGAGGAGATTTAAATGGACATGTTGGTAGAGTGGTAGAGGATTTTAAAAGTATTCATGGTGGTTATGGATTTGGAGTGACTAATGAAGAAGGTAGGAGTATATTAGATTTTGCCTTAGCTTATGATTTTATAGTTGCTAACATTTTATTTAAGAAAAGAGATGAACATATTATTACTTATAAAAATGGATCTAGTAAAACATAGATTGATTATTTTCTGATAAGAAAAATAGATCTTTTAGATTGTAAAGATTGTAAGGTCATTCTTAGTGAAAATTTAAGTACCCAACATCGATTGTTAGTTTTAGATTTTAAGATGAAAGGTTATAAGAGAAAAAAATAAATCAAATTATTGTCCTAGGATTAGATGGGGACACTTAAAGAACACAAATTAAAATATTTTTAAGAGCAAGCTACAAGAGATTAGAATTTGGGATGTTCATAAGGAAGCTAACATTATGTGGGAAAAAAATAGCAAGTAAAATTAAGCAAGTTGCTAAAGATGTGCTGGAGAATCAAAAGGAAAAGCTTCTTTTAATAAGAATAGTTGGTGGTGGAGTCAGAGTGTGCAAGAAAAGATAAGAAAAAATAAGCATTGTTATAAAACTTAGTTTAGATGTAAAAACTCAGAGAATTGAGAAAGATATAAAGTGGACTGTAGAGATTCTAAGAAAGCAATATATGATGAAAAAAATTTAGCTTTTAGTGATTTATACAATAGATTAGATACCAAAGAAGGTGAAATATGTATGTATAAGTTAGCCAACCAAAGAGATAGAAGAAGTAAAGACATAGTTCAAGTGAGGTGTATTAAGGATGAAAATAATAAAGTGTTTTTCTTAGAAAAGGATATTGAAAATAGGTGGATGAGGTATTTTGATAAAATTTTCAATGAAGGATCTGAAAGTATGATTGATTTTAGCAACCTCAATACCCTAAACAAAAATAGAGAATTTTATTTTTATCATCGTATTAGTAAATCTGAAGTTAGTGAAGCTTTAAAGAAAATGAAATGTGGAAAAGCAGTAGGACCGAATAATATTTCAATAGAAGTGTGGAAATGTTTAGAAGATCAAGGAATCTATTGGCTCACAAATCTTTTTAATGTTATTTTAAAGACTAAAAAGATGCCAGATGAGTGGAGAAAGAGTTTGTTAGTTCCTATATTTAAGAATAAAGGTGCTGCACAAGAGTGTGCAAATTATAGAGGAATTAAGTTAATGTGCCATACATTAAAACTATGGGAGAGAGTAATTGAGCATAAGTTATGATGTGATATATAAGTTTTTCATAATGAGTTTGGTTTCCTACCAGGTAGATCTACTATGGATGATATACATTTGTTATAAGGTTTGATGGAGAAGCATAGAGAAAGTAAGGAGGATCTACATATGATATTTATTGATTTAGAGAAAGCTTATAATAAAGTTTCAAGAGATGTTCTTTGGAGGGTTCTAGAATAGAAAGGAGTTAATATTGGTTATATTCAAGTCATTAAGGATATGTATACTAGAGCTGTTACTTGTGTCCAAACACAGGGAGGATTGACAAAATATTTTCCTATTTCAGTTAGATTACATCAAGGATCAACTTTAAGCCCTTATATTTTTTTACTTTAGTTATGGATGTTCTTACTAGGCATTTACAAGAAGATGTACCTTGGTGTATACTTTTGCTGATGACATTCTTCTTGTTGATAAGACTAGAGAGGGAGTCCAACAGAAACTTGAATTATGGAGGTCAACTTTAGAGTCTAAAGGTTTTCATTTAAGTAGATCTAAAATTGAATATATGGAGTGTAATTTTAGTTATATAAGTTCTAGTGGTAGTGTTGTGATATTAAGTGAATAGGTCATTAATAAGAGTGAACGATTCAGATATTTAGGCTCTATTGTTCAAAATGATGGTGAAATAGATGGAGATGTTATTAGTAGAATTTAAGTTAGATGGTTGAAGTGGAGGAATGCATCTGGCCTATTATGTGATAGAAAAGTTCCACTTAAACTTAAGGATAAATTTTATAAGAGGGTGGTAAGACTTGCAATGACTTATTGTATAGAATGTTGGCCAATAAAAGAGAAGCATAAGACTAAGTTAAGTGTTACAGAGATGAGGATGCTTAGGTGGATGAGTGGCTTTACTCTTAGAGATAGAATGAAAAATGAGTATGTTTAAGAAAAATTTAGAGTAGCTTTACTGATAGATAAGATTAGAGATAGTCACCTTAGATGGTTTGGCCACATAAAGCGTCGGCCGTCTGATGACCCGATTAGAAGAGTAGATGCATTAGATTTTCCTTATGTTAAGAAAGGTAGAGGTAGACCTAAAAAGACTTGGTTAAGATGTATAAAAAATGATCTTAGTATACTTGAATTAAATGAGAATTTGACACATAATAAGATACAATGGTGACGAAGGATTCATGTAGCCAACCCCACCTAGTGGGATTAAGGCTTGTTGTTGTTGTTGTTGTTGTCCTCACTGTCCAATAGGTGAACATTTTTGAACTCTTTAGCCTTGTGAAATATTTAGTATATCACATGGTATGATGTTTGGTACTATTTCATGATAAATTTTATGGCCTGTTTAGGGATAGTATGTTCAGTCGATGGTATTAGAATTTATTTGTAGATTGATTTATAGTTGTTTGCTTCAGTTTTGCATGTGTACTCTTTGTACTCTTAGGAGAGTACATCCCATTTTGATATTTTTTTAAAAGACTTCTCTTCATGTTTAGATATAATATGCTCAGTACAATGCATTTAGAAGCAGATTGAAGGTTTTTAGTGGTTTTTTTGTATATATACTCTCTATACTCTCATGAGAGTATAGATGATTTTGGCTATTTTTTCTAGTTTCTTTGGCCTGTTTGGAGGATATATGTTCATTACAATCTATTAGGAATAATTTGGAGGCTGATTGCTTGGTTTTTAAGAGAGTTTTACATCTGTACTCTCTGTACTCTCATGAGAGTACAAAGCATTTTGGCCATTTCTTTCAGTTTATATGGCCTATTTGAAGGAAATATGTTCATTGCAATCAATTAAGAATAATTTGGAGGCATATTGCTTGATTATTAGGAGAGTTTTACATCTACTCTATACTCTCATGAGAGTATAGAGCATTTTGTACATTTCTTTCCACTTTCTTTGGACTGTTTGGAGGAAATATGTGCATTGCAGTCCATTAGGAATAATTTGGAGGTTGATTGGATAATTTTTAGGTAGAGTTTTGTATCAGTACTCTCTGTACTCTCTATACTCTCATGAGAGTACAAATCATTTTGCTATTATTTTTTGCACTTTCTTTGTCTTGATTGGAGGAAATATGTTCATTACAATCTAGTAGGAATAATTTAGAGGTTGATTGGATGGTTTTAGGTGGAGTTTTGCATCTATACTCTCTGTACTCTCTGTACTCTCCGTACTTTCATGTGAGTACAGAGTATTTTCTAATTTTTTCACTTTCTTTGGCCTGTTTGGAGAAAATATGTTCATTACAATCTAGTAGGAATAATTTGGAAGCTGATTTATTTATTTTTAGGAGAGTTTTACATCTGTACTCTCTATATTCTCATGAGAATATAGAGCAATTTGCTAATATTTTTTTCACTTTCTTTGGCCTATTTAGAAGAAATATGTTCATTACAATCTAGTAGGAATAATTTGGAGGCAGATTGCTTGGTTTTCAGGGGAGTTTTGCATTTGTACTATATGTACTCTCATGAGAATACAAAGCATTTTGCTCATTTTCTTCCAATTTTTTTGGCCTGATTGTTGAGATTATGTTCATTACATTCTATTGGAAGCAATTTGAAGATTATTTGGATGGTTTTTTTGGAAGTATTGAATTTGTACTCTCTGTACTCTCTATACTCTCATGAGAGTACAGAGTATTTTACTCTTTTTTTTTAATTTTTTTGACTGTTTGGAGGAAATATGTTCATTACATTCTATTAGGAATAATTTGGGAGCTGTTTGGTTATTTTTTTAGGATTATTTTGCATCTGTACTCTCTGTATTCTTTTGAGAATACAGATAATTTTGCCAAATTTTTTGCACTTCCTTTTGGACTGCTTAGAGGAAATATGTTCATTGAAATCCATTAGAAATAATTTGGAGGCTGATTGAATGGTTTTTAGGGGAGCTTTGCATCTGTACTCTTTGTAATCTTATAAGAGTACAGAGCATTTTGGTCATTTTTTCTCACTTTCTTTGGCCTGGTTGTTGAGATTATGTTCATTACATTTCAATGGAAGCAATTTAGAGGCTGTTTGGATGGTTTTTGTGGAAGTACTAAATTTGTACTCTCTATACTCTCTGTACACTCATGAGAGTACAAAGCATTTTGCTATTTATTTCTAATTTCTTTGGACTGTTTGGAGGAAATATATTCATTACATTCCATTAGGAGTAATTTGGAGAGTGATTGGTTGGCTTTTATGGGTGATTTTCATCTATACTATATGTACTCTCTATACTCTCTATATTCTTTTGAGAGTACATATGATTTTGCCAAATTTTTTTCACTTCCATCTAGACAGTTTGGAGGAAATATGTTCATTGTAGTCTATTAGGAACAATTTGGAAGCTAATTGGATGGTTTTTAGGGGAGCTTTGCATCTGTACTCTCTGTACTCTCATGAGAGTACAGTGCATTTTGGTCATTTTTTCCCACTTTCTTTGGCCTGGTTGTTGAGATTATGTTCATTACATTCCATTAGAAAATATTTGGAGACTGTTTAGATAGTTTTTGTGAAAGTATTAAATCTGTACTCTTTGTACTCTCTGTACTCTCTGTACTCTCTGCACTCTCTATACTCTGTACTCTCTATACTCTCATGGGAGTACAGAGTATTTTGCTCTTTTTTTAGTTTCTTTAAACTCTTTGGAGAAAATATGTTCACTATCTTAAATTTTAATTAAATTGGAGGCTGATTGGTTTGTTTTAGAGCTAGCTTGATGTCTACTCTTTGGGGCTTTATTGTGTTAATAATGTTCTCATTAACTGGCTTTTCATTTTGAAGTTTATCATATCTAGGAAAAAGATAACTTCGAGATGCAGACCTAACACTGTTATAATGGTGTTCAATAATATTGCAACATGCTTTACTAATGAAGTGATTGACATTTCAAAGAGGCTTCATTTGCATCAATTTATTAGATTGCACAGAATTCAACAAGACTCAGTTGCCATTACCTCAATCCTATCTTGTTGGGACATATGGAAGTAAGCTTTTTTTCTAGGTGGGCAATGCATTCCTTTCACCCTCGATGAAGTTGCAGTAATTATAGTTATGCCAAATAGAGGGAAGAAGGTCTTATGGCAGAAATCTCCGCTGTCTCAGTTCAGTTCAGTGGACAATAAGAATAAACTTGAGCATTCGGATAGCTTGTTGCCTATGGCACAATTTGTGCAGTTGTATATAAGTTTTTTGCTTTCAAATCTTTTTTTACATATCATAACTACAGGGTGGCATCGGAATTGATTACCTACACTGATAACATAGATAAATTTGTTGAATACAACTGGACAGAGATCATTTGGGCCTTTCTAGGTTCACAATTTGATAGTATTACATTAAAGATTCAGGGGCAGAAGGCACCTGGGTACATGAGTGGCTTTGTCACTCTTCTTACGGTATGTTTTATATCTTCAATTATGTATTATTTGATGTATTAAAGTTAACTTATATAAATATTCATTGTAGATATGAGCGGTTGAGCACATAAGCATCATAAGGCCATTTCCATCTGTAAAGCCACATATTTTACGATGGCCAAAAATAAAGTTTGTAGATGATGCTTTCACTGGTTTGGGAGGAAACCAGGTGACACATAATAATATCACTTAGTTCATATAAGAATGTATTTATTTATGTTGTAAGTCATCACATTTTCTTATTGGTTTAACACATGTTTGCCTCTCATTCGAGGACATATTAGAAGAGGAGATCTGGCTCCTTAAATCATTATCCCAAGCCCAACATACAACCCATGTCGAGCCCGATAGTAGTCCCATCCTAAGTCCACTGAGTGCAGCCCCCAGTAAATCTCCATATGTCTCTCCTTGATATTCTCCCCCTTCTAGTGTATTTATCCTGCCCTCTGCCACTACCCCCATAGAAGGCTTTGCAGTGGATAGGATAATTGCAAGTTTCAGGGAAAATATATAGTATCATCTTTTCAAGCAACAATAACAGAGAGAATAGATGGGATTGATTTGCGGGTTACTGCTATTGAGGTGGTTCTTGCTAGGCAGAAGGGTCCTAGCATCCCTAGCTTAGGGAAGCTCCTATGGAGGCTACCATAGGGGAGTCTCCTATGGTGGATACTATAGCGGCTACCCCTGTGGAGACTTCCACTTGGGAAGCCCCTGTGGTAGCTTCCACTAAGGAAGCCCCTGTGGAGTCCACCATAGGGGAAGCACTTATGGAGGCTTCCACTAGGGAAGCCCCTTGTGGTAGAGGCCACCACAGGGGAGGTTCCTGTTGTGTCTACCAGAGGGACTTCCCCTGTGGAGACTTCCATTGGGGAAGCCCTTGTGGAGGCTTCCACTAAGGAAGCCCCTGTGGAGTCCACCATAGGGGAAGCTCCCGTGGAGGCTTTCACTACACAAGAAGATGTTGCAAAGCCTTTGCTTGGTAGCATTGAGCATGGTATGAAGGCTCAATAGAAGAGGAAGAGGAAAGCTATATCTTCCCCCTTCACACACTTACAGGAAGTCACGATGCATAATAAATTCTGTGGTGGCCTCCACTCAGGATGAACAACCGTCAGAAGAGGTATTACGTTGCTTTCTTTTAAATTTAAGATAACAGAAACTAGTTTCACTAAGTTTTTTTGTAAGTTTGATAAGATGAGTCAATAAAAGTAGCTGAACTATAGACTTCTATCATTGTGATAGAGGAGCATCAGTCAGAGGTATGCAACATCTCAGAAGATCGATTCTTAATTCACAATGAATCTAGCACTTCATCATTAACTTTTGTCGTTAGTAATTTTCTAGCAGCTAGCTGAGGCACATCATGTTGTTGAATTTTCATCCAGAGATGTCCTACCTAAGCCGATGCTTCAGCTTATTGACACGTCATGCTCTCGATTCAAAGACAAGTAAGTCATTCTTCATACATAAAATAACCTATTCATTTAATTAAGCTCACTTTTAAATATTTCTAACATGCAAGGGTGATATAGTATTCACGGCTGGGAATATTATTATTGCGCGAGGGTAGATTGATGAGTTGCTGATCAAGATCATATGCACATTTTGATGCCTTCGCCTTTTTACTGGCTGAAAAGTACTCGTTATGTTTGGGATTGTATGTCCCCTATTTGTACATTACCTGTAAATGCAGGGGTATTATGATTCAATCCTAATTTATATAGATAAGCTAGAATTTATAAACATTCTCTTCCCTTCTTGCAGAGTTATGCAATAATATATTCTGAAAAGAAAGCAAAATGTTCATTCAGCATGTCATTGCAGACATTGTATCAAAGGCTGAGCTACTCTTACTTTCTACTATAAATAATCAGCACTAGACACTCTTGGTTGGGCATACTAAGCTAGGGGCATGGTATTTTTATGATTCATTGCCAAACCCAACCCATAAGGCCATTCTTCTTGAGATTGTAAGAACTATTTTCAATTAGGTTTTCCTAAATTACTTTTTTTTGGCCAACTTATTGACTATACTTCTTATTATTCAGATCTAATTATTAGTTGAAGATGATGACCATTCTTTTGCGAGTGATCCCATAAAATGGCCAATCAAAATGGTGAGTGGGCTGTTAATCCAAGAAAATAGTGTCGACTACGGGATGTTTGTCTGCAAGTACATTGAGGCAACAATTAGCAAACTCCCAGTGAACTGGGCTAACCACCATGATTGGCCCAAAATGATGAATTACTTTAAGGCTGAGTTCTCTTACGCTATCTTCTGGTTGGGAATGAAAAATCTAAAATGAGAACTGTATAGTTGAAGTTTGATATTTCAAAATAACCTGTTTTACAAGCTATTATTTCTTATTTTAAACTTTTTATAGAAATAACATGTGCATAATCTATTTAAATATAATATATTTGCTAGAAACTATTTGTTGGTTGTTGTTACCTATCCAATCTCTTCAATCAGCTGGGTTACCAAGAGACTTAATGTTAGCTTTCTTAACCTATTTTGCATCTATACTCTTTGTACTCTCCTGAGAGTACATAGTATTTCTTCTATTTTTTTAATTTTCTTGGCAGTTTTGGATAAAATATGTTTAGCAGAGATCATCTGCAGTAATTTGGTTGATGTTGGATTGCTTTAGTGAGAAGTGTTTCATCTATATTTCTTTTATATTTTTTCAATTTTCT
Organism: Cymbidium sinense; assembly: GCA_021442155.1. Classification (NCBI taxonomy): domain Eukaryota; kingdom Viridiplantae; phylum Streptophyta; class Magnoliopsida; order Asparagales; family Orchidaceae; genus Cymbidium; species Cymbidium sinense. The sequence continues at coordinate 125,494,020 of CM038222.1, read as the reverse complement.
TGGGCAGTTTTGAATAAAATATGTTTAGCAGAGATCATCTACAGTAATTTGGTTGATGCTGGGCTGCTTTAGTGAGATGTGTTTTATCTATACTCTTTGTACTCTCCTGAGAGTACAAAGTATTTCTTCTATTTTTTTTCAATTTTCCTAGGCAATTTTGGATAAAATATATTTATCAAGAAATGATCTGCAGCAATTTCGTTGATACTGGACTGCTTTAGTGAGATATGTTTCATCTGTACTCTCTGTACTCTCCTGAGAGTACATAGTATTTCTTCTATTTTTTTCAATTTTTTTGGGCAGTTTTAAATAAATATGTTTATCAAGAAACCATCTATAGTAATTTCGTTAATACTGGACTGCTTTATTGAGATGTGTTTCATTTATACTCTCTGTACTCTCTGTACTATCTGTATTCTCTGTACTCTTTATACTCTATATTCTATTGCAGGTAGTTTGAAGGCTGACTATTAGAATATTTGAGGTGTTTTGTAGCTGAACTCTTTGTATTCTCCAAAGAGTATAGATTATTTTCTTAATTTTTTTTCACTTTTTCTTTGCAGGTCGGAGAGAAAATGTTTACTATAATCTTTAAAGGCTCTTGGGTTGCTTTGTTTGGAGCTATCTGACATGTCTGTCATTAATATGTTAAGTAGATTCCATTACAGCTTGTGCGGATCCTTAATAGTAATATTTGTTGAGCAATTTTTCCCTATGTACTCTCTATACTCTCTGTACTCTCTGTACTCTTTGTACTCTCTATACTCTCTATATTCTCTGTACTCTTCTAAGCATGGGCAGTTCATATAAGATTATTTATATTTTTATGATGATTTCTTTACTTATTTGGAGAAAATATGCTTAACAAATTAAAAACACCTTAAAATAAATGTTCAACGAGAATTAAAAGTTGAAGATAATTTTTATTATCATTCTAAAAAAATTAAAATACTTTAATAGTCTTTAACTCAATAGTTTTTTCATTATGCTCTTAATTATAACACATATGTAAGATACATGTCATGGCTTTCTTAAATATTTTCCTAATTGGATTAATTAATTTTGATATTCAAATTATATCATATTTTAAATTCAGAATTACCTAATATAATAACTAATTTTAAACTATATTTTAATTCAGTTATCTTAACAAATACCTTCGACGTCATCGTACAGATATGTAAATATCTTTACTCGATCATGTTATCATATAAAAGGTTTGATCAATCACTAGTTGTCACACATGCCTATAGACCTTATGATTGTTGGGCATATGTTGAGCTGATCAACCTAGATTTGATTGGATCGATTCTTATCGGCCTTCTAACCTATCCTAACATGTCATGGAAAAGATCAACTAAAAAAGTGAAGTTAAAATTTACATGTGAACTTAATATAAGTGGGTAAGATTATTAAATTTAACTCTTTAATAAACAAAATTATATTTTTTAAAAATGTGCTATAATTTTTTAAATGTATGAAATTAGTTTCTGTCTATCAAAATCATGCTTCTTAAAATCTACTTTCTAATGAAATATGTAGTGCATAAAATAACCAATAAACTATCGAACATGCAGCTTAGCAACATCTTATTTAGAAATATAAATTTTGAGGGCAGTGCTGGTGCAAATTCTTTATTTTAAGTTGATGATTTTTTTAAAATAATCTAATAACTAAAAATTATCATCTTAATTAAATTAATATTATTGACAAATTTATAAATAATTAGTAAACTAATATCATCAGTACTATAAAATAATATATAAGTGGGAAAGACTTTTAAACTTAACAATTATATATTAATAATTAATTAGTTTATTAAAAATAAATAACTAAATTGAATTTGCTACAATACTGTCAATATTTTTCTCTAAGTTCTATTAATCTTATTGATAAGAGCATACGGGCTTATCAAATTTTGTAATTCATGCAATAAAAATTATTTCATAAATTATAGAGTACTTTATAGAGTATATATCAAATGTAATGCATGCAATGAAAATCAGTTCATCCTCTTAAGCAAGGTAGAGTCATCAATCAGATACTAAAATTTGGTAAAATATAATAGGGGATAAGCATCAGTACATCATTCAACATACATCACAGACCGGTTGAATTTCGTAAGCTACCTGTATAAATTTAGTAATTGGAAATGGGACAATTAGTTAAGACCTATTAGTTTTTTTTCTTTTTAGGGGAACTCCATATAGGGGAATTTTATTGCCACAGTCAAAAGATTATAAGGTCCTTAGGGATAAACTAAATAACTACTACTTACAAAATAGCCTAGAGAGTAAATCCCCTAGCTAAATACAGTCATAACATGTGAAAGAAGAAAAGAAAGCAAAAGGTATAAATAGAGCAAAGGAGCGAGCAATTGGGTAGCCATCAGTAGAAACTCTTGAGGATAAGAGAAGTGTATGCCTCCAAGAGAGAAGAAACCTGCAAAAAATAAGCATAATCTACAAAAATCTAGAAAAAAGAGTTAGCCTAGTTAAAGTGATACAAGCTAGGTTGAAATTAAAATAATGTAATGAGAGAGATATGTAGAAATAGGTGGAGAGAGGCTCAGGCTCAATCACACCAAATTGGGGCAACTACTAACATGAGCATCCAAACATCAAAGGAAGGGTTACATCACACGTGCTACTACCAACCAAGGAATGGGTGAAGTCATCCCAACCATCATAGCCTACAAATCTGGGGGAAAACGATAGCCAATTTGATGAAAATCTTGTGATCTTAGCCAACAACACCCCTGCAGGAAAATGGTAAAGGGTTGACAACTCCCCTGTCTAAGATAATACGCACCAGACAATGCAAGCATAACATCATAAATCATAACCAACAATACCCCTAACCAGACAACATCATTAAGCACAATTACCTGCTTACCAAGGCACAACCACATTCACATATGCAAGGATAACAACAGAAATCAAAGTGGTAAAGGGATGGACTAAACAGAACCTACATTATATCAGAATGCATAGTCCATAACAACCTGACCCAGAAGCAACTCCATAGTGAGAAAATCACAAAAGTATCAGCAATGCAGATGGTATCAATCAATAATTAAATAACGTTATACCCCAATACACTTGCAGTGTCAAAAGAAATAAGAATCTATTGAGATAGTGGATAATTCCATACAAGAAAGGCATAATTAATAAGGATGACCACATGGCAGTCAACAGACCAAAGTTCCAAGCAGAATCCAAACATATTAGGTAGCCTACCGAACACCAGAACCCGAGAAAGACCATTCAGCTAGTAGCCAGGAAAAAAACCAAGCATAAAATTGAACTCGACAATAGGCAGTAAGGGCAGAATCATTGGAAAATTACTAAATAATATAATAAACTCAAATATGAGATAGATTAAGTGTCTTTGAGCAAGTATTTGATTATGACATAGACTGAGTGTTTTTAAAATATTTAGCTAATATTAATGTCCATTTGGCCCTTTTTGGTTTCAAGCAAGTTCTGTTACATGTACTCTTTGTACTCTTTGTACTCTCATGAGAGTAGAGAGCATTTTGCTAATATTTTTCCACTTTCATTGGCCTGTTTGGAGGAAATCTATTCATTACAATCCATTAGAAATAATTTAGAAGCTGATTGCTTAATTTTTTAGTTTTGCATTAACTTAAAATTGTATCGGCAAATAATAATAATATATTTATTTTAATATAATCAATGAGATTTATAATTAAAAATTGTCTATTTTTGAATAAAATTTAATTAAAATTACCTTATGTTAAGAAAGGTAGAGGTAGACCTAAAAAGACTTAGGGGCTGTTTGGTTGCCTGTAAAAGAGGTGTAATGTATTCTAAATATATGTAATTTTACTTTTCTCGTGTTTGAAATGCGATTAATTAGCGGAAAAATTTATTTATGGAATTCCTTCTTACGTTATTTTCGTAAAGGAAATACCCGAATCGTAATTAGAAGTCACGGTTAACCTCGTCTCCGCCATCTCCGCATACCGCCGAAGAGTTGCATTTCAGAGTTGGAGGACGGAGCACCCGACCGCGACGCCAAAGATCTCGAGTCAAGGGGAAAGTTTTCGTAAATTTTCGTTCTTCTACCTCTGTTGATCTTCCATGCCCAGCCAACCGCACACATCGTCTTCTCTTTGCGGTTTAGATCAATCGCTTTTGCACTCGAATTTGTATATGTTTTTTTATGGTTTTTTTGACTTACAATTTCATGGAAATACCAAAGATCTCTTTATTTGAGTTTAGTCTGAAAATAAAAATATTTGTCTTATATTTCGCATATGCAGTTTTCTTCATTTCATATTCTCTTTCTTGAAGAATATAAAGTATTAGTCACATGTGTTTAATTTTGATATTTGAGATTCACAAATCTTGCATGCTTGATTCAATGGAAATAAAGTCTTGAAGACCAAAGGAATCTTTTTTTGTTGCTTAGGCCAGAATTATCAGAATTGTGTGACATTCTTGGACTCCCGGTATGCATTTAAACTCATCAGTTTTAAGCGTGAATCTGACAATGTGAATCACTTTTTTTTTTCTTTCCTTCAAATGGAGCTGAGTTGTTAATTTGTCACATTGAAGTATTTCTCTTTTGTATCACATTTTTAGGTTTTGTAAAGCAGTGGTTTAAGAAGTTTTTCGAATATAATGCACTCTATCATACTAAGACCTGATCTATTTTGTAGCAAACTGCTTATAAAGCTAAATCAGTTGGAAGTCACAGAGAAACAAGAAAAGAGCTTACATATATTTTTAACAAAAAACATGTATGTCTAAAATTTAATATTACCGATCTTTCCACCAAATTAAAACAAAATACACATTGTACTTACATGAAAACACAATCTCAAATAGGAGTTAGTGTAGAAAATAAGTAACTATTCAGGATGGCATCCTATTTTTGAATTACTAGTTAGTATTACTTACCGCAATCTGAAGAGGTTAGAAAAGACAAAAGCAAAAAAAGAGTTTTCAATTGAGGATAGCTTGGGAATAGAAATCATCTAAAATTTTGCAGCCAAGAATAACAAAAGATGAATTTGGAAATCATTTAAGATAAGTCATAATATTCTAAAGTGCTTTTGACCACTTTTATTGATTGCTCTTATGTTCTGTGATATGTTCCATTCTTTGATTTTAAGGCAGTCCTTTGAGGGTTATAAAAGTTTATTTATGGATTATAATTTTCCAAATGCTTGTAAATCTTGGTTATAGAAATTGCATTTTCCAGTTGCGTTTTACAACAATGCTGCTTTGGGGTTGCATGAAGTTGGACTCCCTGAATCATTTCGAAGTCTTTACGATTTAATTTGTGTGATGATTCTAGATTTAAGTTGCTCCTTATTTGTTTTATGTTTGTCTTTTGATATCGATTTTTACTTCTACCATTACTTCATGTTCAATGTCATGTCCGTAGGCACAAAAATAATGATTCTCTTTTTAAGTTTTTTATTATGATTCCATCACCTCTCAACTAAATTTGATGGCTGTGTTTTTTCTACTAAATACTTTTTCTTATTTTATGAGTATCAGCTTAGAACATTGTTGTAAAAAACAATGACTTCCACATCTGATGATAGTGAAGGATGGTTCTCTGATTACGATGACTTTTCATATGATGTTGAGATCAATGGAAATCAACTTTCTTCAGCCATTCATGCATTCGCTTTAATCGATTTATCTATATTTTATTGGATGCACTAAGGAGAGATCAACAAAGAATAAATCCTGAGCGAAAAATACAGCGTGAAAAATACCTTTCAAGATTATATTTTGGATCTGATTTAGATTGCGTGAATATGATTCAAATGAAAAAAAATACCTTTTTTCAAATTATGCAATTTATTTCGCACAACTAGTAGACACGCTTAATGTAAAAATTGAAGAACAAGTAGCTATATTTCTACATACCCTTGGGCACAGCGTGCAAAATCGGGTTATTCGATTCAACTTTCAACGATCTGGAGAAACTGTGAGTAGGTACTTTAATGCAGTACTATATGCTATAGGAGAGTTACGACATGAAATGATAAAGTCTGCGACAATGGAAACTCCACATAAAATACAATCGAGCGCTAGATTCATGCCTTTTCTTCAAGGTATAGTAATGATATCTTATATAAGTCTTTTAACGCTTTTATTAATATAAGTTATTAATTTTAGGATTGTATCGGTGCTCTCGATGGAACCCATATCAAAGCTAAGGTTCATAAGGAGCATGAACCAGCCTTTAGAGGAAGAAAACCTTATCCTACTCAAAATGTGCTTGCAGCAGTAGACTTTGATTTGAGATTTACATATGTCTTAGCTCGGTGGGAAGGTTCAGCACATGATGCTACAAGTAATGCCTTAGACACGATGGTGTATATTCTAGAAGGTATAAAATATTTTTGTCATAAATATCACTTACAAGAAATATTTTACTTATACGAATGATTGATTTACGTTTATATACAGGTAAGTATTACCTAGTAGACGGTGGCTACTCTACTAGGAAGGGTTTTATATCTCCATTTCGTGCCACAAGATATCCTCTAAAAGAATTCTCTAATAATAGATCAACCAATGCTCAGGAGTTGTTTAACCTTCGACATTCATCACTCCGTACTACAGTGGAGCGTGCTTTTGGTTCTTTGAAAAATCGATTTGGAATTATCAAGTGCGAGCCATATTTTCCATTACGAACACAAGTTAATATTATTCTTGCATGTTGTATATTACATAATTGGATCATTTCAGAAGGAGGTGATGATATCATTCTTCAAGAAGATGATTGGGCTATGAGAGCACAAAGTAGTAGGCATAACATAAGAGTTATAGAAGAATCCGGTGAGTGGTTGGACAAAAGAGACCAAATAGCTCATGCAATGTGGAGCCGCTTGAACGAAGTTGGTTATTAGCTAGAATTTGGGGTTGCATGAAATTTATTTTCTAGCACTTAGTTCATATTTTGGGATGTTATACTTATTATGCTTTCGTAAATCATATCTTGTTAGTACATAATGCAACTTTTTTGTTGATGTTGACTATTTATCTTTTTTTGTTGACTTATAAATGTAATGGATGATAGAAATATTCGTTTATTGATAGAGTAAAGCATATTTGGTTTTATAGATATATCTTTTTTTCGCATGATTTATTTTATAAGATTATTTTGTAATCATGCTAACTACTAATATTTGCTTCGATATAATGGTTGCATAATTAGGTTAAATGGACAATCTTCCTCCAAACCCCCTACTGGCTGTAAAAACTAAAAGAAAGCATTTTGTCTGGAGTACAAAACCAGAATGGATTTCAGGGCTTTTACAAATCATGTGTGAGTATGTTGATGCGAATATGAGAAGTGCTCAAGGCTTCAAAGATACTGTGTACAAAGGTGTTTCTTATAAATTAAAACAGAAATTTGGAATTGAAGTCACACCAGATCAATGTAAGAATCATATTAGACATCAAAGAGGCATATGGAATCACATCGAAGAGTTAAAAAGAAAATCAGGTGTGTCTTGGGATGAGGATAAAAAAATGATATTGATGGGACAAGAGGAATACATATCACATATTCAGTATTTTTGGTAATATTTTTTTTTGTCATATTAAATTTTTATGAAATATTTGTTAAGTTTTTTTTTGTTTACTTCTTACATTGTAGGCTTTTTCAAAGGATGTTGGCTTTTTAAATGTTCCAATTATAAGTTATAATGAATTGGAGAAAGTTTGTGGTGATGGTCATGCCACAGGGGAATGGGCAAAGTCAGGAAATTCTGAAACTTCATTTGATACTCAACATATAAGTTTAGATGATGATGAGTGTCCAAGCTTGATGGAGACATCATGAGATGCATCCCAACTGTTGACTCTCGGATGTGGACCTTACACAAGATTCCACAGAAGACAAACGGTCAATACCTTCATCTTCAAAAGGATTTACTAAATGCAAGAAGAGTAAAATAATAAGAAAGTGATCAATCTATGCATAATTATATTGTCATGATGGTCGATAGTAACCCAAGTTGCAAATGCAATTCAGAGTTCAACAAGAGATTTTAAGGAAAGGCAAATGTTCAATGAACTAATGACAGAGCTTTCTAGTATTCCAGGTTTTTCTGCTGAAGAGATTGACTCAATTTATGAGAACTTATCAAATAATCCTACGATGATTCGCTCTTTTTTTGCAAGACCTAAAGAATCGAAGGCCAAATGGATGCAAAAGGAGTTAGGAAGATGATTCAATATTTTCTGATATTGATGAAAGAGTGAAGCACTTCATATATTTCAGATATAGATTCATAGAAGTTCCTATGTTTTTTGAGAATGCCTATGAACTATTTTTTGAGTGCAGAAGACTAACTTTTTCATGGTTTCAGCATTAGAAGCACATGTGAATCTAAAATTTTTGTGTTTGATAACGATAAGTTGTTATTAAGTCTTGTATATAACATCCATTAACTTCACCACAAGTTTAATGTTGCATGTCTTCCTTTTTTAATTTTTTCTATTTATATCTCTTCATGCATCCATTACTAGTGCAGCTTCAAGTAATACTTGAAGATGGAAATAGAGTATATGCAACGGTTTTCTTCGTCTGAACCATCTTAATGATTTGACTTGGCGGAGAACTTTTTTATGGTTTCAACAGTGCTTTTTTAACTTATTCATTTATTGCATTTCCAGAAATTCATTATCAAATGACATAAATGATATGACTTGGCGATGAAGTTTTGGTAAAGCATTAGTCTTGTTTTTGTGATAACTATAGTGTTAACGTAGTCTGACTTTGACTTCAAGCGAATATGTTCTCATTCCTAAGGTGACAATCATGATTCTTATTCATGGCTGATATATGTACTATTTCTTAGCTTCTTCACATCCCTTAATTTGAATCATAAGAAAAACATTTTTTTTATGCTGATTGGATGTTGTTGCGATGCTTCATGTTTGCAGGTTCTTATTTTATTGCTCAGACTGCTTAGCTTCGGTTTTCCTACTTAATTTCTTTATCTTCTGGTAAGGTCTCTAAATCTGTGGCAAATTCTTGTTCATTCTGCTTCAAGTTCCAATTTTGAATCATAATTTTTTTTTCGCACAGATTATTGTTTCCAATTTTCTTGCTTGAAGGTTTGTAGTATTTTGCTGGTATTCTTCTTCTTGTTTTCCTAAATTTCTTTCTCTTCTAACAAAATCTCTGCATATGTCATAGTTTCTTTTTCATCCTACTTCAAGTTCAAATTTCCAATTTTAAATCATAGCACTATTTTCTTTTTTATGCACACTTATTAAATGTCATCGGTGTGCTTTCTTTTTGCAGGTTCATATTTTGTCACGGATTGTTCTATTTCAGCTTCCAAATTTATGCGAAAGATTGCATTTTCAAGTGCTCAAGGATGACAATAGCAAGTGTTTTTCCGGATGAGAGAAGCAAGGGAAAGGAAAGTATTTGGAAGAGACTCCCTCGCCAAGCTTGCGAAAGATGATGGGCGTTTGATGAATTTAATGGAGCTTCATTTCAGCCGATTTACTCGACTACCATTGTGGGAGCTGGAATCATGTCTTCCAACCACCATGAAAGTGTTGGGTTTGGTGTCAGGAATAGCTATGATAGTGTTTTTTGCTTTCCTAGCCGATGCTTCAATAGAGTTTTTGATCAGATTCAGCCGAGTTGGAAAGTCAGTTTCTTATGGTGGTGTGATGGGTGATTCTTTTGGAAAGATTGGGAGGAATGCTGCTTCAGATTTGTGTGATTGTAAATAACGTTGATGTGATGATTGTCTATATGATTATAATTGGTATGACATCTTATGTTGATTTCCTTGCTTTGATTATGTGCAACTGATACGAGTATTCATGTTTGATTTTCTTTGTATTACTTATTTGTTTTCTTATACATAATTATTTAATCATCTTAAGAAATTAGAAGTTTGCTTAGATTCTTGTTTGATTGGTCGCCAATTTAAAGAGGCTGCTGATTTGTTCCTTATTTCGAACTATAATGTGTTGTAATACCAACTTTTTGCTGAACCATTTTATTGGTTTGTTTTCCGTTTGTGAAATGGGTGCATTGTCATCTTCATAGTGATTGTAAATTGACAACAGGATCATAATGATGTGATCATTGCTTGATTTTCATGCAACTGTCCTTGTAGCAATTTTTGTTTTGTTGTTTGTCATACTTTCTTGAAGATATACATGTACACTTGTTTTGCTCTCATCTTGTATGAATTTGATTATTTTTAAGGTCATTATTTGACCAAAAAAGATTTGTTCGATTGGAATTGCCTCAACTTTACTTTCCTTGCGTTGGAGACTGTATGAACTAAAGCTAATGCTATTCCCACATTGCTAAGACTTGCTCCCCAAGTGTCATCCTCGGTTGTGAGGCCATAATGCGAGCTAATATTTTTTTATGCTTCACATACTAATTTTTTTTTCAAGGGTGAGTTCAATGACATCGTACATAATTTTAGTATATAATTCTAAAAGATAATAATAGAAATAAATTTTTAAAAAAATATTGATCAATTTTAAGTAATGTAAAAGAGGTGTAATATACATTATTTATTTTAGTGTTCAATGTATAGAGTTAATAAATATATCATAAATAATATTTTGTGTAATTTTTAATATATATAGAGCTTCCTATGAAAGCAAATTTAAAAAATATTTTAAATTAAAATGAAAATCCTTAAAATAAATTTATTTAATGAGTTCAAGTTATGTAGAGATACATCATATTGTTCAATTTTTCACTTTTAAAATAAATATATTATATTTTTTTAAACTAAGTAGTAAATTTTTATTTATAAAATATTTATATTTTAATATATATTTAATTTATTAATTTAATATTTCAATTAATGAAAAAAATCTCACTAATTTCTAATATTTCAAGTTATGTAGAGGTATACTATATACAGATATTTACTTTACTTTACATATGCTCAACCAAACAGAAAATATAATTTCCATATTTTACATACAAACCAAACAATCGTAAAGTGTTCGAATTCATTATTCTCTTTACACGATTCCTTTACATCGCATTTCAAACAAAACAAAATTTAAGATGTATAAAAAATGACCTTAGTATACTCGAATTAAATGAGAATTTGACATATAATAGGACACAATGGAGACGAAGGATTCATGTAGCCGACCTGACATAGTGGGTTAAAGACTTGTTATTGTTATTGTTTTTATTGTTATTTACATAAAAATAATATAATCATAAGTAAATTAATTAAATATCATTATCATAATATAATACATCATAAATCTATTTATTAATCATAAAATAATAAGTCTATATCATTTACATATAATTTCATTAAATTATAATTAATCTAAAATGATATATTAATTAATCATTATTTAAATAAATTAATATGAAATTAAAAATAAATCAAAATAAAATTAATAAACCAAAAAGGTAAGAGATTGAGGGGATTTTAACGTTCAAAATCCTTCATTTTGTAATTGCTCGGAAAAGAGAAGAGGAGAAGGTAATCCTCTTCTTCCCTCCCACACTCTTTCTACGCTTCTAAATCGTAAACCTACCAACAGATTTAGCAAATTGATTTAACTTGCCAAAGCTTTAACAGATTGCAAAACGATTTAAGTTGTCCAAAATATCACTTTTGGATTTAAGTTAAACTCGCAAATCCGCACAATCACTAAACCTTAACTCATGCAAGAAGGGAGAAATACTATCAAGAAAGATGATGGATACCTCGTGGTGACTTCATGAGTCAGATCCGCCCATGGAACGCAGGGTGGGAGGCGACATTTATGAGATTTAGAGAAACAGAAATGCACCCAGAGAGGAAAACTGAGAGTTTTAAATCATAGCGGGCCTAGTGGGGGCACGTGCCCCAGTGCTGCCACCCTCCCTCAGCCCATGTTGCTAGTTTAGAAATTGGAAGGGCAGAGGACAGCTTCGAAATGAGATCGAGTGTTTCAAAATACTCAATTTTAGAAGAAGTAGTGGATGATAGCAGAGAGAAAGAGAATGAACGAAGAGAATAAGGAGCCATAGTTTGATGACGTTGATGTGTTAAATTAGTTTGTTGAGTTTTTAACTTTTTATTGGAGCTATAATCCTGATGTAATTTTATCTATACTTCAATCATATTTGAACACATGGACATATGCTCAACTGCCTGTAAAAGTTTGGATCCATATATTATGTACCGGACCGAGAGTCTATTTTTCGGTGGAAAGAACAAGTGCTTAGTGTGAACAATTGTCAAACTAAAATTTTTTTATATAATTATCTCATTCTCTCTCTCTCTCTCTCTCTCTCTAGAAAATATTACGTTTGGAGTCCGCACGCAGCTTTACGTGTGGACTCCAATCCATGGCTGACGCGTGTTCACATTTTTTTTTCCCATTTTAGTGGTTAACAGCGCAGTAACTGAACGAACGGCGTTGTAAAGAGATGGCATATTCGTGATGCCGTTTACACTTCCCCTGGCTCAACCTGGCCTGGAGCGTTCAAAAATGAGAGAAGAAGAATGAGATGATACTATCGTTCGACATTCCTCGTCACAGAACAGTTTAGGGCTTTCTTTCGACGAAGGATTTTTTCTCAGCTTAGCTCAGTGATATAGCAAATCAAAAATTGAGGTATTGTAGGTGACTACATGAGGTATTTACACATGCATTCCCGAACTTGAATGAATTTAGGGTTTACTCAGTTCTTTTCACTATCCAGTGAAAGATTGATTATTTTTTATATGTTATTTTGTATCTGTACTCTCTGTATCTCTCTTAAGGGTACATCACACTTAAAGCCTTTTTTTCTAGTTTCTTTAGCCTATTTCTTGAGATCATGTTCATTATATTCAAATGTAAGTAATTTGATGTTTGTTTGGATGATTTCTGGGAGTTTTTTTTTGTATCTGTAATCTCTGTACCTATTTGGAGGGTACAGAGCATTAAGGGGCTTCTTTTTCTAATTTATTTTGCCTACTTCTTATGATTATATTTAGGGCATTCCAATGGAAGCATTTAGAGACTTTTTGGATGGTTTATGGGGGTTGTTTTGGTCTGTACTCTCTGTACCTCTTTGGAGGGTACAGATCATTTATGACCTTTTTTTCCAGTTTATTTTGCCTACTTAGGATTATGTTTAGGGAATTCCAATGGAAGCATTTGGAGGCAGTTTGGATAGTTTCTGGGGGGTATTTGGATCTGTACTCTTTGTACCTCTTTGGAGGGTACAGATCATTTATGACCTATTTTTTCAATTTATTTTGCTTGTTTATTGAGATTATGTTTAGGGCATTCCAATGGAAGCATTTGGAAGCAGTTTGGATGGTTTATAGGGGTTATTTTGGCATTTTTACTCTCTGTACCTCTCTGGAGGGTACAGATCATGTAGGCCTACTTTTTCAGTTTATCTTGCCTGTTTATTGAGATTATATTTAGGGCATTCTAATGGAAGCATTTGGGGTAGTTTGGATGGTTTCTAGGGGTTGTTTTGGTATCTGTACTCTCTGTACCTATTTGGAGGGTACAAATTATTTAGGGCCTACTTTTTTCAGTTTATCTTGCCTATTTATTGAGATTATGTCTAGGGCATTCCAATAAAAGCATTTGGAGGTAGTTTGGATAGTTTCTGGGGGCTGTTTTGACATTTGTACTCTCTGTACCACTCCTGAGGGTTCAGATAATTTAGGGCTGACTTTTTTCAGTTTCTTTTGGCCTAATTATTGAGATTATATTTAGGACATTCCAATGGAAGCAATTTGAATGCTGTTTGAATGGTTTCTGGGGGGTATTTTGATCACTGCACTTTGGAGAATTTGATCATTTATTTTTTTTTCCAGTTTATTTTGTCTGTTTATTGAGATTATGTTTAGGGCATTCCAATAGAAGCATTTGGAGGCTGTTTGGATGGTTTCTGGGGGGTATTTTTTATCTGTACTCTCTGTATCTCTTTGGATGATATAGATCATTTATGACCTTTTTTTTCCAGTTTATTTTGCCTGTTTATTGAGATTATGTTTAGGGCATTCCAATGGAAGCATTTGGAGGCAGTTTGGATGATTTCTAGGGGTTTTTTTTGACATTTGTACTCTGTGTACCTCTCCTGAGGGTTCAGATAATTTAGGGCTGACTTTTTCAATTTCTTTTGGCCTAATTATTGAGATTATATTTAGGACATTCCAATGGAAGTAATTTAAAGGTTGTTTGAATGGTTTCTGGGGGGTATTTTGTATCTGTACTCTCTGTACCTCTTTGGAGGGTACAGATCATTTATGACCTCTATTTTTAATTTATTTTGTCTGTTTATTGAGATTATGTTTAGGGCATTCCAATGGAAGCATTTGGAGGCTGTTTGGATGGTTTCTAGGGGGTATTTTTCATCTGTACTCTCTGTACCTCTTTGGAGGGTACATATCATTTATGACCTTTTTTTTAGTTTATATTGCCTATTTATTGAGATTCTGTCTAGGGCATTCTAATGGAAGCATTTGGAGGCAATTTGGATAGTTTCTGGGAGTTATTTTGGCATATGTACTCTGTGTCCCTCTTTAGAGGGTACATATCATTTAGGGCTGACTTTTTTTAGTTTCTTTTAGCCTAATTATTGAGTTTATATTTAGGACATTCCAATGGAAGCAATTTGAAAGCTGTTTGGATGGTTTCTGGGGGGTATTTTGCATCTGTACTCTCTGTACCTCTTTGGAGGGTACAGATCATTTATGACTTTTTTTTTTAGTTTATTTTGTCTGATTCTAGAGATTATGTTCATTACATTACAATGGATGCAATTTGGAGGCTATTTGGATGGTTTCTGGGGATTGTTTTGGCATATGTACTCTCTATACCTCTTTGGAGGGTACAGATCATTTATGACCTTTTTTACCAGTTTATTTTGCCTGCTTATTGAGATTATGTTTAGGGCATTCCAATGGAAGCATTTGGAGGAAGTTTGGATAGTTTCTGGGGGGTTGTTTTGGCATCTGTACTCTCTGTACCTCTTTGGAGGGTACAAATTATTAACGACCTACTGACTTTTCTTTTTGAAGTTTATCATGTCTGGGAAAAGGATAACTTTGAGATGCAGGCCTACCACTATAAGAACTATGTTCGATAATATTACAGAACGCTTTATTGATGAAGCCACTGACATTTTAAAAAGGCTTCATCTCCATCAATTCATTAGACTCCACAAATTAAGAAAGACTCAGTTGCCATTACATCAATCCTGTCTTGCTGGGATATAGAAAAGCAAGCTTTCTTGTTGGGTGGGTAGTACATTCCTTTCACCCCCGATAAAGTTGCAGTGATGATAGGGATGCTAAATAGAGGGGAGAAGGCCTTATGGCAGAAATCCCTGTTGTCCCTGTTCAGTTCATCGGACTACAAGAATCAACTTAAGAATTCAGATGGCTCGTTGTAGCCAGTAGTTGTGTACATACATTTTCTCAAATCTATTTTTGTGTATCACAATTACTGTGGCATCGAATTGATTGCCTCCGATGACATGATAGATAGATTTCTGAATACAAGTGAGGCCATTTGGGACTTTTCCCCAATTTGATATTATTGCATCAAAGATCCAGACTGCTATATGAGTTTTGTCACTCTCCGATGATGTTCTATATGAAATGTATAAATGCATTGAAGTTTACTATTTAAAATATTCATTGTAGATATGGGCTAGAGCACATAAGCATCATAAGCGTCATTTTCAACCGCAGTTCTGCGATGGGCAAAATTGAGTTTGCAAATAATGCTTTCATTTGGGAGGACACGACATATAATAATATCACTTAGTTCATATAAGAATATCTTTATTTATGTTGTATGTCTTCACATTTCTTTATCACAAGAAGTCCCTCCTTTCACCAGGAATACATGGGATGGATTTTAAGTCCACCCCCACTAACTCTCCATATGTCTCTCCTCGGCCCAGGTATCTAGCACCTCACCAACACTCATGTGATACTCGTGGACTTGAAAGATACAATCATCTTTCATGCAACAATGATGGAGAGGATGGATGGGCTTGATTTGGGTTGCCATCGAGGAAGTTCTTGCCAAGTGGATCCTACCACCCCAAGTGGGGAGGGTCACCACAGGGAAACTCTTGAGGAGAGCCACAGAGCACCTGGGAGGCTACCACTTGGAAAGCTGAGGAGGGCACCAGAGGAAGCTCTTATGGAGGCTACCAGGAGCTTCCACTATGGAGTTGGATACTCAAAATTGACCATAGGTGAAGTTCTTGTGGAGGCCACCACTACACATGACGATGCTCTGAAACCTGTAATCAGTAGCATTGAGCGTGGTGTGAAAGCTAGGCAGATAAGGAAGAGGAAAGCTGTTAGTTCTCCCTTCACACACACTTACAGGAAGTCACGAGCAAGAATAAGTGATGCGGTGGGCTCCACTCAAGATGAGAAGCCGGCAGCAGAGGTATTAAGTTACTTTCTTTTAAATTTGAGATAATAGAAATAGATTTCACTAAATGTTTTTATAGGTTCACAAAGATGATCCAGTAAAGGTCGATTACCCATAGACTGCTATTATTGTGGTGGAGGAGCATCAATCGGAGGTATGAAAAACACTAAGTAGATCGATCCTTAATTCATAGTGAATCTAGCTCTTCATCACTAACTTTCGTCATTAGTAATTTCTTTGCAGCCATCAGAGGCACTTCATGTTGTTGAGTTCTCATCTAGAGCTATTTTGCCTGAGCCGATGCTCGATCTTATTGACACGTCATGCTCCCGATCTGAGGACAAGTAAGTCAAACCTCAATCAGCTCCTTCATACATCACTAACTGTTCATGTAATTAAGATCACATTAAAATATTTATCAATTGCAGGAGTGATACAGTATTCGTGGTTGAGAATATCATTATTGCACGAGGGCAGATCGATGAGTTGTTGACAGATCAATATATCTCAGATGCACACATTGATGCCTTCGCATTCTTACTTGTCGAGAAGTATTCGCTCTATCCGGGGCTGTATGTCCCCTATTTGTACATTTCATGCTTGCATTAGGTATGTTACCCCACAGGAATGTTGGGTATTACGATTCAGTTCTTGTTTGTTTAGATAAAAGCTATAATGTATAATCATTCTCTTCTTTTCCTATAGAGTTATGCCAGGTACGGCCTAAAGACGGAAAGCAAAATGTTCATCTAGCATGTCACTGCAGACAGTGTGTCAAGGGTTGAGTTAATCTTACATGTATAATCAAGACCTAACACCGGTATTTTTACAACTCATTACCCAAACCAACCCATAAGAGCATTCTTCCTGAGATTGTAAGAATAGTTTTCAAATTTGGTTCTTCTTAACTATTTTTTTTTCTGGGCCAACTTATTGAGATTATGTTCTGCCCATTTAGATCAAATTACTTATTAAAGATGCTGGCCAGGCTTTTGCGAGCGATCCCAGAAAATGGCCAATCAAAATGGTGAGTGGGATACCAGTCCAAGAAAATAGTGTCGACTGCGGAATGTTTGTTTGCAAATACATGGAGGTAGCAATCAACAAATCTCCAGTGGACTGGGTAGACCACCAAGATTGGCCAAAGAAGATGAATATATTTAGGGCTGAGTTCGCTTGTAGTATATTTTGTTTGGGACTGAAAAATCCAAAATGACAACAATAGGATTTAGTTTGATATAAGATTTTGTATAATGCATTGGTTTGGTGGCTTTGAATACTTAGCTATTTTTGTTGAAGTGAATGGATCGTTTATGGATCTGGGATGATATTTTACTCTGCTTTTTGTAACTTCTTTTCTCTTATTTCATATAGTTTGATTTCGCTGATATTTTACTCTGGGATGATATTTTAATCCAGCAATCATCTTTTTATCGTATGGATTTGGTTTTTGGGGCTGTATTCTTGAAAGAAAACTACAATTAAAAGCATTTTTTTATGGTATGGTCATTTTTTATGAGCAGAATGCATAAAATTAATGCAGTCGAATGCATAAAATAATCTTATGCAGTAGAATGCATAAAATTAATGCACAAAATTAAATTAGGGATTAATGTATAAAATTAATGCATAAAATTAATGCATAAAGAGATAATCCCTTTTTTTAAAATATTAACTTGAACCTTATCAGACTGACTTATTTATTTACTTAGCTGAAGCAAAAACAAAATAAGTTAATCTATTATAAAAAATAGTATTTTTTATCTCATTGCAATATGAATAATT
Source organism: Cymbidium sinense (assembly GCA_021442155.1). Taxonomy (NCBI): domain Eukaryota; kingdom Viridiplantae; phylum Streptophyta; class Magnoliopsida; order Asparagales; family Orchidaceae; genus Cymbidium; species Cymbidium sinense. The sequence goes on along the minus strand of CM038222.1, from coordinate 125,475,826 downwards.
TAATTCTATTATAACTATAATGAAACTTGTCCGAAAGAGATAACTTATAACATTTAATTATTTTTTAACCCCCAGAAACCATCCAAATAGTCTCCAAATTCTTCCATTGGAATGCCCTAATCATAATCTCAATAAACAGGAAAAATAAACTGGAAAAAAGGTCATAAATGATCTGTACCCTCCAAAGAGGTACAGAGAGTACAAATGAAAAATACCCCCCAGAAACTATCCAAACAGTCTCCAAATGCTTCCATTGGAATGCCCTAAACATAATCTTAATAAACAGGCAAAATAAACTGGAAAAAAGGTCATAAATGATCTGTACCCTCCAAAGTGGTATAGAGAGTACATATGCCAAAACAACCCCCACAAATCATCCAAATAGCCTCCAAATTGCTTCCATTATAATGTAATGAACATTATCTCAAGAATCAGACAAAATAAACTGGAAAAAAAAAGTCATAAATGATCTGTACCCGCCAAAGAGGTACAGAGAGTACAGATGCAAAATACCCCCCCAAAAACCATCCAAACAGCTTTCAAATTGCTTCCATTTTAATATAATGAACATTATCTCTGGAATCAGACAAAATAAACTAAAAATAAATGATCTAAATTCTCCAAAGAGGTAGAGACAGATGCAAAATACCCCTCAGAAACCATCCAAAAAGTCTCCAAATGCTTCCATTGGAATGTAATGAACATTATCGCAATAAACAGGCAAAATAAACTGGAAAAAAAGGTCATAAATGATCTATACCCTCTAAAGAGGTACAGAGAGTACAGATGAAAAAAACCCCCCAAAAAATATCCAAAAAGTCTCTAGATGCTTCCATTGGAATGTAATGAACATAATCTCAATAAATAGGCAAAATAAACTGAAGAAAAGGTCATAACTGATCTGTACCCTCCAAAAAGGTACAGAGAGTACAGATAAAAAATACCACCCAGAAACCATCCAAACAGTCTCCAAATGCTTCCATTGGAATGTCCTAAACATAATCTCAATAAACATGCAAAATAAACTGGAAAAAAAGGTCATAAATGATATGTACCCTCCAAAAAGGTACAGAGAGTACAGATGCCAAAACAACTCCTAGAAACCATCCAAACAGCCTCCAAATGCTTCCATTGGAATGTAATGAACATAATCTCAATAAATAGACAAAATAAATTGGAAAAAAGGTCATAAATAATCTATACCCTCCAAAAAGGTACAAAGAGTACAGATGCAAAATACCCCAAACCATCTAAACATCTTCCAAATGCTTCCATTGGAATGCCTTAAACATAATCTCAATAAACAGGCAAAATAAACTAGAAAAAAGGGTTATAAATGATCTGTACCCTCCAAAGAGGTACACAGAGTCCAGATGCAAAAAAATACCCAGAAATCATTCAAACAGCTTTCAAATTGCCTGAATTGGAATGTAATGAACATTATCTCTAGAATACACAGAGGTATAGATGCAAAACATATTTGTTGTACATATTTATTGCTACAATCCAATGATTACAAGGGGCTTTAAAGCATCACAGAAAAGATTGTACAGTTAAAGAACACAAAACTACATAATGTCATGCATCTAAATGATTTCCTGAAATAATATCCATCATCAGCTTAGTGTACCTTTCAGCCGACTGATTGATTGTGGAGCTCGAGTTAAATTCCTGCATGTAGAACATCATATTAGTTGATGATTTCTTACAGCATCGATGTGTGATATTCTATGCGTACCTCTGAAAAACACTCTGGCATAATAGATAAAGGTGATGCAACTTGTGACGAAACACATTCAGCAATACTATCAGACTGTACTTTGGTTTCTGCAACAAAAAAAGTAGAAGGGTTTGAAGATTAACAGCAATATTTAAAATACTAAAAACTAATACGCAAATAGAAAATTACTCTTGGCTTTCTTGGATCTCTCCCAATATCCCTTAAGCCTTGAATTGGAAACACCCTTTGGACGTTGCTTAACTGGATCCTTTAAGACGTCTTTTCCCTTGTCTGTTATGGTTGACTTCTTCTTCTTAACTGCTTTGTCAACTATAGGAGAATTCTCACTTATTATAGAGTCGACATCATCATATAGTTTTTTTGGGGATCCAAGCATATAGTCCTCAGCTCTCTTATTGCCCTGTGCCCTGACGCTTATTTGATATGCATATCGACTTATGTGGTTCCAGAAAATAATGCCAGTAGTATTTCCATCTGTGTTTGCCACATTTATTAATTTTTTATATGTACTATCAATGTAAATATCCCTCTTTACTTTGGTAGACCATCGCATGAGAAGATACTTATCCGAAATGCGCATAACATCTTCCTGACTAAGAACTCTGATACAGTGGGCACAAAGTAATCCCATCATTTCAAATTTTCTGCAGGTACAAGTTACTTCTAGGGTAGTCTTATCGAAATGCACAGTCCATGTTTTGGATACTTTTTTATTCTCTAAGTTTCTCACCAAATACTCCATAGTGCTGTCATCTGACTTAGTTACTAATAGACCTTCAACTCCATGCAAAAATTCCTCTTCAAACATAGTGTAAACCTTTCTTGTATAAAACATAGCAACTTGTTTTAGAATTGGACTGGTCTTAACAACAGGAATAATTGATGACTGGCTACACTTAAAGTCTTTGTCATGTTCATTCCGGTGCCATGTCTCCATAACCTTTTCTAACCCCAAGAAACAATATGTGAGAGAACTTGTTGGTTTAGATATTCTGTGACATATGTTGTTCATGGACTCACTACGTTGTGTTGATAAGATGCCCATATAGAATGAGTCCTTGCTGATTGCAGTGGACCACTTGGATCTAATCTTATAAAGCTCACACAGCCAAGCGTGATCATGCAAATTGCCTTCTTCTAGCATGGCAGACCAAGCTTCTTTAAACTCTTCCTCTGAGTCACACTTACTCATGCATGTATAAAATAGCCTTTGTACTATCTTATTACTATTAAAGAAATGAATCTTGGAAGGAGCTTTCTTTGAAATATGCCATTGGCACAACCTATGATGAGTATGCAGCAATATAATTTTGATAGTTTCGCCATAGATCTTGATCTGAATATTATTATATGATGTCTCACTCATCAATCAAGAAATATTTTGAATAGCCATGAATGACTCAATTGTATCTTCTCGATAAAAGGCTACTCCAAATAATATATTTTGCGGTGATGATTCACTCAATAAGGGGCACAAACAAGATTATATTTATTGAGTCGATAGCTTGTATCAAAAATTATCACATCCCCAAAATAATCATATTCTATCCTAGACATGCCATTGCTCCAAAAAAAGCTTACTAAGCAATCTGACTCATCAACTTGTACATCCCAAGCAAACATCCCATCCGCTGCTTGCCTTTCCTTAAATAACTGTATTAATGCATTACAATCACCATTCACAATCCTCGATCTTTTTTCTTTCTGAATAAAATTGAAAGCATCTCTTTTTATAAACCCAATATTCTCTACTCCACCAACTTCTTCAGTTAGATAGCTGAATGCATCAGTTGCTCTAATTTTAGCCTCTGTCATTATCTTCAACACGGACGCCTTCTAATCGCTAATGCATCTATGTGATCTGAGAAGATGTAGGTCAGCAGGCTCTGCCAAAGAATGATTATGACTTTTCTGTATATTTTTTAATCGTCCAATTCCCCTCCAAATCAACAGAGAATCTAATCATGGCCGGACAACTAGTTCTTGTATCAACTTTCTGGAATTTTGTTAAGCCATTTAGACAGACAGACTTCTTCCGACCAGCTTTTGCACATAGAAAATCTTTTGATTTTAATTTCTTTGAGTTTGGCCAATAATTAGTATGGTCCTTCCAAACACTAAAGCCAATTTGATGTGCATAGTCACAGTACAGTGCATACGCCTCCGTTTCATTCTGAATAGTGGTGCCAAGGAGTTTTCCCAAATTTGGGTCATTAGACATCACAACTTCGTCATCACATAGCTCATTGACCGCATTCATCTGACCAAACAAATACAAAAATATGTAACATAATACAGATGCAAAAAAACCATTGCAAGAAATTAGAATAAAAGGTCATAAATGATCTGTACCCTCCAAAGAGGTACAAAGAGTACAGATGCCAAAACAACCCCTAGAAACCATCCAAACTGTCTCCAAATGCTTCCATTAGAATGCCCTAAAGATAATCTCAATTAATAGGAAAAATAAATTAGAAAAAAAGTTCATAAATGATCTGTACCCTCTAAAGAGGTACAGAGAGTACAGATGAAAAATATCCCCCAGAAATCATCCAAACTGCCTCCAAATGCTTCCATTAGAATGCCTTAATCATAATCTAAATAAACAGAAAATAAACTGGAAAAAAAGGTCATAAATGATCTGTACCCTCCAAAGAGGTACAGAGAGTACAAATGAAAAAATACCCCCCAAAAACTATCCAAACTGCCTCCAAATGCTTCCATTGGAATGCCCTAAACATAATCAATAAACAGGAAAAATAAACTGGAAAAAAAGTCATAAATGATCTGTACCCTCCAAAGAGGTACAGAGAGTACACATGCCAAAGAACCCTAGAAACCATCCAAACTGCCTCCAAATGCTTCTTTTGGAATGCCCTAGACATAATTTCAATAAATAGGCAAGATAAACTAAAAAAAGTAGGCCCTAAATGATCTGTACCCTCCAAAGAGGTACAGAGAGTACAGATGAAAAATACCCCGAAAAACCATCCAAACTGCCTCCAAATGCTTCCATTGGAATGCCCTAAACATAATCTCAATAAACAGGCAAAATAAACTAGAAAAAAAGTCATAAATGATATGTATCCCCCCAAAGAGGTACAGAGAGTACAGATAAAAAATACCCCCCAAAAATCATCCAAACTGCCTCGAAATTCTTCCATTGGAATGCCTTAAACATAATCTCAATAAATAGATAAAATAAATTGAAAAAAAAGGTCATAAATGATCTGTACCCTCCAAAGAGGTACACAGAGTACAGATGCCAAAACAACCCCCAGAAACCATCCAAATTGCCTCCAAATGCTTCCATTGGAATGCCCTAGACATAATCTCAATAAACATGTAAGACAAACTGAAAAAAGCATGCTCTAAATGATCTGTAACCAAAGAGGTACAGAGAGTACAGATACCAAAATAACCCCTAGAAACCATCCAAACTGCCTCCAAATACTTCCATTGGAATGCCCTAAACATAATCTCAATAAGCAGGCAAAATAAACTAAAGAAAAAGGTCATAAATGATATATACCCTCCAAAGAGGTATAGAGAGTACAGATGAAAAATACCCCCCCAGAAACCATCCAAACTGCCTCCAAATGCTTCCATTGGAATTCCCTAAACATAATCATAAGAAGTAGGCAAAATAAACTGGAAAAAAAATGTCATAAATGATCTGTACCTTCCAAAGAGGTACAGAGAGTACAGATAAAAAAAAACACTAAAAAGTAAAAATTCAACAAAAAACCATCCAAATTGTTTCTAATGGAATGTAATGAACATATTCTCTTCAGATAGACCCGGAATATCACTAACAAATTGTAGAAAAATTGCACGAGAAATATTACCGATGAATTTCTATTTAATACATCCTCAACTAAATTGGTCACTATTTCCTCAACGTTCTCCATCTTCATGGTTCTTTTGTAAAAAAGAAATGAGATTTTCTATTTCTTTTCTTAGCTCATTTTGCCTAAAAAAATAACCCTAAACCCTAAATCAGTCTATATATTTATTTTAAATTCCTCCCGCGCATTCCAACGACGCGCGTCGGGGAAGTGTAAACGGCCGTGAATACGCCGCTCGCATCTTCTAACCACTAAAACGGAAAAAAACTGACATGCGTTACATGGATTGAGTCACGCAGAGCTACGCATGGACTGGACATATTTTCTCCTCTCTCTCTCTCTCTCTCACCATGTGATGCAATTTTTGACATCATTATTCGTGACCACTCTCTCTCTCTCTCTCTCTCTCTCTCTCTCTCTCCATGTCATGCAGTTTAAAAAAATTAAGTTAAAATGTTCAAGCCAAATTTTGATAAATTTATAAATTTAATTTAATAAGAGTATAATAAATGAGTACTTATATAATTTTATATCATATATTATCATAAAATTAAGGGAAAAATTTAAAATTTATCTTAATTAAATTTTGTTATTCATACAATTATAATGTATTAAAGAATAGTAGATAATAATAAATTTTATTTTTCATGAAAAATAGTCAATAGTGTTTTTTATCTTTTTTTATATTTATTCACATATAAATATTTCTTGATATATTTAATATATTTTAAAATTATATTATTACAAAACAATCAAAAAATAATGATGATTGATAAACACTATTATAATGTAACACTAATAAAATATATACTTTTTGAAGCAAGCAAATTTAGTGACCATTTAATATCTTATATTAGGAAATAAATGTTTAATTTGATTCTTATTAAAATTATTATATAATATTATAGAAAAATATAAAATAGCATGAAAAGATTGTAATCAATTTTCAAGTTATTGATCATAATAAAATATAAGATTTTATTTTTATTTATCTATTATTCAATTTAAAATTTAATATAAAATTATTTATATAATAATTTTGCCGATCCTAAAAAATAAGTTAGTTCGGCCTCTCAAGCAAGTGGGTTTTGATTTTCTAGTAAAGTTTTAGCTTATTATTTTTATTTTAAAGATCTGAGTGAATCTGAGTTTCGGAGCTATGGACTGCTGCATACTCTATTTTTGGAAACAAAATATTACTTCTTTGATTTTGTTTTTCTAAAATATAAGTTAAGGCTTAATTTTGCATATATTAAGGCGTCTTTTTATAGGTTAAAACAATAGAAAATATTATTGTTGCATGCTAGAAAACCTCCAGAGTGAAAGTTTACCTTTAGCCTTGACGATTAATACACACAGTAATTAAAGAGAACATGAGACACCTGCACTTTAACGGAAAACCTCAAAAAGAGGAAAACCAGCAGCCCAAGAAAAGCTTCCACTATGCTTCAGAGTACAAAGTCTTCTGATAACGGATTACAGTGATTGCATATGAGAGAGAATACAACCTGTAACAATGATCGTTGTAATCTAATCGATGGAGATACTGGTAACTTGGTAATGTGGCAGACAAAGTGACGTGGTGGTGGTGGTTGAGCCGAGTGAGTGCAATCTTGCTTGTGCGATCTTGTTTGGAGGATCTTCAAGCTTGAGCTCTCTTCCTCCTCACTTGGCTTTTCCTCTTCTTCCTCGCCGGACTCTTCCTTTTCTTCCTTGCTTGGACTCTTCCTCTTCTTCCTTGCTGACTCTTCCTCTTTCCTTCTTTGATTCTTCCTTTTCTTCCTTGCTTGGACTCTTCCTTTTCTTCCTTGCTTGGACCCTTCCTCTTCTTCCTTGCTTGGACTCTTCCTTTTCTTCCTTGCTTGGACTCTTCCTCTTCTTCCTTGCTCGAACTCTTCCTCTTCTTCCTTCAGCTCCTCTTCTTCTTCACTTGGCCCCCTTCATGTGAGGAATGAAGGCCTATTTATAGATGGGAGGAGGGGCATTCTTATAAATTCATGTAAGGCCAGACTCCCCTCGACGGACGGATGATTCCTTTGATCATTTGATGTATTTTGAGCATTTGATGCCCAAATGAAGTCAGAATTATGAGATCTTAGGCTCATTAGATTCGACTCGTCGAGACGCTCGATTTGACTATAAACACTCCATATTTGAGAGCTGTTTTGGGATTTAATTGATGTCCTAAAGATTTAAATGATATTTTAAGTGCTTGAACTCGATCAGTTTTGACTCAAAATCATATTGCTTTTGACATCAAGATTCGTTCTTTGACTAGTGGTATTTTGAGAGCCATATCAGTTGCCCCCTATTTTTGGATGACATTAGCTTAATCATCCAAAAATATATGTGCCTAATGCTCTATAACAAATTGAAGTTTTCATTTCGGGACCGGGCGCCGGTTTACCGGCACATGAAGCGGGCGCTGGTCTTAGACCGATGCTGGGTCCATCGGGTCAAATCTCGCCGAAGGGTCATGATGAATGGTGGAAGCGCGGCGTCGATACGCTGCGCGCTGGTCGCACCTGGTCACGCTGAACGTGGCGGTGGGTTACGCTTCCAAAACCTCCTCTACTATTAATCTTACTAAATAAAAGAACTGTATGGGGACCTCCCCGCAAAAAAAATTATGATGCATGGCGAATATTGCCTCCTTGAATGTAAGATGATTCAATAGTGACGTCCGTGTCACTGACTGCAAATAGTTTGTGAAAACTAATAAGATAGATGTATGTGTCTTCTTGAAACTAAGTTATCCTCCAATATTATTTCTAATCCCACTAATTCTAAGCACTTTTAGATATTCAAGCATGAAGGCAATATTGACAACTTCTTGGATGCTCCAAATGGTCATATTTGGATCAAATGGAATATTGATGTGACTTATTTTTCAGTTATTTGTACTCACCCTCAATTCATTCATGGAAGATTAATGATGGGAACTACTTCTAGCTTCCTTATTTTCTTTTGTTTATGCTGATAATAGTAATCAGAAGGGACCTTAAGAATCTCCGGCTTATACTATTGATGAACCATGGATTATCCCGAGACTTCAACCGATTAGAAGGTTATTGAAAGAGTGGGAGGCCTCACCCCACTCCTAAGTAAACTATCTTACTTCAATGACTTCATTTTACACTCGCCTCCCTTGAAATGAAAAAATATGGGTCACGCTTCATACCAACCAACAAATACAAAACCCTATCGATGCTTTGTCGGATTTCCGCAATCCTCACTAGATAAATGCTCATCCTCATTCTAGTTGGAGAGTACTCCACCCACATCTGATCACCCATTTTGCTTACTATGGGAAACAAATCCACTCTTAAACATAGACTTATTTACAAGAACTACCTGAGCTTGCTGCATTTTCTAGACATTAAGTAAACATGCCTGGAGGAAACATGTGAAAGGAGACCCTATATTTTTCCTTCTGTAATCTGTTTAAAAACACTAAACATGCTTTTAAGGCTGCCAACTGGCATTCCTACAACTATATCTCCAATAGAATCTCTACTCTAAAGACTAAACTTGAGGAGTTGCATTCTAGACTCTGATTCTATCCTCTAGCTATAAATTGTGAGAACAAATGGATTATGCAGAGGGCTCAATGTGTTTGGTTATCTAAAGGAGAAGATGACATTAAATTTCTATACCAAAGAGTCAACATTAGGAAAAACAAGAATTTTGTCAAAAATCTGAAAGTTAATGGTGTGGATGTTTGTTCTCAACAAGGTATGGCTAAAGAGATCATCTCCTACTACACTAGCATTCTCAACAATTTCAATAGGGCACCTCATCATGGTTGGGTTGATATCCCTATTTGTCCACACATTTCAAGGAAAGATACTCAATCTACCCAACCATTCAACAATGATGATATCAAAATTGTGATTTTCTCAATTGGTCCTGATAAGACCCCTGGGTCAGATGGTTTAACCTCACAATTTTTTAAAGACACTTGGGATTTCACTAGGCATTCATTAGTGGTGGTTGTCCAACATTTCTTCTCTACTTCAACTCTTCCTCATCGTTAAACATACATATCACCCTCATCCCTATGAAGTGTCATGTTGAAGCTATTTACATATGCCCTTATCTCTTTGTAATCTCCTCTATAAGGTCATCTCCAAACTGCCTGCAAGCAAGCTTCAACTAATTCTACCCCATATCATTCACCCTACTCAAGCAGCTTTCTTTAAAGAGAGGGACATTGCTGATAATATTATTATGGCTAATGAAATTATGCAGAGTTTTAATCAAAATAATCTAAGAGTTTTATGCTAAGATTGACTTAAAGTAATCTTTTAACAATGTGAATCGTCAATTTCTTCTACACAGATTAAAAGTCCTCAGATTCCCACAAACATTTATCAAATGGATTGAAGCTTGTGGTCTCCCTTTCTCCATTGTTCTTAATGGGAACTTTCGGATTCTTCCTTCACGTTGGAGGCAAGACTCCCTCTATCCCCTTACTTATTCATTATTATTATGGATGCATTCTCAAGGCTATTGGACATGCTCATTTTTCAAAGAAGCTTCCCTCCAATAAAAAAAAAAGCTTGTGCCTTGTCCCACCTCATTTATGCGATGACCTCTAGTGTTTGGGGCGTAACCTCCCACATTTCTTGCCTCTAACTTTCTTCTTCTTTCCATCTTTAAAACTAATCTCTTCCAATAACTCCAAATCTACTATATGTTTCACTAAGTCCGTGGATCCACTCTTAAAGAGAGCTCTTTTCTCGGTTTTAATCTCGATTTGCCATGAAATTATGGCATTTCCATTTCCTGATAAACTGATTGCTCTAAAATTTTGATTGCAACATTGGCTTTCAGTTGGAAACGTTCCTTACTTTGTTTCTCATCTCAGAATTTGTTGTCACTTGTTGGAGCTATCTTTTGTATTGGTTCAGTCCATCTCTATCCCTAAGAGTTTTAGAAAAGCTATTAAGAGCTTAATATCATCCTTCCTCTATAACTGGCTTGAAAGGAAACTTTATATCTTGGGCAAACATTGCCAAACCGACAGGGTCTTGCAATCCTTGCATTAAATCTTTAAATTTGATGTGCAAAGCTAAAATCATATGGAAATTATACAATACCAACTCTCTACTAGCTTCATTTTTTTCTCACGGAAATTCTATCTTTGGAAAAATACCTCCACCACCTTTATTACACTGTAAAGAACTTAAGACTACGATGTGAGATCGTCGATTACTTTTCAAGTGCTTAATGATAGCAGATTATCATTCTTCTTTGATCCATGGTTAGCCGGTTCTTCACTTTATGAAAAGTTTGGGTCTGTGGTTTTTTCTTGGTTTAATTGCTCTTTAAACACGTTGGTTTGTTAGGTAATTTTTTATAATAATTGGCACTTCCCTATAACTGCGCATGCCCCATATGATTGCATAAACCTGATACAAACAACCAAAGAGTCGGAAAGGGGAGTTAAACACCACAATATTCGCCCTTTTGGGGCATGATTGATTGCTTTCATCGACATTAGAAACCAGAAGGGATTGATCAACGATCAAAGAATTCTCGACAAAACACTGTAGATACCGATCTTTGAATAAAAGAATGGATCCAGGTCCCAAATGAATTGGCTTAAAAAAGCCTGTTTTGGAAGATCTATCTCGGTGTCCCATTTTCAATAATGCTTGTGCTATGGTTGGATAAAGACTTTTTCTCATAAGTAACTCACACTTTCATTTTCACAATACAAACAATCGGCACCATTTGTGTGGTTCAAAGGCTACTATCAAATACGCTATACTAACTTGGAGAATTCTCATGGAGAGCTTAAAACTAAAGATATTTTAATTAAGAGGTATTTCGGCCAACCCTTTATGCATCTTGTGCCATAGTGTCAATGACATCTCTTTTTTCAATGTTCCTTTCTATGGTCCTTAAAGCTCCCATGGGATATTTCTTTCACTTGGGCTGCTCTTTAATACAACTTCTTCTTTATGTTGAGCAATTAACTTGTAAGGTCACAAAATGACCTTAGGCAATTTTTTTAAAATAGGTATGGTTAAATGATCTAATTAGATTTAATAGATCGCTCATTGAAATTTCATGACATTGATTTATCGCCAATGAATTTCAAATTGCCTAATTTTTAAATTATTAATTATTCTTTTTTAACATTAAAGCATTTGTTGAGTTGAGATTGAAGACGTCATCCAATCACCACCCATTTTAAATTCATTTTAGAAAATAAATTTCAATTTCCTAATAAGAAAATATTATTACCTAATGCGATTTAAAAATATTTTATTATATTTAAAAATAAATAATTATTTTTCATTCATTAAAATTAAGTGAAATAATTAACTATTTCAATAAATTTTATAAATATTTATAATTATATCTATTTTTAAAACTATTATTATTTAAAAACTATATACTAGGGATTATTTTAAATATAATATCATCCAAAGAGGGAGGTTTTATTTTATTAATTTTTTACTTAATATAATTATTTAAAATATTTAAAATATATAATTTAAAATATTTTTTATAAAATATTTAATAACTAAATATTTATATATTTAGTTATTAATTAATTTATTTATATATATATAATTAAATATATAATTTAAAAATATTTTAATTATATATATAAATTTATAAATTTATTTAATATTTTTTATTAATTAATATAATTATTTAAAAAAATATAATTTTATTAATTTTGTTAATATATAATATAAAAATATTTAAAATATATGAATAAATAATTTTAATAAATAAATAAAGAAAGGAATAAATTATATAAATATTTTATAAATTATATAAATAAAGTAATTATATATATATATTTATAAATTTATTTAGTTATTTATCTATTTAAATTATATAAATATTTTTAAGTTATATATTTATTTTCAAATATAATAAAAAATATTTTTAAATCGTATTCCAGTAATAATATTTATCTTATTAAAGGAAATTCTAAATTTATTTTCAAAAAATAAAATTTAAACGCTGAAATGTGATTCAACACGTGATGATCAAAATAACTTATACTATCTTACTTTAATGTTAAAGAAAGAATAATTAATAATTTAAACTATTATTAGGGTATGTCGCCAAATTAGCCACTGCATTTGTGATTTCGATGAAGATCATTTCACGTCATCCGATCTAATGTTCCACTAATGAATTATACCTATTCTTAAATTTTGTTTCAATTCTTTAATTAATTTAATTCACATTTTAACTTATTTTAAAAAAAATTGCCCAAAAAGGTTTTACTTGCTCTCTATTTCTATTACGACACATTATATATGGATGGAATGGAACCAACGTTTCTTCAACAGTATATCTCTTGCTGCTAGCACAATTACAAGCAAAATTTGTTCTGCCATTAAGCAAACAAGTCTTAGTTGGAAGTGTAAAAAGGATGTGCCAGAGGCTATCCAATAATTATATTTCAACTAATCTCTTATTACCCCACATATTTGCACTTGCTGCTAGATTCATCTTGGTTGGTCTAACTTCTTTTATTATTTTTTGTGAGATAACGATTCGGCTGTTTCGGCTCTTCATCAAATGGAAAATATCTCAACACCCTTCATTTCTTTTGGAGCAATGATGATAATCAGCATCTTACGGGGCTCAACCGGTAGCCAATGCACCTGGAGCTTGGCACGATTATTATATCTTTTGCACAGAAAGCCTCTCTTGCCGCTATATTTGTTGTTTCTCGTGGGTTTTCTTTTATTATGTAGGTCGTTGGCTACCCTGGATGGAGCCTACCATGATTAACTAGTTTCCCTGCTGGAATTTCTGAGCTCTTTTTTGCAATGTCTGCTTCTGCTTTTCTTTCCCTCTTTTTGCTTAGTTTTAGTTGATACGCAGAATGTTTACTGCTGATATTCTTTGTTGTTGTGGGGTTCTCTATCCCTACTACTATTTGTACGAAATTCTTGTTGGTTAATGAAAGCTAAGTGAGGCCCTCATGTTTTCCCGAAAGAGAGAGAGAGAGAGAGAGAGAGAGAGAGAGAGAGAGAGAGAGAGAGTGGATGAGGAGAAAAGATGTAATAGTTTATTTTCCATATTTTTTATAAGTTGAGAGAGAGAGGGGCGGGGGAGGAGAAAATAAATTTTTTTTTTTTTTTAACGAGAGAGAGAGAGAGAGAGAGAGAGAGAGAGAGAGAGAGAGGCGAAAAGATGATTTTTTTTAATTCAAAAAGTTTTATTTTTTTTAAGAAGATGAAAAGTTTTTTTAGAATAAGAAGAGTTCTTTCTTTTATTTATTTATTATTTTTTCAAAAAGATAAAGAGATATTTATTTATTTTTAAATTTATTAAAGAATTTAAAGAGTAAATTTTTAAGTATAAATACTCCTAAGTAGATGAGAGAAAATTATATTTTTGACTTTCTTCCTTAGTGGCCCCCACTAACCTGTATATTTGTATGTGACCCCCTTTGCAAGCCTTAGTTCTCTCCAATTTTAGGGTTTGAAACTAACCTGATTAGGCAGCGCATTTCCAAATTCAAGCTCCAGTATGCTTCCATGTTCTTACAACTTTTTTTTTCAAATCATAGAGTCCTCCATTGACCTATATGATGATGTATACCCTCTCGTTCCAGTTCTCTTGGTCTCTGGTTTAAAATTGACTAGGTAGCACATATTATGAATTCAAACTCTAGTGTGATTTTGAGATTCTTCATTTGTTCATGTAAAAGTTAAAACTATCATGGATAGGTGCATGAACTCCTTTCACAAGCTTTAATTTATCCCTTATGCTTATTAAGGTCTTTTCATGAGCATAGAAAGTATATATTTTGGTATTTGTAAAATGTCCACTCCCCAAGGGCGTGCCTTCTAGAGAAAGAATCCATGAAGGATTTTTGATCTTTTCGAATTTGTTTATTAAGTGTTTTTTGGGTGACATTTAACTTGTGAGAAAGAGATCAAAAGTTTTAAATTTCATCCTAGATTATTTTATCAGTGTTATTCAATGACATTAACCTTTGTGAAAGAGGTTAAATATTTTGAATCTTTCAAAATTATTTGCCAAAGTGTATTAACCTGTATGAAAATGGTTAAATATTTTGATTCTTCTCATATTGTTTGTCAGAGTTTTACTCGATGACATTATTGTATGTGGAAGAGGTTAAATATTTTGATTCTTCTAAGGTTATTTATCAGAGTGTTACTTGATGAAGTTTATATGTATAAAAGAGGTTAAATCAAAATATTCGTTTGAGGATATAGCCAAAATTGCTCCTTATTCTTTGCCTTATTTTTCTATGAGTATGATTGAAAGACCACAATTTACAAGGCTATCTTTTTTTCAATGTTGAAATCGCCTCCAACTTCAACTTGCTACTTAAACTGGTAATCAAGTAAATATCCATATTATTATTGTGGGTGATCTTTTGAGATTAAAGGTTGTCTCCAAGTTTTCAACAAAAACTAAAAGATCAAAATTTGATGGATCTTCATTATTCTTATGTGTTTCACCAAAGTAGGACTTTCTCCACAATATAGATGGTGCTGCTCTTAACATGAAATAGATTGTCCACCATTATGAAATGTAAAGATAATGTTTCCCACATATGACGCGAAACTGTTACGTGCCAGAAAACTTGTAATTATAAAGTAAAATTTTGTGTTTTATATTTATATAAAAGTCAAGTATGCACACTGATAGTTGAAAAAAGAGCAAGAAACTCTAAAAATTTTACGTAAAAAACCCCTGAAAAGGGGGGGAAAATTATGGGGCCTAGCATTGTCAAAATATTCCACTATATGTCTTTGATTTGCAAAGTTACAATTTTCCCGATATTACATGATTGTATTTGGAAAATCAAGTGGGTAGCAGTTTCCGAATTAAATTACAATAGTTATACTGCAATAGTTAGGTTATAATGACCGTCACCGAACGGTGATAATATAATATAAGCGCAGTAGTAATAACGGGCTTTGAACCTCTAGTACTCTCTCAGCTTTCTTCCAAGTTCACTCCTAGCTTCCTCCTCCTTTATGACAATAATGGGGTCTTATTTATAAAATTTTGAGAGAAGAATTTTGATAATTGTAACAAAAATTTAAAAAAATACCCAATCGGCTCGATCACATATATTTTTTTGATGATTTAACCATCCAAATGACCTTCGATTAAAGTGATCTTGGGCTCATTGAATTTGTCTCATCGAGCCGCTTGACTCGACTATAAGCACATCAAATTTGGAGATCGTTTGATCATCCAGTTAGTTTCATGAAGTCTTGTATGCTTTTTGGGCTTGATTTAAGCTTATTTGGACTCATTTTGATCCAATTTTGGTGTTGACGGACTCTTTTCGTTGAGACTTCAATTTGCTTATAAATAAAAATTTATATTATTTTAAATTTATCTTATAAAATTAGATATTTTTATTACCTTAATATACATACTTAATTTAATAAATTTTACTGTATCAAAACTTAATTTTGAATCTATTTCAACATCACTATTAAAATTCATTATTTTAGATAACCTATTATTATAGTGGATTAAAAATTCACTATAAAAGTAAACCCATAGTAGTGATTTAAATCACTATAACTTAAACTTAATTTAATAAGTTTTTGTTATTTATGATGGTTTAAACCGTTACTATAAATCTACATTAGAAGTAACTTTATCTACTTCATCCTCAATACTCTAGCCGCAATTGCATCTCTTCTTCTCCCTTCTCAACATAATTCATTGTGAAACATCACTAGTGGTCGTCAAAATTTGCTCACTCCTTTCTCCTCCATTGTTGACCATTGTTTTTGAGGTATGAAATATTGTAACATAATTTCTTTTGCGAGGATGATGAATAAGTGTCATTTGACCAGACATAAGTATCACAGAGCTAGCAGGACCGAGTTTTGAAACATACATAGCTCATTTTAGCTATTTTAATTTTTTTAAAAATATTTGCATAAAAAGATTCATAGATGCAAATTAAATAAAATTTAAACTATAGAAACATCTTAGGGTCAGCTATTTAAAAAATAACAATTTCATGCTTTCTTATCTAATATTTTCTTTTTTATAAGTTAATTACACTAGGCTAGCCAAAAAATTCTCAAGTATATTGGCCATGTTAATTATATTAATTAAATTCTAATCGTGCCATTTAGTTTAATTTAATTTGCACTACTAGAATCAAATAAATTTTCCTTAGTAAGAAATTTGACTTTTCAATTTAATTCTAGCATTTGTTGTATTCATGTGACAATGATTTGCTTATCATTGGTTTATAGTTTTATAGAATTTTATGAAAACTTTTAGGAATTGTTTGAGCTATGTTTTTTTTTCATAGTTGGCATATTTATTATTTCAATTATTGAAAATAAAAAAAACTTTCTTTGGGAAATTTTGTGGGGATTCAAAATCATCAAATTAAATAATTAAATGTGTTAAATGAAAGTTCACTACTTCACATTTTCCTTAATTTTTCTAATGAGATAATCTTACATGCATATGAGTATTTTTGTCATAATTTGGTGTGCATTTTGTCAAAATATCAACTATAGCTAAAAAGAAGATTAGTGACCTATAATGTATATGATCGAATAATGTGTAAGGGCACTTAAGTGTTCGCCAATGCTACTCCTATAAGATTCCTTTCAATGGGATTTAAACGAACTTAACCATGAACTCTTGAGAATAAGAAAGAAGGTATTAAGATCAATCTTACAATTACTAGGATCTTGTCAACTTTGTCTAAACTAATCTTAGTAATATTTAATTATCCATTATCAATTGTGATTTTAGAATTTTATTTTTACTTGAAATAGACAAGGGTTTAATGACCTAAGCTAGATGAAGTGGTGAGTACATTAGAAGAATACATTTTTTTTGCAGTGTCAATCAAAGCAAAAATTCATTAAAAAATTGTATTCATATAGATCATGCATTAATAAATGCTTTCATTCAATAATGTTAGTGATCACTTATTCTTAGAAGAAATTTTTGCTAGCTATGTTGCCTAAAACTGGTGTAGAGAAGTGCATGAAATTACAAGTGATCACTAACATTATTGAATTTGAATGATTTTGAGCCATTTTTTGAGGGGTTTCTACCCTTTTGCCCCTGTGGGGGGCTATAAACACCCCCCTAGGGTGAGAGGGAGAGGCACACATTTCACCTCTCCCCTTCTTCTTGAGTGAGGGTCCTTCGGAGGCAATCAAGAAGACGATCAAGAGGTGTTCGTGGATCAAGGCCCGGTACATCTGTCGTGATTCGGTTTACCTCTGACGTCGGGTTAGGAGGCGATCAAAGATACGTCGTGGTTGGTTCTGCGACTCGTCGGACCGTCCGAGTTAGAGGCGATCAAAGCGGTACATCGTGTGGTTTTGGCGCTCGGACCGTGTTAGGAGGCGTCAAGGACGTATACGTGGTTGGGTTTCGACCGTGGTGAGGGTTGATCAAGGCCGGTACATATGTCGTGGTTGGGTTCGCGTCGGACCATCCGGGTTAGGAGGCAATCAACGGTGCATGCCATGGTTCTTCGCGCTCGTCGGACCGTCGGGTTGAGAGCGATCAAATGGTCCATATCGTCTCGGTTCAGCGGCGTCGGGTTAGAGGCGATCAAGGTATGTACCGACGAGTTCCGGCGATGCCCGAATGAGCCAAGAAGCTCGATTCAGCGGCAAGTCCGTAACGATAGTGGTAATGGCGAAAGGCGGCAACGATGATGGCGGCGCCATGATAATAATGATGCGGCGGTGATTATGCTGGCGTGATAGCCAAATGGTTGCTCCAGTGGTTGGCAATAATTGACGTCAGTATTAAATCTATTTTACCGATGATGCCGATTACGATGATAGTATTGTGCGGCGGCGTAATTATAGTTGGTGCCGAGGGGTATTGTCGGCGGTGAATCGGCGTCAGTGGTATTAGAGTGTGTATGGTGTGACCGGTGAAGATGCCTGATGGTTCAACAGTTGATGTGATGTTGTTAACTTACGCTATGGATATAATTGAATCCACGAGGATTTTGATCGAAGTTGTTTGTCGATGTTACCGATGACATTAACTGGAAGTACAAAAGATTTGGGTCAGTCAGGAGGATTGATCACCCAGTGAGATGTAACATGAGTTGTATATTTCTCAAGTGGGAGGAAAAGTAAAAGAAAGCAAATCTTGTTAGAACAAATTTGTGAATTCGGTTCATGATATAATCATAAGACATGGGATGATTTTAAGAAAATGACAACAAGCGCAACAACAATACGATGACAACAACAACAACAACAAAGCTTTAATCCCACTAGGTGGGGTCGGTTATCTGATGAAATGACGAGATAAAAGTCGTAATTATGCGATAAGTTCGATAATATTTTGAAGATTCTTAGTATTCCAAGTTCGGTAGAGTTTTTCCTTACGGGTCGCTTGAGCGTTCCTTGACCATAGCTATGACCACATCTGGACCATCCAGTGAGGGGCCTTTGCCTGCGACTTGAGACCCAGCGGGACCAGTCACCGGATATGGGATGAGGTTTCACTCTTATTGAAGTGGTGGTGAGCTACCGTTGGTGATAGGAAGTCAGTAGGGCATATCGAGTTTGAGTAGATCTAGGTCTGGAGTTTTTCTTCATTACTACCATGATCGAAAAACTGGACTCTTGGACTTGGAACGATATCCAGGTATGATAGCTTATGTACCAAAACACAAGTTATACGGTGTCTCACCGGTTGGGGCTGGCGGTAGGCCCAAAGAATATTGGGAAGCTCATCAACCCATTGCCCCCAACCATCTCAAGATGTGTTTTAGTCCTTTGAGTATGGTCTATTGGTAACTTGGTTTGCCCATTGGTTTGAGGATGTGCTACGTAGTATCGCGTGAATGTGAAGATCTTTGCAAAAAGATGTAAAGATTTTTCCAGTAAATTGAGTTCCGTTGTCAGTGATGATCTTTGTAGGAAGACCGAATCGACATATTATATTTTTTAAATTGTGTTTAGCATTTGCCTCTGATTTTAGCGAGTGGTTCGACCTCTACCCATTTTGGTGAAGTAGTCGGCTAGAATGATGAACTTTCATTGCCCATGCTATTGGAAAAGGTCCCATGATATCAATCCCCAGAGCAAGAGCCAGGGCTTTGAATGGATGAGAGTTCACATGTGAGGAAGGTTAGAATGCAATTAACAACTCACACATTTTTTTGTGAACTCCAAGGCTTCTTGTTTCATTGTAGGTCAATAAAACCCTTGCCTCATGATTTTAAGGGCCAATGCTCTTCCTCCAAGGTGTTCTCCACATATTCACAGTGAACCTCTTAATTGTCGACTTACGAAGGTGGAAGGCATTTGAGATATCTGGACCAAAGCTCTTGTATAGTTCACCTTAATAGCAAAGTTTGAAGCTTGTCTTGGAGATGAGTTCGGAAGTTGGATCTTGGAAGGGTTCCTTCTTGTAGAAAGAGATAGATGTCATCCACGAATGTTCCTTTTCCTCATCAATAGTTTGAATTACCCATGACCCTTGGATACTAGGAAAATGTATTTCTTCAACATGCTTTCTCTTAAATAGATCTCCGGTGGTAGAGGTAGCAAAAGCAGGCGTATTCTCTCGTGTATGTGGATGGATTTTACCAAGTGGAGTGGATTTTACACCAGGTTGAGGATTATGAGTATTAAAATCCCCTCCAACTTGGGAGGCGACAAATGGGAGTCTGTGAATTACTAAGTTTTGGGCTTCATGGCGAGTCTCACCAATGAGAGCCTCATATTACCATGTTATTCTTGGGAATTTTAAGCGAAGTCTATACTCTAGGGTATTTTGCTGGGGGGAAACAAGTAGGATCCCACACCACACCGATTTCTGACCATCAGAGAGTCCATTGAGGAGATGAAAGGCCGTGCTGAATAGCTCTTCTAGAGTTGGGTTGGTGCATTCCATTATAAAGTCTGCAATTTGAGACTTTATGTAGAAAATTTATATCAAATTCTCCCAGTTCCATAGACCATTTGATTAACCTCCGGATGCTTGGTTTTACGTAAGATAATGGTAAATTAGTGTAAACGCCGATGGTGTGAGCTTGGAAGTATGGGACGATTTTTAGAGAAAAAAAGCCTTGAGCCACACTTTAAATGGATAACGACTTTCTATATGAGAGAATTTTCTTGTAATAAATTGGTTGTTGTGCCCCATCTTCTTCTTGTACTAAAAAAAGCGAGCTTATTATGAGAAGAAAGATATAAGTATAATATTTCTCCTTGAATATGTTTGGATAGCGTGGAGATGCTAGATATTCTTTTAGTTGCTCAAAAGCATCTTGACGACATTCATCGGTCCATTGAAAATTATTATTTTTAGCTCCCTTCAATATTTTAAAGAAAGAGCAAGTATTTGTCCCAGGCGGGCTAGGAAACAAGATAATCCGACCGACCATTCAAATGTTGTTGGCGTCTTTGATATTCTTGAATCATATTTTGGAGAGCTTTGATTTTTTCTGTTAGCCTCTATCCACGGTGAGTTACCATAAATCCAAGAAATTTTCCGGTAACCCCAAAAGCACACTTGGTCGGGTTAAGTGGTATGTTATAATCGAAGAAGGTCAAAACATGCTTCTAAGTCTGAAATATGTTGTGACTTTTCTAAGCTTTTCACTAACATGTCATCCACATACACCTCCATTGTGTGGCCTAGTAGGTCTTTAAAAACCTTATTCATCAGGCGTTGATAGGTAGCACTAGCATTTTTTAATCCAAATGGCATGACTTGGTAATAATATAAACCTTTATATGTTTGAAATGCTGTAGCCTCTTCATCCGTTGGGTTCATCTTTATTTGATTGTAACCAGAATAAGCATCCAAAAAACTGAGCATTTGATGTTCGGACGTAGCATCCACCAATTGATCGATTCGAGGAAGAGGAAAACTATCCTTTAGGCCTTATTAATCAACATCCTCCATGTTCCATTTGTTTTTTAACCATGACAACATTTGCTAGCCATGTTGGGCAATGCACTTCTCGTATGAATCCGCTTCATGAGCTTGTTAACTTCTTGTTCAATAGCTTGAAGGCGATCGGTGCAAAACTCGCTTCTTTTGGATGATTGGTTTGAGCGTTGGATTAATTTTGAGAGTCGTGTGATTACATTGGGGTGACCCCGGCATATTTCTTTGGACTCCAAGCAAATATGTCTTGATTCTGTGCAAGAAATCGTATACTTTTCCCTTTGTTCTTAGAGTAAAGATCCCACTTGCTGGTTAATGGTTGGTCATCGATAATGCTATTGAGAGTAAATCTTCTGGAAGCTTTTTGAGGTACTCTTTCATCTCGAAAGTTAAAATCTTGATCTTTGTGATGGAATAACGGTTGTGATTTTTTGATTTCTATAAACTCCGGTAGGAAATTTTATCTTCAGATGAGGCACTGAAGTGATAGCACCAAAAATTGATTGGAGGGGCCTCCCGAAGATTGCATTATATGTAGAATCTAACTTGACCACTATGAATTGTATTAAATGAGTCACTTATCGAGGGAATTCTCTGAGGGTAACAGGAAGAGTAATTGTCCCTTCTGCCCGTACTGGGTGATTATCAAACCCATATAGTGGTCCAATTTGGAGCTTTTTGGGCCCATGTTAAGAAAGGTTGAGTAAAATAAGACATCGACAAAGCTCCCATTATCGATCAAAATTCTTTTAACGTTATAACAAGGATCACTCCGATCCGTCGATGACAAGTGGATCTTGATGAGGATATGGACTCCTTAAGTCCGGTCATTGAAAGTGATGGAATGATCAATCGAGACTTCTTCAACTCATTCTTTGGAGGCGATGCGAGAACTTGATTAGGTAGTGTCGGTCCTCTGCGATTGTTTCAATTTCTCAATTATTTGATGATTATTTAGTTGTTCTGTGATGATTGTCAGCGGAGTGTGTTTGTTGGAGGTGGTCGATTCTTCACAAACTGACGTAGATATCCTTGTTGAATGAGACTCTTGATTTCTTCCTTGAGTTGTATGCATGCTTCAGTAGTATGTCCACGGCTTCAATGAAAGTGACAATATTGCTCCTGATTACCTGAATTTGGTTTCAATGGATGCGGCCACCTGATATTTTCTTCATTGCGAATAGCCATCAGGAGGTTAACACGAGATGTGTTGATGGTGTGTATGTCTTTTAGTCGAGGTTCCGTTGTTGTTGATCACGACTATCTTGTAAACTTCTTTTGATGGGCTGCTGTCGGTCCGCATTTCTGGGGTGCTTTTTTGCGTTTCCACGCATATTGTTGTTCAAATTGGCGATGGGCATTAATAGCTTCATCGGAGATTTTGTGCTATATATATGATGAACTAAAGTCGGCATATGAAGCGGACCGTGTCCCATTAATGGCGAATAGAAAGGCCACGGGCGGAGTCCTCAAGGAAAACTCCTCTTAATAGTTCGGGGTCCGGTATTTGGCGAGCTTCTAAGGAGAACCTCGGAAGTATTCTTTGAGTGATTCACCCTCATTACATGAATAAGATGGGAGGAATCCTTAATGATTCTCGATTTGCAATGAGTTCCACAAGAACGAGTTAGTTAAAGGTATGGATGGATCCCCTTGGAAGAGAGTAGGAGCACTTTGAGGGGGTAACGGAAAGACGACAAAGCGGTGTGTGGGAGCTTGTTGGATATGCATGATAGTCTGTAATGGTGATGTGTTGTGTGGGTCATTGCCCCATCATAGGAATCAATGCTGGAAGCTTGAAACCTACGGGAATTGGATGTTGAAGAATGGCTTGGTAAAGGTGAGACTCTCTCATAGCGTGGTGTGGGTGAAGATGATTTCTATCTTGAAGGTGAAATTCATCTTGTATTAAACATCGTACTTACATACGAATGTCATAATGTCGAGATTAACATGTGAAGCTATAACAATCGGTGGATTAGTGCTTAGGTTGGCACCGCGATGGATGAGTGGAACTAGCAGTGTCAAGGAGATCAGTGTTACGGTCTCCATGCGGAGGAACTCCGGTGTCAGGAGGATTAGCGTTTTGACCTCTTTCGGGCAATGACCGATCTTGGGGGAGATATGTTTGCCGTAGTAGCGGCTGTTGTAGTCCTTGCAAAAGCTGGATCATCTTATTTTGAGACTCCTCCATTTGACGGACACGATCTTCCAAAGAGATTTCCGTTCCGCCCTCAACAAGGTCATGCCTATCAGGGGGGAGTGAGGCAAAAACTTGGCGTCCTTGGTTCAGGGATGGGTTTTGAGAATGATGGGAGTTGGAGCGGGAGGCTCCGTTGTGACGAGTGTTGTGCCTATTGGCCATAACGTGGATGCTCACAGAAATTGTGATTGAAGGGTTTTTCTTCCCACAGACGGCACCAAACTGTTGCGTGCTAGAAAACCAATCGCGGTAGAGTGAAAGTTTACGCCTTAGCCTTGTCGATTAGTCCACACACACGTAATTAAAAGTGAGCAGAGACACTCAATTTTTAACGTGAAAAACCTCGAAAGAGGGGAAAAACCACGAGCCGATAAAAGCTTCCACTATGTATCTATTTCAGAGTACAAAGTCTTCCTGATAACGGGATTACAGGATTGCATATGAGAGAGGAATAACAACTGTGTAACAATGATCAGGTTATAATTGTTACTGATGGTGGAGATGCGGGGTAACTTCTGGTGGGAATACATGGTACAATTAGTGACGACGGTGGCCGGTGGTGGTGGTTGATGGCCGTCGAGCGGGAGTGCGATCTTGCTTGGGGTGCGATCTTGTTTGGAGGATCTTCAAGCTTCAGAGCTCTCTCTTCCTCCTCACTTGGGCTTTTCCTCTTCTTCCTCGCTCGGACTCTTCCTTTTCTTCCTTGCTTGGACTCTTCCTTTTCTTCCTTGCTTGGACTCTTCCTCTTCTTCCTTGCTCGGACTCTTCCTCTTCTTCCTTGCTTGGATTCTTCCTTTTCTTCCTTGCTTGGACTCTTCCTTTTCTTCCTTGCTTGGACCCTTCCTCTTCTTCCTTGCTTGGACTCTTCCTTTTCTTCCTTGCTTGGACTCTTCCTCTTCTTCCTTGCTCGGACTCTTCCTCTTCTTCTTTCAGCTCCTCTTCTTCTTCACTTGGCCCCCTTCATGTGAAGAATGAAGGCCTATTTATAGATGGGAGGAGGGGCATTCTTGTAAATTCATGTAAGGCCCGTACCACTCTCCTCGATCGGACAGCTCAGGATGATTCCTTTGATCATTTGATGTATTTTGAGCATTTGGATGCCCAAATGAAGTCAGAATTATGAGATCTTAGGCTCATTAGATCCGGCTCATCGAGCTGCTCGATTTGACTATAAACATTTCATATTTGAGAGCTGTTTTGGGATTTAATTGATGTCCCAAAGATTCCAATGCTATTTTAAGTGCTTGATCTCGATCGATTTTGACTCAAAATCATATCACTTTCGACATCAAGATTCGTGCTTTGACTAGTGGTATTTTGAGAGCCATATCAGTTGCCCGCCTATTTTTGGATGACATTAGCTTAATCATCCAAAAATATATGTGCCTAATGCTAGAAAATAGCGAATTAGAAGTTTTCAGGCATTTCCGGGGACCCGGGCGCCAGTGGCACCGTCGGCGTCCATGAGCCCTGTAGGTCTTGCACAGCGGCGATGGGCCGGGCCCATCGGGTCAAATCTCGGGCCGAGGCGGGCCACGATTTAACGGTGGGAGCGAGCGGCGGGCCAATACGCACGGGCCGCGCAGTCGGGTCGCGTGGAACGGTGCGGCAGGTGGGTTATGCTTCCAAAACCTCTACTATTAATCTTACTAAAGGCCGAAAAGGTAGACCAGAAGGGGGACCTCCCCCTGCTAAAAAATTATGATGCAGCTTATGAATATTGCCTCTTTGAATGTAAGATGATTCAATAGTGACGTCCGTGTCACTGACTGTAAATAGTTTGTGAAAACTAATAAGATAGATGTATGTGTCTTCTTGAAACTAAGTTATCCTCTAATATTATTTCTGATCCCACTAATTCTAAGCACTTTCAGATATTCAAGCATGAAGGCAATATTGACAACTTCTTGGATGCTCCAAATGGTCATATTTGGATCAAATGGAATATTGATGTGACTTCTTTTTCAGTTATTTGTACTCACCCTCAATTCATTCATGGAAGATTAATGATGGGAACTACTTCTAGCTTCCTTATTTTCTTTTGTTTATGCTGATAATAGTAATCATGGTAGAAGGGACCTTTAGCAATCTCTTAATTCTCTGGCTTATACTATTGATGAACCATGGATTATCCTGGGAGACTTCAACTGCATTAGGAAGGTTAATGAAAGAGTGGGAGGCCTCACCCCACTCCTAAGTAAACTATCTTACTTCAATGACTTCATTTTACACTCTGGCCTCCTTGAAATGAAAAATATGGGTCACGCTTATAGCTGGTTCAACCAACAAATACAAAACCCTATCAGATGCTTGCTGGATCATTCTCTGCAATCCTTACTAGATAAATGCTCATCCTCATTCTAGTTGGAGAGTCATGACTCCACTCACATCTGATCACTCCCCCATTTTGCTTACTATGGGAAACAAACCCACTCTTAAACATAGACTTATTTACAAGAACTACTGGAGCCATTACCCAGATTTTCTAGACATTGTGAAATATGCCCGGAGGAAACATGTGGAAGGAGACCCTATATTTTTCCTTCTGTAATCGGTTTAAAAACACTAAACATGCTCTTAAGGCTGCCAACTGGCATTCCTACAACTATATCTCCAATAGAATCTCTACTCCAAAGACTAAACTTGAGTAGTTGCATTCTAGACTTGATTCTTATCCTCTCAATTCTGACATTGTACAAGAGGCTCTGCTGACTCAAAACTGCCTTAGTGAAGCTATAAATTGTGAGAACAAATGGATTATGCAGAGGGCTCAATGTGCTTGGTTATCTAAAGGAGAAGATGACATTAAATTTCTATACCAAAGAGTCAACATTAGGAAAAACAAGAATTCTGTCAAAAATCTGAAAGTTAATGGTGTGGATGTTTGTTCTCAACAAGGTATGGCTAAAGAGATCATCTCCTACTACACTAGCATTCTCAACAATTTCAATAGGGCACCTCATCATGGTTGGCTTGATATCCCTATTTGTCCACACATTTCAAGGAAAGATACTCAATCCCTAATTCAACCATTCAACAATGATGATATCAAAATTGTGATTTTCTCAATTGGTCATGATAAGACCCCTGGGTCAGATGGTTTTACCTCATAATTTTTTAAAGACACTTGGGATTTCACTAGGCATTCATTAGTGGTGGTTGTCCAACATTTCTTCTCTACTTCAACTCTTCCTCATTGGGTTAAACATACAACTATCACCCTCATCCCTATGAAGTGTCATGTTGAAGCTATTTCTGATTACATGCCCTTATCTCTTTGTAATCTCCTCTATAAGGTCATCTCCAAACTGCCTGCAAGCAAGCTTCAACTAATTCTACCCCATATCATTCACCCTACTCAAGCAGCTTTCTTTAAAGAGAGGGACATTGCTGATAATATTATTATGGCTAATGAAATTATGCAGAGTTTTAATCAAAATAATAGCCCTAAGAGTTTTTATGCTAAGATTGACTTAAAGTAATCTTTTAACAATGTGAATCGTCAATTTCTTCTACACAGATTAAAAGTCCTCAGATTCCCACAAACATTTATCAAATGGATTGAAGCTTGTGTGGTGCAGGTCCCTTTCTCCATTGTTCTTAATGGGGAACTTTCTGGATTCTTCCTTTCTTTCACAGGTTGGAGGCAAGACTGCCCTCTATCCCCTTACTTATTCATTATTATTATGGATGCATTCTCAAGGCTATTGGACATGCTCATTGCTTCAGCAAGCTTCCCTCCAATAAGGAAAAAAGCTTGTGCCTTGTCCCACCTCATTTATGCGGATGACCTCTTAGTGTTTGGGGCGGCGAACTCTCCCAATATTTCTTGCCTCTCTAACTTTCTTTCCATCTTCTTTCAGAAAACTAATCTCTCTTCCAATAACTCCAAATCTACTATATGTTTCACTAAGTCCGTGGATCCACTCTTAAAGGCTGACCTGAGCTCTTTTCTGGGTTTTAATCTTGCTGATTTGCCATGAAATTATCGCGGCATTTCCATTTCCTCCTCTCGATTGAAACCGGCTGATTGCTCTAAAATTTTTGATAGATTGCAACATTGGCTTTCAGGTTGGAAACGTTCCTTACTTTGTTTTGCAGGTCATCTGCAATTTGTTCGGTTCACTTGTTGGAGCTATCTTTTGTATTGGTTCAGGTCCATCTCTATCTCTAAGAGTGTTAGAAAAGCTATTAAGAGCTTAATATCATCCTTCCTCTATAACTCTGGGCTTGAAAGGAAACTTTATACGATATCTTGGGCAAACATTGCCAAACCGATTGAGTTCAGGGGTCTTGGCATTCCTAGCATTAAATCTTTAAATTTGATGTGCAAAGCTAAAATCATATGGAAATTATACAATACCAACTCTCTACTAGCTTCATTTTTTTTCTGGACGGCAATTCTATCTTTGGAAAAATACCTCCACCACCTTTATTACACTGTGTAAAGAACTTAAGACTACGACTGTGAGATGCAGAAGCTGCATTACTTTTCAAGTGCTTAATGATAGCAGATTATCATTCTTCTTTGATCCATGGTTAGCCGGTTCTTCACTTTATGAAAAGTTTGGGTCTGTGGTTTTTTCTTGGTTTAATTGCTCTTCAAACACGTTGGTTTGTCAGGTAATTTTTTATAATAATTGGCACTTCCCTATAACTGCGCATGCCCCATATGATTGCATAAACCTGATACAAACAACCAAAGAGTCGGGCGGAAAAGGGGGGAGTTAGAACACCACAATATTCATCCTTTTGGGGCATAGATTGATTGCTTTCCCTTATCGACATTAGAAACCACGGGAAGGGATTGATCAAAGATCAAAGAATTCTCGACATGAAAACACAGAGACAGAGGGCTGATCTTTGAATAGGGAAAAGAATGGATCCGCAGGGTCCCAAATGAATTGGCTTGGTCAAAAAAAGCCTTGTTCTTTGGAAGATCTATCTCGTGTCCCATTTTCAATAATGCGGTTAGCTGCTTATGGTTGGATAAAGACTTTTTCTGTCATAAAGTAACTCACACTTTCATTTTCAATAATCACACAAACTGAACTGGGCACCATTTGTGTGGTTCAAAGGCTACTCTATCAAATACGCTATACTAACTTGGAGAATTCTCATGGAGAGCTTAAAAACTAAAGATATTTTAATTAAGAGAGGTATTTCGGCCAACCCTTTATGCATCTTGTGCCATAGTGTCAATGAAAGACATTCCCATCTTTTTTTTGAATGTTCCTTTTCTATGGAGGTCCTTAAAGCCTCCATCCCGATGGGATATTTCTTTCACTTGGGCTGCTCTTTAATACAACTTCTTCTTTATGTTGAGCAATTAACTTGTAAGATCACAAAAAGGTTTTACTTGCTCTCTATTTCTATTACGACACATTATATATGGATGGAATGGAACCAACGTTTCTTCAACAGTATATCTCTTGCTGCTAGCACAATTACAAGCAAAATTTGTTCGCCATTAAAAAAAAGTCTTAGTTGAAGTGTAAAAGGATGTGCCGTAGGCTATCCAATAATTATATTTCAACTAATCTCTTATATACACATATTTGCACTTCGCTAGATTCATCTTGGTTGGTCTAACTTCTTTATTGTTTTTGTGAGATAACACTGCTATTTGGGCTCTTCATCAAATGGAAAATATCTCAACACCCCATTTCTGGAGCTAATGATAATACCATAACCAAGACAATGCACCTGAGCTTGGCACGATTATTATATCTTTTGCAATGATGACCTCTCTTGCCGCTATATTTGTTGTTTCTCGTGGGTTTTCTTTTATTATGTAGGTCGTTGGTTACCCGGATGGAGCCTACCATGATTAACTAGTTTCCGCTAGAATTTCGAGCTCTTTTTTTGCAATGTCTGCGCTTTTCTTTCCCTCTTTTGCTTAGTTTTAGTGACACGCTAGAATGTTTATCACTGATATTCTTTGTTGTTGTGGGGTTCTCTATCCCTATTACTATTTGTACTGAAATTCTTGTTGGTTAATGAAAGCTAAGTGAGGCCCTCATGTTTTCGAAGAGAGAGAGAGAGAGAGAGAGAGATGAGAGAGAAAAGATGTAATAGTTTATTTTCCATATTTTTTATAAGTTGAGAGAGAGGGGGGGGGGGGGGGGAGAGGAGAAAATAAATTTTTTTCTTTTTTTTTAACGATAGAGAGAGAGAGGGAGAGAGAGAGAGAGAGAGAGAGAGGCGAAAAGATGATTTTTTTTTTAATTCAAAAAGTTTTATTTTTTTTAAGAAGATAATAAGTTTTTTAGAATAAGAAGAGTTCTTTCTTTTATTTATTTATTATTTTTTCAAAAAGATAAAGAGATATTTATTTATTTTTAAATTTATTAAAGAATTTAAAGAGTAAATTTTTAAGTATAAATACTCCTAAGTAGATGAGAGAAAATTATATTTTTGACTTTCTTCCTTAGTGGCCCCACTAACGTATTTTGTATGTGACCCCTTGCAAGCCTTAGTTCTCTCCAATTTTAGGGTTTGAAACTAACGATTAATGATTTCAAATTCAAGCTCCAGTATGCTTCCATGTTCTTACAACTTTTTTTTTCAAATCATAGAGTCCTCCATTGACCTATATGATGATGTGCGATACCCCTCTCAGGTTCCAGTTCTCTTGGTCTCGGGGTTTAAAATTGACCTGGTTAGGTAGCACATATTATGAATTCAAACTCTAGTGTGATTTTGAGATTCTTCATTTGTTCATGTAAAAGTTAAAACTATCATGGATAGGCGGTGCATGAACTCCTTTCACAAGCTTTAATTTATCCCTTATGCTTATTAAGGTCTTTTTCATGAGCATAGAAAGTATATATTTTGGTATTTGTAAAATGTCCACTCCCCAAGGGCGTGCCTTCTAGAGAAAGAATCCATGAAGGATTTTTGATCTTTTCGAATTTGTTTATTAAGTGTTTTTCGGTGACATTTAACTTGTGAGAAAGAGATCAAAAGTTTTAAATTTCATCCTAGATTATTTTATCAGTGTTATTCAATGACATTAACCTATGTGAAAGAGGTTAAATATTTTGAATCTTTCAAAATTATTTGCCAAAGTGTATTAACCTGTATGAAAATGGTTAAATATTTTGATTCTTCTCATATTGTTTGTCAGAGTTTTACTCGATGACATTATTGTATGTGGAAGAGGTTAAATATTTTGATTCTCCTAAGGTTATTTATCGAGTGTTACTTGATGAAGTTTATATGTATAAAAGAGGTTAAATCAAAATATTTTTGAGGATATAGCCAAAATTGCTCCTTATTCTTTGCCTTATTTTTCTATGAGTATGATTGAAAGACCACAATTTACAAGGCTATCTTTTTTTCAATGTTGAAATCGCCTCCAACTTCAACTTGCTACTTAAACTGGTAATCAAGTAAATATCCATATTATTATTGTGGGTGATCTTTTGAGATTAAAGGTTGTCTCCAAGTTTTCAACAAAAACTAAAAGATCAAAATTTGATGGATCTTCATTATTCTTATGTGTTTCACCAAAGTAGGACTTTCTCCACAATATAGATTGCTTAACATGAAATAGATTGTCCACCATTATGAAATGTAAAGATAATGTTTCCCACATATGACGCCAAACTGTTACGTGCAGAAAACTTGTAATTATAAAGTAAAATTTTGGGTTTTATATTTATATAAAAGTCAAGTATGCACACTGATAGTTGAAAAAAGAGCAAGAAACTCTAAAAATTTTACGTAAAAAACCCCTAAAAAGGGGGGAAAAATTATGGGGCCTAGCATAGTCAAAATATTCCACTATATGTCTTTGATTTACAAAGTTACAATTTTCCCGATATTACATGATTGTATTTGGAAAATCAAGTGGGTAGCAGTTTCCGAATTAAATTACAATAGTTATACTGCAATAGTTAGGTTATAATGACCGTCAGCTGCAGTTGACGGTGATAATAAGTGGCGATCGCCAATAGCAGTAGTAATTACGGACTTTGAACTTCTAGTATTCTCTTAGCTTTCTTCCAAGTTCACTCCTAGCTTCCTCCTCCTTTATGACAATAATGGGGTCTTATTTATAAAATTTTGAGAGAAGAATTTTGATAATTGTAACAAAAATTTAAAAAAATACCCAATCGGCTCGATCACATATATTTTTTTGATGATTTAACCATCCAAATGACCTTCGATTAAATTGATCTTGGGCTCATTGAATTTGTCTCATCGAGCCGCTTGACTCGACTATAAGCACATCAAATTTGGAGATCGTTTGATCATCCTTAGTTTCATGAAGTCTTGTATGCTTTTGGGCTTGATTTATTTGGACTCATTTTGATCCAATTTTGGTGTTGACGGACTCTTTTCGTTGAGACTTCAATTTGCTTATAAATAAAAATTTATATTATTTTAAATTTATCTTATAAAATTAGATATTTTTATTACCTTAATATACATACTTAATTTAATAAATTTTATTGTGCCATATCAAAACTTAATTTTGAATCTATTTCAACATCACTATTAAAATTCATTATTTTAGATAACCTATTATTATAGTGGATTAAAAATTCACTATAAAAGTAAACCCATAGTAGTGATTTAAATCACTATAACTTAAACTTAATTTAATAAGTTTTTGTTATTTATGATGGTTTAAACCGTTACTATAAATCTACATTAGAAGTAACTTTATCTACTTCATCCTCAATACTCTAGCCGCAAATTGCATCTCTTCTTCTCCCTTCTCAACATAATTCATTGTGAAACATCACTAGTGGTCGTCAAAATTTGCTCACTCCTTTCTCCTCCATTGTTGACCATTGTTTTTGAGGTATGAAATATTGTAACATAATTTCTTTTGCGAGGATGATGAATAAGTGTCATTTGACCAGACATAAGTATCACAGAGCTAGCAGGACCGAGTTTTGAAACATACATAGCTCATTTTAATTTTTTTAAAAATATTTGCATAAAAAGATTCATAGATGCAAATTAAATAAAATTTAAACTATAGAAACATCTTAGGGTCAGCTATTTAAAAAATAACAATTTCATGCTTTCTTATCTAATATTTTCTTTTTTATAAGTTTTTTTTTTTTTTTTTTTTTTTTTTTTTTTTTTATTTTTTTTTCTTTTTTATAAGTTAATTACACTAGGCTAGCCAAAAAATTCTCAAGTATATTGGCCATGTTAATTATATTAATTAAATTCTAATCGTGCCATTTAGTTTAATTTAATTTGCACTACTAGAATCAAATAAATTTTCCCTAGTAAGAAATTTGACTTTTCAATTTAATTCTAGCATTTGTTGTATTCATGTGACAATGATTTGCTTATCATTGGTTTATAGTTTTATAGAATTTTATGAAAACTTTTAGGAATTGTTTGAGCTATGTTTTTTTTCATAGTTGGCATATTTATTATTTCAATTATTGAAAATAAAAAAAAACTTTCTTTGGGAAATTTTGTGGGGATTCAAAATCATCAAATTAAATAATTAAATGTTTTAAATGAAAGTTCACTACTTCACATTTTCCTTAATTTTTCTAATGAGATAATCTTACATGCATATGAGTATTTTTGTCATAATTTGGTGTGCATTTTGTCAAAATATCAACTATAGCTAAAAAGAAGATTAGTGACCTATAATGTATATGATCGAATAATGTGTAAGGGCACTTAAGTGTTCGCCAATGCTACTCCTATAAGATTCCTTTCAATGGGATTTAAACGAACTTAACCATGAACTCTTGAGAATAAGAAAGAAGGTATTAAGATCAATCTTACAATTACTAGGATCTTGTCAACTTTGTCTGAACTAATCTTACTAATATTTAATTATCCATTATCAATTGTGATTTTAGAATTTTATTTTTACTTGAAATAGATAAGAGTTTAATGACCTAAGCTAGATGAAGTGGTGAGTACATTAGAAGAATACATTTTTTTTTGCAGTGTCAATCAAAGCAAAAATTCATTAAAAAATTGTATTCATATAGATCATGCATTAATAAATGCTTTCATTCAATAATGTTAGTGATCACTTATTCTTAGAAGAAATTTTTGCTAGCTATGTTGCCTAAAACTGGTGTAGAGAAGTGCATGAAATTACAAGTGAAGATGTAATAAATGAAGTATAATTACCAATTGAAGTTAAACAACTTAACATGTTTAATATAGTAGGATTATTGAAGGACACTTTTGGTTTAAATAATGTCTCTTTGAATTTAGCGGATGAACACGATGAGCATAATGTAGATCACTCAAATGTTGAATTAAAATTTCAAAATTATACGATGATGCTGGATAAGTGTTATATCAACATACAAGTCATTATTTAACTTATCATTTATATTACTATCATTTTATATGAAATGTTTACACTCATGAACTATAAGATCATTTGATATGTTGTTAGGATTATTTGTTGAGGTTTTCTCAAAAGTATTTCACTATCTAAGAATACATATGAGATGAAAAAAATAACATAAACATTTGATTTTAGATATACTAGGTGTATATTATAAAGATTATAAATTATTTCAAAAAACAACATCTGATCAGAAGATATTCTATGTTTGTGGTTTACAAGGATGTGTTGTTAACTAGAAGGATAATATTATAAAAGTTAAAAAATACAAAGGAAATGTAGCTAATGTTTTTATTACTTTCATTGATTCTCAAACTTCAGTGATTATTCAAAATTAAAAAAAAAAATTGTTGAAGAGATACATTGTCATGCTAAGCATAGAAATAGAAATGGTGCCTCGTGACATCTTGCTGATGGAGAAGCATGGAATTTATTTAATTATATATATCTCAATTTTGCTATCCATCCATGAAATATATGACTTCCTTTAGCTACTATTTTCTATAATCTATTTAAGCTGATGAATAATAAACTTAGTAATTAGCCAATGAGTTTGATTCTTTATAATATACCACCTTAGAATTGGATGAAATAAACCTCTTTTATTTCATCTATGATCATAACCAAACAAAGAAGTTCAAAAAGTAATGCCGATGTATATCTTCAACCACTAATTTAATAGTTAAGTGACTTATGACAAAGTTAAATGCTATGATGTGTCAATTGGACAAAACTTAGATATATTTGTAGTATTAATAAAGTAATAAGTGATTTTCTTGCATATCACATATTATCTAGGTTAACAAAATTTACTTACCTTTGTTGAGCCGAATACACATAATCTTCATGGTTGTATAAAAATTTAAAAAAAATCTTTTTATGGGTCATCAATGTTAGCTAAGTACCTATGAGTCACATATTTTGCTGACAAAGTCATCATTTTGATAACACACAGAAGGTTATAATTACACTACAAATGATCAATAGGAAATAGAATTTAACACAAGCTTAGAACTAGAATTTACAATTTATTTTAGTAAAGTAGTAAATTTTTAAAAGGAAAACACTATGTTAATGACTGAACAATCAATTGATTCTATAATATGGAAAAAGAATATTTTTTTTTTACTTGGAGTTATCATATAATTTGAATATCATAAATATAGAGAAAAATATTTATAATAATTTTCTTAATATTTTATTAGATATTGTCAAATCTAAAAATATTTTAGAAACATGATAATATTATATTGACATTGGAGTAAAGTGTTAATTGTATCTTCATATTCTTGATATTGGTTATTTTATTTTACTACTAGGTAGTTTCATAGTATCAGAAAGCAAATATTAATATTATATGAAGTGTTTGAAAAAAATGAAATCGCCTACAAACTATGCTTCAAATATTTATAGATTCATTAATATTATTATGTGTAAAATTATAAGTTTGGAAGATAATAGCTACCATGTTCTTATTGATTATATTCTTTCAATAATACTTAAGTCTTTTGCACCATGAGGGAAAGTCAAAAACCTTATAGTAAAGATATCATAAATTTAAAATTAATATATGTGAAGCACATTATTTCAAGTGAGCTAGACAAGTTATGGTATAATAGTACGATAATTTAATGTCAAATAAAAAAAAAAAAACTTTTACCTATCATTTTTGAAATCATAGTTCACTTACTCATTCACTAAGTTGAGAAAATCAAACTTAGTACTCCAGCATATTACAGATGGATGCACTTATTTGTAAGATAATGTAAACTAGCTTAGCATTTATAATTATAAGATGTATATGTATCTATTCAAACTTTCAAGTGAACAAGTTTTTATAAGTATTAAAGGATTATATTAATAAAAAGGCATAATCTTAGAGGCCACTTATGGAGAGATGCATTATTAAAAAAGATTTTTTTTCCTAAATATCTAAAGGCACTTGATTTGTTGTATAAGTCTGAAATGACTATCATATGAAGACAAAGAATATTGTATGTTCTTGAGCAAAGGGACTTTTATGGACAAGATAACACCCTATGATTTAAATAATAAATTATTACTGCAAGCTCACGCATATGCACTCTATTATTGTGATAATATTAGATCATTTATACAAATTTTTTAAATAATGATACGTGAAAAAGACTGTGACACATATTTCACACTTGATAATGATAAGCTTGTAAATGAAAGGTTTAATGTGTGACTCAAAACTATGATAAATATTTAATATTTTCAATTAATCATTTAATCATATTCTCATTATATAGCAAGTATATTTTTTATATAGGTTATGGGTGGTTATAATATGTTAATAACTGATGAAATTAAGGTATTTGTTAAAGGTCTAAGTAGGTTTACAAAAAAATTATAAATGATTTTTCATTAATGAGTTTAACTTTTATACCAAAGCTCATGATGAAAATAAGATGATAAAAAAGCATAGTATAAAAATTTGACTATTAATGAGAAGTGAAAATAGCAACAATAATAGCTTTACTTGAGTTGCCAAACTTAAAAGAGGAGTTGCGTGTATTCATTATGATTTGAGAAGACATGGTTTACACAACAAATGTAGGTTCACATATTACTAATTGATTCGATAATTATTACTAATATGGATTCACTGATCATGCCTCTTGATATGACCCTAAAAATTCCTCTAGTCGAAGCACGAATCTTGATGCCGAAAGCAAGCTGATCAGAAATTGAAACTGGTCGAGATCAAGCACTTAAAATATTATTGGAAACTTTGGGATATCAGTTAAATCCCTAAATAGCTCTCAAATATGAAGTGTTTATAGTCAAATCGAGTATCTCGACGAGCCGGTTCCAACAAGCCAAAGATCTTACAATTTCGACTTCATTTGAGCATTCAAATGCACAAAATACATCATATGATAAAAGAGATCATTTTGAGTCGTCCGATGAAGTGGAGTCGTACGGATTTTGCATGTATTTACAGAGACGCCACTCCTCCAATCTATAAATAGCCCCTCATTCCTCATATGGGAGGAGGCCAAGTGAAGGAGAAGGGGCAAGCAAGAGAGAGGAGAGAGCTCTAAAGATCCTCCAAGCACAATCGTGCCGCCACTCGACGGTCGTCAACCACCGCCGCCGGCCGCCGCCACCGCTGATCCTCGCCGTCGTCGACCATTGTTGCCGGTCATCATCACCGACCACTATCGTCGACACTATCGTCAACATCGTCGTCAACATCGTCGTCAACATTGTCTATTACTAGTAACTGTTGTCCATTTCTCATATCTGATTCGTAATCCGGTGTCGGAAAGATCATGTACTCAACAGATACATAGTGGAAGCTTTTTGCTGGGCCAGTGGTTTTCCTCTTTTGAGGTTTTCACGTAAAATTCGGGTTTTATTGTTCACTCTTTAAATACACTGTGTCTTTGGACTCCCCAAAGAAGCTAAGGCGTAAACTTTTACTCTACCGCAACTGGTTTTCTAGCACGCAACAGTTTGGCGCCGTCTGTGGGAATACTCTGACAAACAACCTACGATAGGTCAAAAGTTTCTTAGTGAACTTCCCACAACCTCTTCCATACAGGTTAACGTCATCGGGTAACACCCTGACAAACAACCTCGGATAGGTCAAAAATCCTCAGTGGATTCGATTCAACCTCTTCCACACAGGTTAAACGTCATCGAGTAAAGACTCTGACAAACAACCTCGGATAGGTCAAAAATTCTCAGCGGATTCAATTCGACCTCTTCCATACAGGTTAACGTCATCGAGTAACACTCTGACAAACAATCTCGGATAGGTCAAAATCCTCGGCAGTTGATTCAACCTCTTCCACGGTTAAGCGTCTGGTAACACTCGACAAACAACCGGATAGGTCAAAATCCTCGGATTGATTCAACCTCTTCCACGTTAGCGTCATCGAGCAAAGACTCGACAAACAACCTCGAGATAGGTCAAAATCCCGGATTGATTGACCTCTTCCACGGGTTAGCGTCGCCGGGTAACACTCTGACAAACAACCGGATAGGTCAAAAATCCTCAGCGGATTCGATTCAACCTCTTCCACACAGGTTAACGTCATCGGGTAACACTCTGACAAACAACCTCGGATAGGTCAAAAATCCTCAGCGGATTCGATTCAACCTCTTCCAGTTAGCGTCATCGGCAAGACTCGACAAACAACCTCGAGATAGGTCAAAATCCTCGGATTCGATTCAACCTCTTCCACCGAGTTGCGTCGCCGGGTAACACTCGACAAAACAACCTGATAGGTCAAAATCCTCGGATTCGATTCAACCTCTTCCACAGTTAGTCGGCCTTCGACAAACGACCCGGATGGGTCAAAATCCTCGGCCGATTCAATTCAACCTCTTCCACACGCGTTAACATCGCCGGGTAACACTCGATAAACAACCTCCGGATAGGTCAAAATCCTCGGATTCGATTCAACCTCTTCCGCGGTTAGCGTCACAACAACCGGATGGGTCAAAATCCTCGTGGATTCAATTCAACCTCTTCCACGTTGCGTCGGGTAACACTA
Organism: Cymbidium sinense; assembly: GCA_021442155.1. Classification (NCBI taxonomy): domain Eukaryota; kingdom Viridiplantae; phylum Streptophyta; class Magnoliopsida; order Asparagales; family Orchidaceae; genus Cymbidium; species Cymbidium sinense. Next base: position 125,437,254 of record CM038222.1, on the reverse strand, counting down.
TGACAAACAACCTCGGACGGGTCAAAATCTCGGCGGTATTCAACCTCTTCCACGGTTAACATCATTGGGTAACACTGACAAACAACCTTAGATAGGTCAAAATCACGGCGATTCAATTCGACCTCTTCCATACGGGTTAGCGTCGCCGGGTAACACTCGACAAACAATCGGATAGGTCAAAATCACCGGCGGTTTGATTCAACCTCTTCCACAGTTAGCGTCGCCGGGTAACACTCGACAAACAACCGGATAGGTCAAAATCCTCGGATTGATTCAACCTCTTCCACGAGTTGCGTCGCCGAGCAAAGGCTCGACAAACAACCTCGATAGGTCAAAATCCTCGGAGTTGATTCATTCACTCTTCTTCAGTTGCGTCGCCGGGTAACTCGACAAACAACCTCGATAGGTCAAAATCTTGGCGATTCAACCTCTTCAGTTGCGTCGCCGGTAACACTCGACAAACAACCGGATGGGTCAAAATCCCGGATTCAATTCAACCTCTTCCACCACAGGTTAACATCGCCGGGTAACATCTATGACAAACAACCTCGGATGGGTCAAAATCCTCGCGATTCAATTCAACCTCTTACACAGTTAACGTCGCCGGGCGCTCTAACATCACCGGATAGGTAAAAAATCCTCCGTCCGGTTGCCTTTGCTGACAACCCCCGTCGGCCGTAACCCTGTGGCGGTCACGCGCCGACTTCTACCGCGGTCACTCTCATCGCACAATCTTCTCGTCACCAGCTCGGTCATCCTGCCCATTACCGGCGCCCGTCATCGTACCGATGCGGGTTCTCTTGCCGACCACTCCCGTCGCCAACAATCATCGCCCGGTCCTCCCGCGTACTAGCGTTAGTGCGCGTCATTCGTGCTTGTTGTCGACCGTCGGCCGCAACAATCGGTCGCTGCCCGGATTATCGTTATCCTCGCTGCTATTGTCGTCGGTCACCGCCGCCGGTCGTCCGGTCCGCCGTAACCGCCGGTCAGCGCACCCGCTCGTCGGCAATCTTTGCCGGTCACCACCATGGGCGGTCCTCCACTTCTAGCGTCGGTCGCCGTCGACTGTCGCCGGTTTCGTTCCGACCACCCCGTGGGCAACCGTCGTCGGTCCGCCACCCGTATCGCGCGAGTTATCCTCGCTACCATCGCGGTCCGTCGCCGACCAATGTCGTCGGCCACCATCGTCGAGCATCTTCGTCAACCCTCATCTTCGGTGATCGCCTCCAAACCCGGTCGGTCCGACAAGGGCAGTCAACGCCTCTTTCGAGGGAAAATCGGAGCCTCGCCGTATGAACTACGGGTCTTGATCGCCTCCAAACCCGGACGGTTCGCCAAGGCCGGTTGACGTCTCTTTCGAGGGAAAACCGGAACAACGACGTAAGTACCGTGGGTCTTGATCGCCTCCAAACCCGGACGGTCCGCCAAGGCCGGTTGACGCCTCTTTCGAGGGAAAACCGGAACAATGACGTAAGTACTGTGGGTCTTGATCTCCTCCAAGCGGACGGTTCGGCGGTTGATGCTTCTTCGAGGGAACCGATGTAAGTACCGGAGTCTTGATCGCCTCAAACCCGGATGGTCCGCCAAGGCGGTTGGCGCCTCTTCGAGGGGGAACAAATCACGGGCGCGATCGACTTCAAATGACCCTCTCAAGAAGAAGAAGGTGTCTTCTCCTTGTCCCTAGGGGTTTTATAGACCCCCAGAGGTAAAACCGCCAAAACCCAAACGCGAAACCGTCATTGGGCCATAGCGCCAACAACCGCTGGCGCGGCTCTCGGCACGATCCGCAACGCCGGCCCGGCCTTAGCCGCGGCCGCCCGACCAGCGTTGACCCGCCCATCTCAGCGTCTGCGACCCGAACCCATCCGTTCAGCGCGACCCGATCTTCAGCGACCCGGCCGTCGAAGCTACGTGACCAGCTTGACTGCGATACTGAGATAAAAGTTTCTTAGCTTCTTTGGGGAGTCTAACACACACACAGGTATTTAAAGAGTGAACAATAAAACTCCAGAATTTTTACGAGGAAAACCTCAAAAAGAGGGAAAAAATCACGGGGACTAGCCCAGTAAAAAGCTTCCACTATGTATCTGTTTCAGAGTACAAGATCTTCTCGATACCGGGATTATAGAATTGTATATGAGAAATGGACAATAGTTGCTAATGGTTAACGACGACGATGTTGGCGATGTTGATGATAAGCGATAGTGGTCGGTGATGATGGCCAGCATAGTCGGCAACGGCGAGATCGGTGGCGGTGATGGCGGCGTGGTTGGTTGACGAGTCGGTGGTGACATGTGCTTGGAGGATCTTTAGAGCTCTCTCCTCTCTTGCTTGGGCTCCCCTTCTCCTTCACTTGGCCGCCCTCATATGAGGAATGAGGGGCTATTTATAGATTGGAGGAGTGGCATCTCTGTAAATACATGCAAAATCCGTATCACTCCACTTCATCGGACGGCTCAAAATGATCCCTTTGATCATATGATGTATTTTGTGCATTTGAATGCTCAAATGAAGTCGGAATTGTAAGATCTTTGGCTTGTTGGAACCGTCGAGGCATTTCGATTTGACTATAAACACTTCATATTTGAGAGCTATTTAGGGATTTAAGCGATATCCCAAAGTTTCCAATAATATTTTAAGTGCTTGATCTCGACCAGTTTCAATTTCTGATCAGCTTGCTTTCGGCATCAAGATTCGTGCTTCGACTAGAAGAATTTTTAGGGTCATATCACCTATAAAGATTGATATTTTGAGACAAAGATTTCTATTTTCTGGGAATGACTTAGGCTCCGTTTGTTTAAGCTTATTTGGTGCTTTTTGCTTTTGGGAGTGGGTATATATTTTTTTATAAGTGTTTGAATAGTGGTTTTAGTAAACTCCGTTTAATAAAAAATGGAGTTTACGCTCGATTTTAAAACGTGAACGCCTACCTCCATTTCTCGATAGACCGTCGTTTTGGGAAAAATATTGTCGTGATTGCCCCCATTCTCCCACTCCTCTCCCACGATCCTTATCACGCAACTCCTCTCGCTTCTCCCTACCTGGCGAGAATAGCGGTGCATCGCATAGCGATCACCCGAGAATCGCCGAGCAAATCTGGAGCATTCTGAGCAGCTCTACCTACGGTTGGTATCCAAGGTTCGTTCCTCTACTGCTATGTTTGCCTGGAAAACCCTATCCGAAGTATTATGTGTTCTCGGAATGTTTCCTTGTGTTGCAAAGCTGATATGGAAGCATCTGTGCCATTTCACTCACAAGTGGAAAATTTCTCCGATGATGCAGTTTTTTGTAGTTTTGGTTTTTCTAGCGTATGTTCTATATTAAATGCATACAGTGCATAGTATGTCACAATGGCTACGTATTTATGTATTTAAGTGCATTGCCTTTGTTTTCACATTAAATGCATACAGTTCTGCCCGACTTCCAGTATGCAATGATAATAAAAAATAAGACATGAACATTCTACCTTACTCTTCAAGATTAAATAGTTAATGCAGAATTTATATCTAGTCGGTGACTATTTCTCCTCCAGAACTGTAGACTAAATCATCTTCTTTTCCCTGTTTCTCTTGTTGTCATAGAAGTTGGATTTGGTATTTACTTTTCTTACAGTTTTAATGTTCCCAACGTTGTCCTGTCAATAGTTTTTGGCATTTTGTTTTCTTGTACTCATGATACATTGGTTTTGTTTGCAACTATGTGGGATGACCCATATTAAGAATGTAATTAAGACAGTTTTCCCACAATTATTTTACATGACCATTGTCATATATTTGTTTGACTATGACTTTTTTTTTGTTGCTTTTGAGAAATTTATTTGATGTAAATTATTTTTTTACAATTAGATTTGTTAGAGTGCAACAATGCAAGAATGTTGTCTATGTATATCTGCAATCTACAAAATATATATAATATTCACAATAAATTTTGCATTTGGAAGGAATAATTTAGATGTCATGTGAATATTTTAAGAGTTTTCATAGTATGTGAAGTCCATATTGTCTACCATCAATGAGTTGTTTAGTGTAATCATTCTTCCACTACAAACTGATAAGCCCTTTGCGGTTGTCTACTATAGAAATCTAAAATCTGCTTCTTTATCAGAGAAGCTCGCAGTTATTGTAACCTATTAGAACCAGAAAGTAGATTAGGTAAAGAATGTAAGTTGGTGAGATCAGATGCTTGGTGGTAAGTTTCAATACTGAATACCATAATAGCGCACACTTTAGTTTTAGGTTGCTGAAACTAATATGAAAACATATGAGAAACTAGAAAGGCTATAGCAGGCTCGATAGTAGTAAATGCAATGCCACTAGCGCTTCCTTAGGTTCATTGAGCTTTTGCTCAATTTTATATTATCTTGTTTTGGGTAGATAAAACTTTTAAGATATTATTGTGATTAAGAAGCAAAATCAGTATCATAATGATAATCTTGAGAGAGCAAACTTTTGTAATCCTTGTATATAGAAAGCTACATGAGGTGTACATTTGGTTTTAAATATATGAAATTGAGATTACAACAATGGTTACATCACGGTAAAATTACACAATATTATTAGTTTCATCACCGTAAGGTCTTGTTTCCTTTTTATGGTTGTTATTACTTAGATGGGGAAAATAGAGTGCACAACATTTGGAAGACTTTACTCTTTTGTGACAATAAAATGGTTGGAAAAATATTATGAATAATTTAAATGAGCGAATCGGGCGAACATATGATCGTACACAACTTAAAAATAAATGGGACCATTTAAAGAAAGAGTGGAAGTTGTGGAAAGAGCTACTACGTGGTGAAACTGGAATTGGATGGGATCCTATCAAAAAAATAGTAGATGCTTCAACAGAATGGTGGAATGACAAAATACAGGTCAGTTAACTTAGTGCACAACTTTAGCATTGAATTTGAATTACATACATTTACTTAACATTTGTGTATGGATATAATGTAGGTAATACCCGCTGCCAAGAAGTTCAGACAAAATGGCCTAGCCCCTGATCTGGAAGAAAAGCTGGATAGGATGTTTGGTCATATTGTAAAATGGTGATAATGTCTGGGTTCCAAATTCAGGAGTATTACCTGCAGAACTAACAAATGCAGATTTAGACACATCAAATGATGATGAGAATCAAGAGGATGAACCAAATTTAGTAAATTGTATAGGAGGTGAAGGATCAACTTATCCTCCATCTCAAAAATCTCAAACATCCATTCCAACCACGAGTAGAAAGCGAAAAACTAAAAGTTATAAGTCTGGTGGAAGGCA